>JACVTC010000004.1:2300000-2350000 GCA_016946835.1 Neocallimastix lanati (nom. inval.) | reverse complement strand
TTTATTATTGAATAATTATTACGTTGTTGAAGCTATTTCTGTTATTATTATTGTAATTGCTGTTATTCTTGAAATAGTTTAATAAATAGTTATTAAATTTTAAAATAATAATCTTAAAATTTCTTTTAACTAATGTTTTAAAATTTTGAAATAGTTTTTTTTTTTTTTTGTGAGACGATAACACTTTAGTCTTTTATTTTATTTTTTTTTTTTAATAAAAAGATCTTGAATTATAATATATTATCAGTATATTGTTAATAAATGTTTATTATATTATTATGTATATTTTCTATATAATTAATGTTGAATTATTTGTATTGGCAATTAATTTACCATCTTTATCATGAAAAATTTTAAAAATATTTTTTAAAAAAAAAAAATCCAGGTCATTTTATATGACATTTATTAACTAATATCAACTCCTATAGGAAAAAAAAATATTTATCTATTTTGTTATCAAAAGAAGTTTATTAGAATTTTATCCTACCAATTAGTACCCCTTTTTCTTATTATAAAAAATTAAATATTTTGTATAATAAATTTCAATAATATCATAATAAAATAAATAATGTATAATAAATAAATAATAAATAATGTATAATGAATAATGTATAATGAATAATGTATAAAAAATAATGTATAATAGATAATAAATAATAAGTAATAGATAATAAATAATAGATAATAAATAATAGATAATAAATAATAGATAATAAATATAATATTGATATTAAAGTAGATAGTGGTGCATTTCGCCAATTTTTTTTAATACAAATTTTCAATACGCCATTTATTTTAATGGCTTGTAAAATTTTTTGTTAACGCCATAAAAATTTTTATTGTTATTGTATGATAAAAAATTTTATTATTAAAGTTTTCATTGTTTTATGAAAATTTTTTTTGATCCATAGTTTTATTAGAAATTTTAATAATTTTATGTTTATCATTATTATGATCATCATGTGCTTTATCATTATTTAAGTGTTAAGATGAAAATTTATATAAGATTTTATCACGCTTAATTAAAAAAGTAGAATTATTATTTGTTTAACTATTTGATGAATTAGGTTTTTTATAATTGTATTTTGACCAATAAATAAATAATTAAATAAATAATTAAATAATAAAAAATCATTTTTGAAAAAAGTGGAGTCTTTGAATATTTTAATATAAATTATTTTTAAATAAATAAATAAATAGATAAATAAATAAATAAATAAATAAATAAATAAATAAATAAATAAATAAATAAATAAAAAATAATAAATAATAAATAATAAATAATAAATATAATAAATAATAAATATAATAAATAATAAATAAATAAACAATATTTATTTATATGTTTATTTTTTAAAAATTTTTTAAGCCACATTTTGCGAAATGTACAACTCCCGATTTTTTCTTTGCCTTTTTTGTTAACAGGAAGAATATTTTCAACACCAGGATCTTTTGGGAGCTTTTTATCTTGTAAATTTGTTTCGTTATCATTTTTTCAATTCAGGACTTTCAATTTTATTATCAGTAAAATTTTTATTATGTAGGACATTTTTCTGAGAATTATTATTATTTTTATTAATTTTTCGTTTTAAAAATGTAATATCTTTTAAAATTATTTGATTTATTATTGTTAATTTCATTCTTATTATTGAGTAAAAAATTAATTCCACTCGAATTGTTAATTTCATTTGAATTAATTTATTCATTTGAATTAATTTCTTTAAAATTATCTTTTCAGAAATTATTATTTTGGTCTCTGTAGCATACACAACTGAAAGTCCTTTGATGCTTTAGATTTACCATTTCATTATAAAATACTTCTTTAGGAATTAATTTATTGTTTCCTGAATGTGGAATCATATCATATATATATAACAAGCGTGTTTTACAGCAAATTTCCAAAAGTTTTCTGATAATATATCCCAATACATGAGTGTTTTTACTGAATTTCTAAGTGTGATATTAATATTTTCAGCTTTTCCGTTTATTTCTGGGTAATAAGGAGGGGAATACACTTTTTTAATACTATTTTTTTTACAATATTTATTTATCTTTTTGCTTTTATATTTCTTTCCTTCATTAGACATAAATATTTTTATTGTATAATCCTTGAATTGATTATTTAAATATGTAAAAAATTCCATTATTATATCTAGATTTCAGCCTTTGACTTGAGAGTAAATATTCCGGCTTTTTTTTTTTTTTTGAGAATTCAACCATCATTTTTATCATTTTAATTTTCCTATTTGTATTATATCATTTTTTATTGTTTTAGTACTATAGAAATTTTGTGTTTTGATGGGAAATTGATTATATTTAGATGATAAGAAGATACCTTGATTATTTTTATTCTTATTCCATTATTTTAATCTTTCTTTTTCTCCATCAGAAGAATCAAATTAATGAAATAAATATTGATTTTGAAAGTTCTGTACCACTAATAAAATTTTTTTGAACATTTTTAGAAATTAAAACTTTTTCAAGCTTAATATATTGTTTATTAATGAAATGTTCGTAAGTTCCATATCCTTCATATTGTCAAATCGCCATTTGTACAACACAACTTTATTGATTCATATTTGAATTTAACAAGTAAAGATTTATCATTTTTTACATGTTCCCCGCACTTGTATCATAAAACCATCTCACATCATCTGTTATTTCATTGTTATAATTTATATAATCAATAGATTTATTATTTATGTCATCAAAATCATGATTATGCAAGTTATTATTTGAAATCACCTCCAATAAATTTATATTTTTTTATTATATTATTATTATTATTTTGCTTTCTTTGATATATTAAAGCTCTTTCATCTTCAAAATCAAAGATTTCATTATAATTGCTGACGCTATCAGGGTGATCTTCATTTCTGGTGTATTTTAAAGTACTCTTATTGTTATAATTATTATTCTTTGAGTTTACTAAATAATTTAGTGATTTTTTTTTTTTTACTGGTTTTGCCCTCTTTTGTTATTATTATACTGATTTTTAATATTATTTTCTTTGTATTTGAGATTGAAATGTCCGCTCATATTACATATACGTCAATAACTTTTATTATCCTTCTTATGTCTATATTTATTATATTAAAGTTAGAAGGCTTTTTCTTTAATTTTGGAGTTTTTTTTCTTCATACTAAGGTAATCAATGTCCATAGGATCACCATCTTCATCTTTTTCTTTGATTCTTTCCAATTTTCAACATATGTCCTTGCTAAGATAATTATTTTAAGAGTTTCTAAGTATTCATTTAGATTACTGTTCAAGTCGAATTGAAAAATATTATTATAATCATCTGTAAGAATGTTATATAGGTATTTTAATTTTTCTTTGTTTGCAATAGCTAATTCAATTTCCTCTATTTCTGTGAAGATTTCCTTTGCTTGGCCTAACTTTCTAATTACTTTGTTTTTATTCTTAGGCTTTAAACTTCTGAGCCTTTTAAGCCAGTACTCTATATCAGCATTGTTATTACCGTATTTTCCCTTGAGTCTTTCCATAATAAGATATCTGTTAGTTAGACGACTTATCTCCCTTAAGATTTTTTTGACAACACTTTTACTTATCAGTAAAATCAATTTGGCATCATTTTTTCAGCCTCTTTGATAATTAATCTTTTAGTTCTATTATTAAATAGTGAATTTTGTATATTACTGTTAACAGTCGGTGATCTGAGCCCCTTTCCAATTTAGTGGAAATACTTCAGACTCCTAAAGAAGCACCATTTGTTAGAATTGGTTTAAATATTATAGGGCCTTTAAAAACTACCACCAAAGGTAAAGTATTGACTTCTTAGTGAATATGTTTATTATACATGGACTACCACTGATGATAGTTATGGATAATAGACTTTAATTGAATAGTGATTTAACTAAAATTTTTTAGTTTTATATGGAGTTTATATTCATTTTGTTGCTAGTTATCATCCTTAAAAGAGCCTATTGAATGCTTAATTGATGAATTATTATTAGAAGGACTTATGGAACATACAGAATGGGTCAAAAAATTCAGCTAGTAAAAAACTAGTAACTATCAATTATTGGAAAATTAGAAGAGAAGCGAAACGAAGTATGGAAAAAGTTCATGAAAATAAAGTTAGTGATAAGGTAAAAGTTAAATTATTTCAAAGACATAAGTTCTACCCATATTATATTGGTTTTTATTCAATAAAAGTGATTATTTGGAATACAGTTAAATTGCAAGAAGATAGATCAGGAACAATATTAAAAAAAAAAAAAGAAAAAAAACATTCACATTAAGAATATTTTACCTTATAGAGAATAAAGTAAAATCAAATATAATAACAAAAAAAAAAAAAATAAAATAAAATAGTATATATCAATTTTATATGAATTAAAATATTATAAAATTATTATAAATATAATAATTATTATAATACATATTGAAATAAATAAACCTCCCAATCCAAGATCATGAATCAGTTCCCGTTCGAAGCAACAATGTTGTACAAGTAGCTGTAAACAATAATGATCTATTAAGTTGGTATATTTTACAAATATATATATATATATATATATATATTAAATCTAAAATCATATTTTTCCAATAATAATTTTTCTTAATTCTATCCTACGTCTTTTGTAACCCCTCATGGCCAATTCTATGGGCCATTCCGATTATTTTTATCTTATCTTGATAATCATCTATCACTAGTCTTAGTTTATCTTTATCTCTAATATTTGTATTATCATCTATGGTAACAATTCTATCTTTTAAAAACTTTTTCATGAATTCTGAAATATATTTATCACTTTCTATATCATCTAAAAAGTTTGATTGTTCAGTTTCATCAATATTATTTTCATTACTATTATTATTATTTACAAATTATTTTCAAAATTATTACTAAAATTATAGTTATTATTGCTATCTTCTTCAATAATGGCGTTAACTAAGATACTTTCTTTTTTTCTAATACTAGATAAAACATCATAAAGCATCAGTTATTATATTTCCTTTCCCTGGTTGATATATGATTTCTATTTGTAGTTGGTTGAATAAATTACATTAGCGAGCATGTTTACTTGAATTTAGATTACATTTCTTTATAATGGGAACTAATGGTTGATAATTTGAATATAATATAGATTGATATGGATCCCCTGAAATATATGGTATAAATTTATTTACATAATAATAAGCAGCAGTTCTTTCTAATTCAGTAATAGGGTAGTTATATTCTGATTTATGCAACGAAAGACTAATATAAAACATTGAATGTTCCACTTTATTTTCAAATAGTAGAATCTTAATCTGATATTTGATGTTTATTTATTTAATATAATATTACAAAAGTATTATGATTAACAAATGGATAGTACATTCATATTAATATTTTATAATATCTATCACGTGGATATAATATTTATTACATATATACAGGTTAAACAAAATATTTATAAGGGGAGTATTGCATTTCGACATAATTTATGTTTGATCATTTATTCATGTATTACAATGTGGCTTGTAAAAATAAATAAATAGGAATGGTTAAATTTATTTTTATTTTTATTTTTATTTTTTTTTTTTTTTAATTTTAAAAACATTTACAGTAAAAAAATATATATATATATAATAAAGTAAATAAAAAATAAATCAAAAATAAAAAAAATAAATAATAAAGTAAAATAAAAAATATAAAAAAATAAATAATAAAGAAAAATATAAAATATAAAAAAAAAAGAATAATAAAGTAAAATATAAAATATAAAAAAAAGAATAAAGAAAATAAAAAATAAAAAAAAATAAATAATAAAGTAAATTATAAAATATATATAAAAAAAAAAGTAAAATATAAAATAAAAAAAAAAAAGTATAAAATAAAATATAAGATAAAAAAAAAAGTATAAAATAAAATATAAGATAAAAAAAATAAATAAATAATAAAGTAAAATATAAAATAAAAAATAAAAAAAAAAAAAAAAAAAAAAAAAAAAAAGAATAAAATAAAATATAAGATAAAAAAAAATAGATTAAAACAAAAAAAATTAAAATATAAAAAATAAAACTTTTAATTTAAAATATTTATAATAAATGGATGATCAATTAGAAATAAGTGAAACTAATAAAGAAAAAAACCAAATCATTGTAAATAGAAAATATAAATTTAATTTATGGTATATAACGAATAATACAAAAATATTCAAATGTACTGAATATAAAACAGTTAAAAAATGTAAATCTTACATTATTCTAAATGATAATAATAAAGTAATAAAATATGAAAACAAACATACTCATCCATGAAAAGAATATGATGCATCTGTATCAATAGTAAAACATAAAATGAAAAATGAAATTAGAAAAACCTCAATCCCATTTGATATAAATCCAAAACATATATAATGAAATATTTGAAGAAATTGGATTGATATGCCCTGAATATAATTCAATTAAATCCCAAATATCAAGATATATTAAAAAACAACTACCTCCTGATATATCAAATTTAATGAAATCCCAGATAAATCTGAATATTATATAAACGAAAGAGATGAAAACTTTATGATATACAAAAATTCTAATATTATAATTTTTCAATCATCATTCCCCATTCCAAACAGAATTGTCTATAAAATACAACGAACATATGTTTGCTGATGGTACATTTTATATTGCACCAATATTTGGTTATCAAGTGTTTATAACAAGAGTATTTGCTCCAGAAATAAATAGTTTTTATACTACATCACTATCTATATTAAATAATAAAGAACAAGCAACCTATGAATTGTTATTTGAAGAATTAAGAAAGAATGAAAGTAATTATAATAATAATATTATAGTTATACCAAAAATTTTGCGTTGTGATTTTGAAAAAAGTATATCCAATGCTTCCATTAAAATATTTCATAATATTACTATTAAATATTGTGTATGGCATTATAAAAGATCGTTTGAAGAAAAAAAAAATTATGTTATAATGAAGTTGAAAATAATCATAAAATTTATTTGTTATATAAAGCTATTACAAATTTTCCTTTTATAAATCCTGAATATATATTTGATATTTATAATTATATTAAAATTATATGTCAAATATATAATTATTTCAATTTTTTAAATTTTTTGGAATATTTTAATAAGACTTATTTATATAAATGTTTAATAGAATTAAATACACTCTAAATATATGAATAATAATTAACTAGAATATATATAGTTTAAATTATATTTATATCAATATCAATATATTTTATTAATATCAATATCAATATATTTTATTAATATCAATATCAATATATTTTATTAATATCAATGTCAAAATATTTCATTAATATCAATGTCAAAATATTTCATTAATATCAATATCAAAATATTTCATTAATATCAATATCAAAATATTTCATTAATATCAATATCAAAATATTTCATTAATATCAATATCAAAATATTTTATTAATATCAATATCAATATTTAAATTTTATTAATAATAAATATTTAATATTATAATAAATTTTATTTTATTATTTAATTAATTTAATAATAAAATATATAATTTTATTTATTTTATTTGAATAAAATAAAATGGAAAGGTTTTATTATTAAAATATTTAATAATAAAATATAATAATAAAATAAAATTAAAAAAAAATAAAAATAAAATAAAATTCTCAACAGAAAACTTATTTATTCTTTTTTTGTTTTTATTTTATTTTTTTTAATGCTAAAATACATTTATTCTTTTATTTATTCTTTTTTTTGTTTTTATTTTATTTTTTTAATGCTAAAAAACAATAAATAAAAATATACGTTGAAAATAGTGGCGTATTACATATATTATACACATTGTACAAAATTTTATGATGATTATACATAAATTATGTCGAAATGCTTCACATTCTCTTATAATTGTTAACATAAATTTATACAACATAAAATAAACATACAATTTACAAAAGACATAAATATAAATACACTTTAATAAACTAAATAAAATATAAATCTATTGTATCTATTGTATAGTTATTAAGTAGTTATCAAAATAATAATAATAATAATAATAATAATAATAATAATAATAATAATAATAATAATAATAATAATAATAATAATAATAATAATAATAATAATAATAATAATAATAATAATAAATAATAATAAATGGTAATAGTAATAATATTAATAATAAATAATAATAATAAATAATAAATAATAATACTAAATAATAAATAGTATATAATAAATAATAGATAATAATTATAATATAAATAATAATTAATATTTAATATTATACAAATAATATTAACAATTTAAGAATATTAAATTATAATTAAATATTCTTATATATAATTATTCTATTATTTATTATATAATTTATATAAATACTTTCATGTAATATTTTATATTAATTTTATTATTATTATTATTATTATTATTTATTTTATAATTATAATTCATTAATATTAAATTATAAAGTAGCAAATTATTTTGATCTAAAAATAAAATAATTTATATCTAAGTCACATTTTTTCACTTTCATTATAATAATAATATTCTACCAATTTAATTTTAGACTTTAGAAAATAATTTATTTTGTTTTATTCTGAATAATATATTAAATATTTCATCTTTTATATTTAATTATATTAAAAGAATACATATTATGTTACTGTAAAAATACGAATTGTTCAGTAGTGGTTATCTTTCGTGGAATTATGTCAATTAAGACTCAATATAACAATAATTTCACTAATATTTACCATATATATATTTATTTTATGCTTAAATGTATTTCTAAGTAACTCTTGAAGAGAGGTTACTTTTGTTTATTTGATTTTTTATTTTTATATAAAATTTGCTTTTATAATCATAAAAATATATTTATATGAAATTTAAGAAGAAAAATAAAAACATTTGTTATTAAATACCATTAATTCAATTATACATTATTTTTTTTTTTTAATAAGAAAAGCAATATTTTATTAATTATAATAATTGGTATTAATTACATTAAACAATTTTTCAATAATGTAATTTGATCAAAAAAAACTTTTTTAAAGATAATTTATATTGGAAATTGTGGTGTTTTTTTTTTTTTTTTGAAAGCCCTTATATAATTTATTAATATATTATAAATATTTCTTTTTATATATGAAGTATATTATTTTAAATTAACTTATTTGTAACATATAATGTGTTATTGTATGTAATAACTTTAATAAGTATATATTATGAAATTTAATTTATTGTAATGATTAAATAATAACTTTAAAATATATTAATTAATTTTTAATTATCAATTTATTACTATTTATAATTAACATTAATTAAAATATGGATTTAATAAGTTAATATTTTGGCTAATTTTTTTTTTAATTATTATTTTTTATTTACTATTTCTTATTATATTCATTATTATGCATTATTTATTAAGAATTTTTTTTTTTTTTTTTACCTTTTATTTATTAACTATAATATATTGTTAAGAGCCCGAAATTTTTAATTATGACAACTTTCTATTAATATATTCTATGATAGAGTTACTATCATTAAATTCTAAATTAAATGAAATTAAATGATTTTAATACATTGTGGCTTATACATTGATCAAATTACATTATATTTTAATGAATATACAATTGTTATTTCTATAATATTCAGGAATATATTCAACTTAAATACATACTCAGTTTAAAAATATATATAAATTATATATAAATATTAAATGATGTCTATATATCTAATAATATCTAATAATATGTTAATTATTTCACGATTTATTATGATTTTCTAATTTAGTATATAATAATCTGTAGTAAAAAAAAATTTTTTTATTTTATCAGCCGTAATTTTTTTAAAATATTGAATATTTTCAAGGAGTAAAATTATATTCATTAAATAAAATTTTGTTCATTGATTAATGAGAATTATTATATACAAATTATTAATTTTTTAAAACTTTATTTATTTTTTATAATAAATTTATTTATTTTTAATAATAAATTTATTTATTTTTATATATTTATTTTGGGGATAAGGTTAAATATTAAAAAAGAGTATTCTAAAAAAAAATTTAAGTATTAATATATTGATATTAATATTATCATTAAAATTTTCAATATATTTAATTATATAGAAATATATGTCAACTTTTTAAATTGTTCGGCAATATATATTCCTTTAAAATTTCTATAAAAATGAAAAGTTAAAAATTAATATTTATTAAAATGGTATATATTGAAATATTGTAACTTTAAACAATAGGAATACAGATATTAGTATAGGATAATTTAATAAAGTTTAGTATTTTCAATATATTGATAATATATTAATAAATTAAATTTGATATTTATTATATTAAATTTTTGCATAATACAAAAAAATAATAATTTTTTGAAAATTTTTTATTTTATATTAAATTATAAAATATAGTTTTAATTGATATTGATAATATATTTACAAATAAATTGTTTAAAAGATTTAAAACCATATATTATTATATATAATTAATATGTACAAACTTTATTTATTAGTTTTATAAAAAATATAATACAAATTGGAAAATTTAACAAATACCAAAAAAAAAAATCAAAAATATTTTTTATTAAAAAAAAAGAAAATGTAAATTATATGAAACATATATTATAATGTAATAAATTAAGTGTAAATCATATATTAATATATAATAGAATATTCAATTTAATAATAAAGATAGAATAATTTTTTGATATAATATTATAATTGATTTTTTATTATGTAATATATTATAAATATAAATATTTATATATTAAATAATTTATAATATATTAAAAATGTTTTATAATAAATATAAATTAACATGAATATTTTTTTGTTTAAAAATTTTATATTCTTTTTTTTTTCTCTTTTCTAAATTTTTATTTTTTAAAAAAAAAATAAATAAATAAACAATAACATATATTAAATAAATATTTTTTTAGAAATAGATTGTTGTTTTGATTGTTAGATAAATGTAATTACAATAGGGAGTAATTATAATAACAATAAACAATAATAAATATTAACTATAAAATAAAAATTAAAAATACAAATAATAAAATAAATAAAATATAAAAACAAAAATCGATCAAAGAAAAGAATTAATATTGATTATTATTTCATTCTATAATGTATGTATTTTTTTTTTCTAATATTGTGAAAATTAATATTTTATATATATTATGAAAAGATAAAAAAGATTGTAGAAATTTAATATTAAAATATAGAAAAAGTGAAATTAAGAGCTTATTTCTTTTAATAAATGGTTTAATTCCTAAATTATTAAATAAATAAATAAATATAAATAGTTAAAACATATGTTTATTTTAAATTATTTTTATATAATCAAATAAGAAATTTCTTATTGGTTAAATCTATAATAAATTAAATTAATAAAAAATATATGTTATTTATATTATTTTATTCAATTGTTAATTTAATTTCAAATTTAAATTTAAATTCAAATTTCGAAATATATTAATATATGTATATTATTAAATATGCAGAATGTCGGCTGAAATTCCAAATCATTTAATATTATCTGACCAAAGTCAGCAAAACCAAACCCCACATCATAGTGAGAGTATAAAAAGAAATAGTTCATTGAAACATTCAATAACTAGTATTTCCATAAAAAAGTCTCATTCAAGAAAAAGACAATCAAAGGCTCTTGAAGTTTTAATTGGTACTCCAATTAGAGAAGATCATGTTCACTACATTTTAATGTTAAATATGTTGAACGGTATTCGTTTCTCAGTAAGTAATTTAAAAAGTTAAAAAAGTGTATTAAAAAATAAAATAATAATTGATTATTTAAATGATGTTATAGGTAACACGTTGTAATGCTAAAGAAATGAGACCTTTAGTTCCAGAAGATTTTACAGCCAAACATAAAATAGCTTTGGATGTGTAAGTTTTAATTTATAATACAAAGTACCTTATTAATAGTAGTGTAATAAAAATATTAAATTTATTTTTTTTTACATATATTATATTTATAGTAATAATAATGAACTTTTGCCATCATCTGAATATTACTATAAGTTTAAGGACTATGCTCCATGGGTATTTCGTTCTATTAGAGAAATGTGCAAGATTGATACTACTGATTATTTAGTAAATATGAAATTTAATATTTATAATAAAAAAATTATTAGTAATTGAAATAGCTAATAAAATATTTTGTTAATAATAACTCATATTTAATGCTTGATAAATGTAGATGTCTTTAACTGATAAATATGTTCTTTCAGAATTAGGCTCTCCAGGTAAAAGTGGTAGTTTCTTCTATTATTCTCAAGATTATAGATTTATAATCAAAACTGTTCACCATGCTGAACACAAGTACTTATTGAAGATTTTAAAGAATTATTATGAACATATAAAAAATAATCCAGATACTTTAATCTGTAAGATTTATGGTCTTCATCGTGTTAAAATACCATATGGTAAGAAAATTCATTTTATAGTTATGGCTAATATTTTCCCTCCTGATAAGGATATTCACGTTAAATATGATCTTAAGGGTTCTAAAATCGGTAGATTTATTCCAACTGAAGAAGAAATTAATAATAAATTAGCAGTTTTAAAAGATCTTAATTGGCTTAAGAATGAAAAGAAACTCTACTTAGGTGATAAAAAACGTGAAATGTTTATTAAGCAATTGGAAAAGGATGTTAAATTTTTATCTGATAATAATGTAATGGATTATTCATTGTTAGTTGGTTGTCACAATATGACTAAAGGTAATCAAGAAAATATTCGTGATACGACACTTTCTATTATAGAACCAAATCCAGAATCTTTAAGTAAGCAATCTGCAATGGTTAGTAATCATAGAAATAGTAAAGCCATAGCTATAGTAAGAGCTTTTGCAGAATCAAATCCAGTTGCACTAGGTCCATCGTCATCTTCATTACCAAGTGATACGCCGGAAGAACGTAAACACTTTGCATTTAGTCAAGATGAGGGTGGATTCCAAGCGACTGACGAAAATAATGAACCTTTACCAGAATTATATTTCCTTGGTATTATTGATATATTTACAAACTATAACTTTGCTAAGAGATGTGAAACTATGTTTAAATCATTAGTAAGCGATTCAAAAACAATATCTGCTGTTAATCCTAAATTTTATGCCAAACGTTTCTTAGGTTTTATAAAATCACAAATTGGTCACGATGAGAATTCTAATAGAATGAAAAATTTAAATAAAAGAAATATAAGAAGAACAACAACTTCATAAATTATTTAGGAAAAAAGTAAATTAGCCTTCTTATTAAATATATATAATATATTTACTATTTTTTTTTTAATAAAAAAAATATCAATTCAAATTTATTACTATAATAAAAAAAATCAGTTAATTTTAGCAATATTATTTTATTCATATATTTAATCAATTTAATATATATATTATAAGTACAATATTTTTTTTTACCAAAAGAGCATATCACATTCATTATAAAATACTTTTATTTTTTTTTATAGATTTCTCAATTATAAACATTAGTTTATTAATAGAAAATGAGAATAGTAATTTTTATTATCATTTAAAAATAAGTATTTTTTATATAAAACACTAATTAGAAATAGTTATCATTTAAAAATAATAGTATATAAATAATAACAAATAATATTATTACTCAAAAAATATTATTTAGTCAAATTAAGGATTATACAAAATTAAAACATAAATATAAGAGATATTAAAAAGAATATTATTAAAAAATTAAAAATTAAAATCAAATAAGTAAAATAATATATATAACAAAATAGAATATTAAAACAATAAACAATGAATTATAAATTCATTAAAAAAAGATTAATAATCATAACAAAATCAAATTATACCAAGAATATTATTTTATTAAATAATAAAAATTACAATTAAAAAAATATAATAAATTTAAATAATAAAAAATACATAAAAATAATTACAAAAATATAAACTAAATAATTATAATAATCAATAGAAATATATTAAATATATATAAATTTAAATAATGAAGTTATTTATTATTATAAATTTCCTATATTTAATATTAAATTTAGTTTTTATTTTTCAAAGAATTCAGAAATTAAAAAATTGCAAAAAAAAAAAAAAAAAAAAAAAAAAAAAAAATCATATTTTATCAACAAATATATTCTTTTGGTATATATAATTTAAAGATATTAAATTATATATATGTATATATATATGTTAAAATTATTAAACGTAGTTTTTTTTTTAAGTTTTAAAAAACAGTTTGTAATACTTTTTTTCAACCAATAAATTTATATATTCTTTTAAATTTATAATTTAAAATATATTAGAAAACAATTCAATAAGGAAAAGAAATATAAAATTTTTGGTATATATAAAAAGAATAATGATTAAAAAAAAAAATACCTTTAGTAAAATTTAATTGGTTTTCTATTTATAGAGGAAGTTTTGTTTATATAATGACAATAAAATATTGTTTATTTTCATATATATAAAATAAAAAATAAAAAACTTTCTTCTTTAAATGTTAATCAATACTGCAATCATATATATATTTATTAAAACAAAAGCAAAACAAAATTTATAATAAAAATAAGACAAATATATTTATATATTTGTAATTAGATAAATAATTTAAAAAAAAAAAAAAAAAAAAAATCATTAATTAAATATATTTAGTATAATTCTTTAAGTAATAATAATAATAAAATTTTATTTTAAATTTTAATAATTAAATATATATATATTTTTTAAAAAAAAAAAAAAAAAAAAAAAAGTTATTATTTTTATACACTAATAAAATAATATATGTATTATTAATATATTATTTTATTTTTTATTTTAAAATATTTTTAAAGTAATTATTTTCTAATTTATGTAAATACCCCTCCAATTCCCTATCATTTTAATAAAAAAAAATATATATTAATTAAAAAAAAAAAAAAAAAGAAAAGTATAAACAATATTTAAATACATAAAAATATAAATATATTAACATAAAAAGTTAAGAAAAAATAAGTACTGTTTTTTATTACCATTGTTATTTGTTATTTCAATAGTGTGTATATATATATGTAGTGATATTGAATAAAAAAAAATAGGTGTTGGAAAAAATATTTAAGGTTGGATAAATTTATTAGAAAATAAAAAAATTGATGATAATCTTTTTTTTTTTCATAATTTAATATATTAACACATAAACACATATATATGTATATGTTATTTTACACTATATTAAAACTTTCTATCTTAAATTATAAAAGAAAATTATTAAGTTTATATATATATATATATATGTATTTGGAAGGAATTTATGAAATATATTTTTATACTAGGTAGTAGATGGTTAAAAAAAAAATAATAATAATTACTTGCTGTTAGAAGAAATGATTTTAAAATACATAATTAAACTATGATTATAATAATTTTTAATAAATAAAAAAGTCACCTGTTCCAGAAATTGTGGGCTTGGCGGAATTCTTAACTAGAGTAATACCTATCATAAGTAGTTCGTTTGAGCTATTATTTGATAGGTATTCCAAAATACCAAACTTAACAAAGAACGTCGACGTCGTACTGATAAGGCATAATGATAATACAGAATCATCATCTATTTCCACGAAGGGTGAATTTCGCCTTAGTAGTTTAATAAATGATGAATCTGGGGAGAGTTTAGTGGACCCTACACTATCTATTTTAAAGATGTTACTTCTTGGTTTTATTACTTTTTTTTTTTTTTGTTAGGAAGGGAGAATTCCCACATACTACAACTTGCCGAAATATATAGTATTTCTGAGCTTTTTTATTTTTTTATTTTTTAACTTTTTTTTTTTTTTATTTTTAATTTATAATGTTCTTTTCACCTACATGTAATTTTTTATAATAAGATTAATAAAGTTATGGAAGTGTATTCTCTTCCCTGTCTAAAAAAAAAAAAAAATAAATAAATAATAAAACCATATAATTAACATATTTTCTATTACATATATATTCAAATAATACTTGTAACTATACTGGATTATTGATTATAAATAAATGCTATACTATTTTTAAAGTTTAATTAGGAAAAGATAAAGAAATATATATATAAATAAAAGAAACAAGAAAATTAAATATTGAAAATTAATATTGGAAAAACTTAATATATATTTAAGAAATTTAATAAACAATTTTTTTTTTTTTTTTTTTTTTTTTTTTTATTAAATGATCAGGTTTTTATATATATAACATAATTGTATGTAGATTGAAAGAATTATATTTACTATTTAAAATAATATTTTATAAAGACGACTAGTCCTTTATTATTCATTATTTAATAGATATAATTATATATACTATGTAAAAATAAAATTTTTATATCTTTAAATTTCAATAAGATTAATAAATCAATTTAATAACTTTATATTTAAATTAAAAGATCAAAAAAAAAAAAAAAAAGTTTTATCATAATTAAATCATTATTAGTATTTATATATATATTTATAGTAATTTATAGAAATTATTTATAAATATTATTATCAATATTATTATAGTAATTATTATAATAATTATAAAAAATATTTTAGTTTGTATTCTAAATTATCATTATATTTTTTTGATTAATATAATGAAAACTTTAATACATAGTTATACAATAATAGAACTATAATTTAATAAATCTTATAAAGTATTTATAATTTTAAAATTGCTTTTGCTTATAGTGGGGTATATTTTAATTAATCAAGATAATATTTAAAAAAAGATTAATTATTTTTTTTTTTAAAAAAAAATATAATATTAAACATGGATAATAATAAAATAATTTTTTTTAATAAATCCCATGTTTTTATGAATTTATTCCATTTTAATATATAATAAATTTTATGTATATATTTTTTTAATAATAAATAAAAATTAAATTATTAAATTTTAGTTTTTATAATTAATGAAAATAATCAAAAAGTTTAAATAATAAAAAAAAAAAAAAAAAAATAAAAATAAAAATAAAAATTAAAATAAAAAATAAAAATATAGTAAATTGAATAATAAAAAAAAAAAAAAATAAAATAAATAAATAAATAATTAATTAATTATTATAGATTCTCATTATATATAATCAATATAATTAGTTGATTTGATATTTTAATTAATAAAATTAAATTATAAATAATAATTAAATATAAAAATTATAAATAATAAAAAATAATATATATTAATAAATCTATTTAAGAATACACTCTAATAAGAAAAAATATTGTACAAAAATAAAATATATAATTTTATATAATTAAACCAAATATTATTACACAGAGAAAAAAAGAAAAGTAATAACAATACAAAGTTTTATTAACTAATTTTTATTTTTTGAAATATTAAAATAAAAAATAACAACATAAAAAAGGAATTATAAAAAGTTAAATAGATGATAAGAAGAAATTTTAATCTCAAAAAAAAAAAAAAAAAAAAAAAAAAATAATAATAATAATAATAATAATATAAAGAAGAAAGAAAGGAAAATTATTATTAGTTAATAATCATATTATTATAATGATTTGCCTATTTTTATTAGAATTTGTTATTGTAGCTTTGCATGTCGGGAGTTCATTGCAAAATAATATTATATCCCCAAATATAATAAATTATATGTATCAGGATAATGCTTGCCAATTTAATATATTATCCACAATAGAAGAACTTAATAATAATATTAAGCAATGCGATGAAATAATACTAGAAGAACTAAATAAAAATGAAGATAGAAAAAATATTAATTTCCATGGTAAAATTTATATTTCTTCTTCAATATTTGAAAATATAAGTCATAATAATTGGAGTGAGGAAGATACTGAAAAAGTAAATTCCCAGATATCAGTGCTATTAAATAACTATAGTAATCAAATATTTTCATGGGATATTAATGACAATATGATATATAATGAATGGGTAAAAGAGTGGATTAATAAATTAAATGGTGAAAAACAGGGGGTCTCAAAAAGTCCAATAATATTAAATAATAAAAATAACTATTTCAGTACATACTACAATTTATTGAAGAATATTATAGTCATAGGAAATGGAATTAATAAGCATATTTCTATGAATTATCAACAAACTATAGATATTTCCAAGTGCAATTATGAAAATGATAGTCATAGATTAAATATTATTTATCAAATACTTAATCGTTTATTAGACGAAATGATTCCAGTGAATAGTCTTCAATTTAATTTCAATTCAATTTCCTTTACTTCGTCATCTTCTTCTGAGAAGGAAGAAGAAACAAAGAAAGATAATAGTAATAATCTTTATTGTTTAATTTCTAATTTAAAAATTTTTTCGAATATAGAAAGTAATATTAATTTTCTTATTCCATATAATGAACAAACTAGAACTATTGAATTTGAAAGTTTTATTCAAAAATGTTATAAAAATAATATTCATTGTCAATTTTCTTTTGTAGATTCAATTAAAAACTATAAATTTATAGCTAACTATATTCTTTTTGGAAAAAATTATAACTCTAATATATCATCTTATTTTAACTCTACCTTGAATATTATTAATTCTAAATTACATAAACGTGACAATATCAATTCCAATGCATACAACATTACTTTCTATATGAAAAATGATGAAAAAAATTCTAAGATTTATAGTTATGATTTTAGTCTCTATATGCTTAATGATTTTCCAGAATTTACATATACTAACTTGTAAAACTATTTTATTTATATAAAATAAGACCAAAAATAATAAAGTATTTATTGATAAATATATTAATAATAATGTTTTTATTATTATTATTTTTATTATTATTATATATTTATAATAATAATTATAGGCATAAATATCAAAAAATTAGTATAAAAAGAACTGATGAAGTAATAGAAGAATCAAAAAGTTTAACAAGTCTCAGTTTTTATGTTGTTGTTGATATTAGTGATAATGGTGAAAGAAAAGCTAATTATTTGTTTAATGCCATTGCTCTTTACATTAACAATAAAAAGGATATTGATTCTAATCGGGATATTGAAGTTGTTTTATCAGTTAAAGACAGCAGGTAAGTTAAACAGAAAATGTAAGATAATAATTAATAATTAAAAATAAGTAAAAAGAATAAGTATTTAAACTTTTTTTTTTTTTATAATATTTCACTTTATTGAAATAGAAATCATGAGGATGAAATGTGTATAGGAGATCCTAATAAATATGATTCGACTTGCCCAGATCTTGCTTTATTAACTTCAAATGATGTAGTTATAAATATAATATTAACAATTTTATAATATCATAAAAAATAATATTTAAATAATTATTCTATTTATTAGTATTAATTTTTTTTTATATGAATATTATATAATAAAATATTATTATAATTAATAATCTATTTTTATAAAAAAGATATCAGTTTACTATAAAAAAGTCAAGTTAACTTCATTAGATAAGTTTATTCGTGAATACTATAAAGATTATGGTATTACATTAGAAAGTAAGATTTACAAATATGCCTTCTATGATTGTAAGTCGTAAATTTATATTAATATTAAAATTGTTACTTTTTTATTTATTTATATTATTATTATTATTATTATTATTATTATTATTATTATCATGGAAATATTTAAATTTTTTTTCTATTTAAATTTCAATAATCCTTAAATATTATAAAATAATGCTATAATAACATATATAAAATAAAATAAAATAAACCAAAATAAAATAAACCAAACAAACAAACAAACAAACAAACAAACAAAAAAAAAAAAAAAAAAAAAAAAAAAAAGATCACATTGATAATCAATGGATGGCTATTCCATTTACTGTTCAAATTAGAACACTACTCTTTAATAGTACTACATTTGAAAATTGTAAATTATTTAATAAAAATCTTGAACTCCATTTACCACCTGTAATTATATATATATTATTTCTATTTTTATTTTACTATATTTTAAATTTATATTAATAATAAATTATTTTATATCAATTTAATTTAAACATGTATTTATTTAATAGCCATATAATGAATATTGGTAAAGATACTTTTTTTTATTTATCTCTTCTTTTATAAAATATTGTGAAAATAAAAAAATAAACTAATTTTTTTAATAATTTTTTATAAATATATTATAATAATAATGATATGTAAATAAATATAGGGATTCTAGTACTGAGGAAACATCTGTGAGTTAGATATAGAATAATAATATTTAAAAATCATATCTTATTTAAAAAATTTATTTTATAAATATTAAAAGAATAAAAATAGAAAAAATAAATAATAATAAATAAATTTATTCAATACTTTATATTAAAAATATTTTCTTTATATTATTACATAGTGGGATTGGAAAACATTCTTCAAATACGCTAAAACTATTAAAGATTGTACTGGATATCCTGGTATTACCTTTTTTGGTGAAAATTATGAAGGTAATATTTATATAATATTTTTTTATCGATATAAAAGTAACTGAAATTTTTAAATTAAAACTAATATATGTCTTTTTATAAATTTTTAAAATATATTATACAAAACTACATATAATATTTTCATATATATATATATATATAAATTTTTTTTATTTTTAAATTGTGAACATTTAAAAATAAAGAATTAAAATTTTTATCAATGTTTATTCAATCTATTGGTATTCCATTTATTATTGAAAATGATGATAAGGCAAAGGTTAAAATGTTTGCAACAGAAAATAAAATAGATTTTGCTGATAGATTTGAAATTTTAGAAGAAGCTTTGAAAAATGGATCTGTAAGAAATATATATATACATTAGATATATATATTTAAACATAAATATTATAAAAATGATTAACTAGAGGAATATTTAATAATAATAATAAATATAAATATTATTTATATTAATTAATAATATAATAATATATAGATAAATGAATGGATTGAACAAGAGAGTATTAACAACTGGAAAAATAATCCTTATCCAACAACTTTTCAAGAAATTGAAAATACAATTTTCAAAAAGATATCAAATGAAAATATACTTAAATTATATAGTGATACACCCACAATTATAGGAATGGCCATTGTTAATCCAGAAAAAATGTCTAAATATTTTGTAAGTATACATATATGAAACAAAATAATAATAAAAATAACATTATAATAGGAATTTCTGTATTTTATTCATATAATATTAATATAAAATTATATTAATAAGTATTATTTTTTTTTTTTAAAAAAAAAATAAAAATAATAATAATAATAATAATAATAATAATAATAATAATAATAATAATAATAATAATAATAATAATAATAATAATAATAATAATAATAAATAAAACGAATTAATATTTTAATAATCATATAATTATCAATAATTTAGAATAAAGAAAGTAGTACTATTAAATATGGTGTATGTATTATTATCATCATAATAATAAATAATAATATCATAATAAAAGTTATTTATGCTAATAACATATTAAATTTTAAATATATTATAATAGTATGTACCAGGGATTTCATCATGTAATTTTTTTTTTTTTTTTTTATTTTTTGTGTATATTTAAATAATTTTAATAATAATATAAATATATTGTATCATACTATATATATTAATAAATAATAATAATAATAATAAATAGATTACGGCGGTGAAGGTTAGTAACCATATAATCTTTAAGAATATAATATTAAATAAATAAATAAATAATAAATAAATAAATAAATAAATAAATGAATAAATAATAATAATAATAATAATAATAATAATAATAATAATAATAATAATAATAATAATAATAATAATATAATAATAATAATAATAATAATAATAATAATAATAATAATAATAATAATAATAATAATAATAATAATAATAATAATAATAATAATAATAATAATAATAATAATAATTTAATTAATATTTAAATATATATATAAAGGTTTTGTTATTACAAACAGCAAAAAAAAGGAATCCTTCAATCTTATTACTAAAGATTCTTTTGATCTTATTACTTTATTCATAAATAACACATTACCATTTTTGCATGAAGCAAATACATATATTACTGTATGCATGTTTAATATATATAAATTTTGAGATTATAATTATATTACTATTTAATAATATATTTTTTAAATAGCGAAAGTAAAATATATGATACTAATTTCAAATTATAATATTTTTAATTATATAATATTAGCCATTTGAAGATACTGAAAATTCAAAGTAATTAAATGTTTATATTTTTTTAAAAAAAATGCTTTTTTATGAAATTAAAGAAAATAATATATATATATATATATATATATTAATATGATATATTAATTATAATTATTATTAATAATAATTATTTTAAAAATATTAAATAATATTAAAAAGTTGTAAACAAACTACAGAAAATATTAATGAATGTAATAATTTTATTGATAAAGCTATGTCTACTATATATTATTTCATGGATAAAAATAATAATTATGTTATTCTAAATGCTGAACACGTTAAGAGTACAAGTACATCCAATGCGAAATTAATTATTAAAGATTCAGATTTCTTAGAGAAATATTATTCTCAAACTGAACCAATTGAATTTGTTTGTGGTATTGATCCAAACTATGAAAAGAAAGAGATTACCTATTATAATAATAGAATTGATCTTCCAATTATTACTAATAATATTAATACAGTATTAAGCATAAAAAGTACCAATGATTATTTCAATTCAAACTCTAATAATGATGTTTCTATATGTACTGTTGCAGATGAAATGCTTAAAATCGCAAGACCAATTCAAGTAAAAAAAAAAAAAAGAAAAAACATAAATAAATAAATATTTAAAATGATAAATTAATTATTTTATTATTAAAAATTTTACATGAAATTTATTGAATCAAATATTTATTTTTTTTTTTACATATTTACATATAATTTTCTTTGAAAATAACAACAGTACCCACTAAATGGATTGTAAATATCATTTATATCATATTTATAATATTAAATATATATATAAATATTTAAAAATTATTTAAAAAATTAATAAATTTATATTTTTAAATTTTAAATTATAAACTTTTTTTTTCATATATATATAAATTATATTTTAATGTATAAAAGTGAAAAAATGAATGAAATAGAAACTAAAGAATTAGTTGCTAGGTTGTTTATTAATATAAGGCATCAACATAGTAGTGATAAAAATCCTACTTTAACTGAAAACTTAGAAGAATTTAAGAGATTAATGGATCATTATATTTTACCATACTGTAAAGAAAATAACTTTGAAACAAATTTCACTTTAAGTGAATGTAAAGTTTCTACAATTAAACAAGATGTTTACTACACTAATTGTATTCCATCTGAGGAATCGGATAAAACTACAATATGTAATTATATACCATACACTAATGCCATCAGTATCTTTTCTTTTATGATCATTGGAATCTCATTGGTTTCGGGATTAGTCAGTTTTGTTTTAATGTTAAAGTATATAAAATAAAGATATTTATTAAATATCTATTTTTTATTATAATATTGTTAAAATAATAATTATTTCGTTTTAATTTTATAAATTTATATTTTTTAATTATTTTATATATATAATTATAGATATAGAAAAAGTAAAGTCTTATCAGCATTTGGTATGGATTTCTCTATTATCCTATTATTTGCAACATTTATTTTAACCATATCAGTATTTTTCTGGTTAGGAGAAGGTTCTACTGCTAAATGTAAATTAAGAATATGGTTCCAAATTATTGGTGTAAGTAAAAATGAAATAAAATAAAATAAAATATATAATAATTTGATATTATATATATATTAATATTTTATATTAATTAAATATTCTTCTTCTTCTTCTTCATCATCATCATCATATTATTATTATTATTACTGTTGCTGTCGTTTATATATATATTTATATTCAACATAGTTAACCAATATTGTTGGTACTATTTTACTTAAAGAAGAAAGAATTTCATCTATTTTCATTGGAAGAGATGTCCGAAAGATTTTTGCTCCAAAAATGAAGGATGTTTATATTAAATTAGGTATACTTAATCTTATTCAAATTACGTTATTAATATTATGGAGCATGAATATATTTGAAGAGAAATCATCATTCAGTAAAGATGTAGAATATTATCCAAATCTTGGCTATAAAAATATAGAATATTGTGATATCTTTAGCTCAAACTTTGTAGCTGTTATGTTTTTATTCATTTTCTGTATGATTATTTATACTTTATTGATTAGTATTAAAATTAGAAATAGTAAGTAAAAATTTTTATATGTTTAATTTATTTTATATATAAATACATTTAATATTTAGAGAAAAAAAAATTATAAATATAAGTATAAAGAAATATTATATAATAATATAATAATATATATTTACTTTTCTTATTTTATTTTTATTTATTTATTTATTTCTATTTTTTTTTTATTAATATGTATATAAAAATAAAAAATAAAAAATATAAATAGTTCCAAAGGAATTCAATGAGGTATATTTAATAATTTAAAAATAATTAAATATAATTTTTTATTTAAAATATTATTTTTTTTTTATTATATTATTGATTTTATTATTATTTAGAATAATAATTAATAAAATTTAATTTTTTTTTTTTTTTTTTTTAATAATATTTTATAGTCAAAATTTATTATTTCATCCTCCACTTTCCAAATTATAATGGTAAATAATAATTAATATTCATATAATTTAATTTATATAAATTTTAACTATTTAATAACTTATTAATTATAATATATAATAATCTAACTCTACACATAAAAAATAAATAGATTTTCTTTGTCTTCTTCGTTTGTATTATCACAAAAAAAGAAGTTTACAGAAGTCTCTGTTTCATTATATGTACGCTTTTATTAATAATTTTCACAAGACCTTTATTTATTGAATATAAACTTTATTGTATTATTACTAAAAAGGATCCCGAATCTTCAATTGTTATTGTCAATGCTAGTTCTTACATTAGTTCTACAGATAAGAATACTGATTTTCAAGTTTCCCAATTTAGGAAAGGTAGTACTATGACAGAAGTACACAGTATTTTCTAAACTTCAAAAAAAAAAAAAAAAAAAAAAAAAAAAGTAGAAGCTATCTTTTTAAATTAAAATTAATAATTTATCTTTTTTTTAATTTTAAACCTTTATATTATCAGTTTTTTTTTTTTTTTTTTATACAATAATATATTTGACGTATATTTTATATATATATATATATACACTTATAATTAAGAAAAAATAAAATATATAAAAAAAAAAAAAATAAAAAATACAACGAATACAAAAAAAAAAAAAAAAAATTACTACTTCTTAAGAAACATTTTTTAAAAATTTTTTTATAATTTAATATCAATTACAAAACAACTTTATTAATAAAAATTTAAAAGCATTCATTAATAATTATTTAATTATTTAATTAATTAATTAATTATATATTTATATATTTAGCATATTTTACTATAAAATATTATATATTAATTATTTAAAATATTCAAAAAAAAAAAATAAAAAAAAAAAAAAAAAAAAATTATAAACGTTAGAATATGTGAAATGTATGAAAAATAAGCTTCAAATGATTTTAAACATATTGCATAATGTATTAATATAAAAGCATTTCATGAATTCTTTAATTTGAAATTGAATATGATTATAATAATCGTCCTCTTTTTTATTTATATCTATAATTTCATTGGAATTTAGTTTATCAATAAATTCAATAAAAGAAAGGTAATCATCATTTTCACAAGATTTAAATAAACATTAAGTTTTAATAAACAAAAACTTTTTTTTATTACCATTATCATAAAGAATTAGTAAATTTTCTTTTCTTTTCTTTTTTATCTATTTCAATAGCATCATTATAATATTTATCTTTTATTACAATATCTTTTCTTATTTTAGAAGCATGATCTAAATAATATTTTAATAAATTAAAATTATCCTCTTCAATTAATTTGTTCATAATATTATCAAAATTTTCACAGTTTAAGTTTTAATAATTATTTGTTTAATATTTTAAAATAGCCATTAATATCTAATACGAGATTAATTTATCAGTTAATTGAACTCAATATAAAATAATAAATTTCAAACTTACCCTTCTATTCCATGGTATCAAAATGTAGCTAACTAAATCATAACTTCTGATTTGAGAAAAACTTTATGTAATTTCAAATTAATGTTTCAAATTTCATATTGATAAATTAGAGCAATATAATAATATACTTTTTTATTTCACTTTTAAACAAAATGAAAACTTTATGAATTAAAGATACTAAATTCAAAGTAACTCATAGTTTTATAACTTTAATATGATATAATAAAGATTGGACTGAATTTTTTTTTTTTTTTTTTTTTTTTTTTTTTTTAACTTAAAAAAAAAATTAAATTAACTATTAAATATTTTCTATTATTTTTTAATCTGACGTTTTAAATATATATCAATGTCAACTTATATATTTGAATTTTTTTTTTTTTTTTTTTTTTTTTTTTTTTTTTTTTTAAATTATATTATAATCTTAATTATACAAGAACTATATAAAATTAACAAAAGTCATAAAATACAAAGTAATTAGTTAACACTTTATGGTTTATTAAATTTTAATTTTTTTTTTTTTTTAAACTTTAAATATTTACAAACACATTTTAAATAATTAAAATATTATTAATAATGATAATAACATATTTTCAATGATTAAAGAAAAAAAAAAAATTAAAAAAGTATTTTAATTAATAATAATAATAATAATAATAATATATAGTCGCTTTTTGTTAGATAAAATATTTTGATTGATACTTCGCTTTTTTTTTTTTTTTTTTTTTTTTTTTTGATATTATATTTATTTATTATTTTTTTTTTTTTTTTTTTTTTTTTTTTTTTTTTTTTTTTTTTTTTTTTACTATTATGACTTTTTATAATAATAATAATAATATAGGTTTAAAACAGAATTAATTTAATTTTGTAGTAATTATCAATTTGTTCAGTAACAAGAACTGTACCATTCACAAAATTCACGTTCAGTAATCTTACCAGAGTTATCTCTATCAATTCTACTATATAGAGTATTTAAATCACCACTTGGAATATTAATATTTAAACTTTTGATACAATTCTTCCATTCTGTATTTATATTATTAAAAATAAATAAAGTAAAACAACATAAAATATTTGAACTTATTAACCTTATTTTTATTATTATTACTATAATTTTTTAAATTATATAATATATTCAATTTAATTACCTTCTTTATCTAGAGTACCAGTATTATCTTTATCATATTCTCTAAAAGCTTTACTAGCTTTTTCCATCTTTTCAATAACCGCTGGTGAAACACCCATTGGAAACATGAAAGCTTGCATTCTGTTGTATCCTCCACCGTAGTTGAATGGTTGTGGTGAATAATTAAATGGATTTTGTGGGAACTATTATTATTTTAATTTATAAAATTAATATATATGTAATTTTAACAATATACTGTTAATATTAATAAAGACTAATTATTATTTATAATAATGTAAAATAATAAAAATTGAAACATTGTAAATTAATAAAGAAATTTTATATTACCCAGCCACCACCGAATCCTCCCATTGGGCCTCCAAAGCCACCCATACCCATTGGTGGTCTTCCATAGCCACCACCAAAACCACCACCTTAATAATCATTATTATTATTATTATTATTATTGTTATTTTTATTATAATAACTGTTAGTATTGTTATTTATTATTATTGTTTTAATAATTATATATTTTATTATTATTATTATTATTGCTGTTTCCAGCTAATTACCGAAACCGCCCATCATAGGTGGTGGTGGTGGTCCACCAAAACCACCACCAAAGCCTCCTCCGAAGCCACCTTGATTACCATAGCCACCTTGATTACCATAGCCACCTTGATTGCCTTGATTACCATAACCACCTTGATTGCCTTGATTACCATAACCACCTTGATTGCCTTGATTACCATAACCACCTTGATTGCCTTGATTACCATAACCACCTTGATTGCCTTGATTACCATAGCCACCTTGATTGCCTTGATTGCCATAACCACTTTGATATCCACTTTGGTTAGATTGAGAATTTGCTTGGCCTCCTCCATAACTACTATTGTTATTGTTTCCAGAAAGGCTACTGGTATTGGTTTTACCACCCATGGCTTGTTGGTAATTACCAGAAGATTGTTGAGCAGCGTAAGCTCTGTAACTCTTTTTTTTTTTTTTTTTTTTAATAAAAAAAAATATAAAAAATAAAAAATAATATAATAATTTTAATATATCTATTAATTCAAGGGTGAATCAAATATTCTAATTAATATACCAAATTTTCATCAGAGTATTGTTTTGTTATTATATATTTATTTTACTACTTTATTATTATTATTATTGTTGTAATTATTTTTTCTTTTTTATTATTATTGATATTTAAAAATTTTACTTAAAATTTCAATCAATAAGTTTTTTTTTTTTTTATTTTATTTTTTTTTTGTTGTTGCTATTGCTGTTTTTAACTTACATCTTCAGACATATTTTTGTTTTTAGTTATTATTATATATATAAAGTTTTATTAAATAATAAAATCAGAAACTAATCTTTGTGATCTAAATTTTTGAAAATAAAATATTATAATAAAAATTTTATTTTTTTTAAAAAAAAAAAAAAAAGAAATAAAAAATAAAAAATAAAAAAAATAATAATAAAAAAAAAAAACGTTATTTAGAAAAAAATAACTTTATTTAGTTTAAATATAACAATTCTCAAATTCAATAAATAAATAAATAATAAATAATTAATTAAAAGTATAATATGTAATTATTTAAATAGAAATTTAATTATTATCTTTATTTAATATGTTTCATCCATTCATGTTATACCTCTTACAATATTTTTTAATTAAAAAATCATTACATTTAATTACAATTCTGAATAAATTAATGTATTTTAAACATAAAGTTTAAATTCTATAATATATTTTAACATTTAAAGTAAAAATTGTTTAAAAAATATGGAATATTTTGTATATAACAAGGCTCTTTATATTTCTTATATAATCATTAACTTATAATTAACCTTAAAAATAATAATAAAAAAAAATATTAAAAAAAAAAAAAAAAAAAAAAAAAAAAGAAGAATCAATTAATATAATAAATACTTATTAAAAGGAATATTTTAAAATTTTATTTTATCTTTGCATATTTCTAATTAAAAGTTTTAGTAGAAATAAAAAAAAAAAAAAAGATGCCAAGAGTTTTCTATTTATTTAATTACTAATTAACTAATAATATTATGTATTATTATCAATATTTGTTAGGATTTTTTTTAAGCGTTTTTTACTTTATTAATTCAAAAAAATATTAATAATGAATTGAATGCTTAATATAAAAATTATTAAATAGTGTTTTTATAAATAATAATAAATATAATTATTTTGTAATTTATTATTATTAATTAATTTAACTCCATAAAAAACTTTTTCTTATAAACAAATAAAAATTAAATTTTATTATAATTAAATGTTATATGTTATATAAATTATAAAAAAATAATAAAAAAAAGTATTCAAATGAGTTTATTAATATCTTTATTATTTTAGAATTTAAGATATAATATTTTTTATAAAATTAAAATTTTTATAATATATAAAAATAATAATAACAGTAATAACATAAATCAATAAAACTATTTAACACTTCTGTTGTGATTGTTATCCTTTATTTTTATTCATTTATTATTATCTGCTATTATTATTAACTATTTTAATTTATAAGAATTTATTAATTAATATCTTCTATGATTTGTACCGATTTATCTGTTATTACTATTAAAATAAATGTGTTAATTTTTAATTTTTTTTCTTTGTCAGTCATATCATTATTACACACCATTTGTTATTATTGTATATTATTATTATTAACTTTCATAGTATTTTTACTTCATTACTTCATTATTATATATTACATATCCATTTTTATTATTACATTAATTGTTATTCATTATTAACAACCATTATAACTATTTCTTATTATTTTCACCTATTTATTTATTATTACTATTATCATAATTTTGTTTATTCCTTATATTTTTCTTTATTATGACTATACATTATTTATTAACATTATATTTATTTATTATTATTGTAATATTCCTTTTATATATATATATATATATATTATTATTACTTATATATTTAGTTCCCATTATTTAATATTTAATATTTATTATTATCCATATTTATTATTAAAAAAAAAAAAAAAAGATGATTATATCAATGAAATAATAATGGTCAAATAATAAAACTTTTAATAGAGAAGGATGCCAAAATTAATGCTAAATGCTTTTAAAGGAGGCAATGACCAATTTTTAAAAAATATTTAGTAAGGAATAGAGGTAAAATTAGAAGGTCCTCGTTGGTCGATCCGAACATTAAAAGTATAACTCTAAAAAATTTGATAAGATATCCAAAGGATTTGAATTTTTTTTTAACTTTAACAAAAGAAGTACATCTTTGTAATGAAGGCCTGTAAAGTGGCCTCGAAAATTTTAGTAAAATTTTTGGTAAAGAATGGAGCCGCCATTAATATTAAGAATGATATGTACAGGACTGCTTTATTCTATGTATCTCAAGAATGATTCTTAATTATCATTAAAATTGTAAAATACTTATTGGATAATGGAGCGGATATAAACATTAAAGATAAAGATGACTAAACCGTTTTAATCTCAGAACAATAAAACCTACTGCGATATTTGTTATAGTAAAAATGGTACTAATACTCTTATAAAATTTCTAATAGATAATGGTGCTGATGTGAATATTAAATATAAAAAGGGTTGGTCCACCTTGTATATTCTTACTGACGTATAATAAGAATAATTAAAAAAAAAAAAAAAAAAAAAAAAGAATAAATGAAATATTCATATATAGAAATAAATATTATATAATATTATATTTATTATTTATTATCTACTACTTTTTTTCTTATGAGCTTAAATTTTATACCATTCAATTTTTTTTATATTTTTTTAGACTAGGAAATAACTTTAAGTAATAATGTTTATTAAAAAATACTATTACTATTATTACTATTACTATTATTACTATTACTATTATTACTATTACTATCATTACTATTACTATTACTATTATTACTATTACTATTATTATATTACTATTACTATTATTACTATTACTATTATTACTATTACTATTATTACTATTACTATTATTACTATTACTATTATTACTATTACTATTATTACTATTACTATTATTATATTACTATTACTATTATTACTATTACTATTATTACTATTACTATTATTACTATTACTATTATTACTATTACTATTATTACTATTACTATTATTACTATTACTATTATTACTATTACTATTATTACTGTTTCTATTATCATTATTACTATTAACAATATCATTTGTTAGGTTGCCACGATTAAAAGCATTATATAAAAATAAAATTTTATCATTAACTTTACTACGAATATGATTGAAAAATGGACAATCAATTAACCAATGCCTTATCCATTGTTTATTACTTTTACAACAGGGTCAAAAATTAGGACACAATTGATCTATTATTTTTGTAGCTTTAGCAATTCTAGCATCTAATCTATATCCGATGAAATATCAGGATATTCATAACAAAGTTTTATAAAATTTGATGTTTCTTCCAATCTGTTTTTGTCATAAAATTCAGCTTTAATAGAATTGATTTTCATATCTCTTTTCCAATAAAAATCCTTGATTTTATTGGAAAAGAGATATTTTCTCTAGTTTACGTTTAAGAGTTCTACTTTCTTTCGTCCATGTATATTTTCTAGTTTTTGGAATATTATTAACTAAATAGGAAATAATACAATTTGAATCTTTCCATTTATCAAAACATTTGACTTGAGACAAAGCACACTTAGCTGACAATGGAGGAATATTGAAATCTTTTAAAATAGAATATACATTAATAAAAGATTTGGCTTTTTGTAAACCTGCAATCCATCTTAATCCTTTATTAATTAATTTATGAGTATTATTTGTTCTCGCTTTATTTGAACCAAGTAAAGGTACAACGTAAGAGACTTTACTAAGTACATAGGAGTTAATTATAATCTTCTTAAATGGAATAGGAATTTTGGAATTTGAAAGAATTGTACTTCTTAAGCTTTAATTTCATTATTTATTTTTATTTAATATTTAATATATATATATAAATGAAATAAAATTTTTAATAAAAATTTTTTAACATTAAATATAAAATAACTGAAACGATGAAGAAAAGGAAATTATAATTGAAATAATAATATAAATGAATTTTTTTTTTTTTTTTTTTTTTTTTTAGACTTTGAGAATAACTTTATTTAATTTATAAAAATAATAAAATTACATGATTTAAATGAAAAAAAAAAAAAATAAAATAAAATGCATGAAATAAATTATTATATATTATATAATCATAAAAGTGAGTTAGAAACAATAGTTTCTAACATTTCCCATTCATAGATGATAACACCGCGTCCACTATTGCGAGTAATAATTTCAGAATTAGTGTTATCAAACGAATTTGTATCAGATCTTTCGACGTCGACTCTCTTAGCAACGGTAGATTCAATAGATTCAACATCAATCTAAAAGATCGACAAATTAATGATATTACGTTTGTTAGAAACTCCGCAATCCCCACAAAATACGGAACAGTCGACGAAATAGAACTTTGTTTAAAAATATTGTCAACTAATTGTCTTTGTTCCCCATCATTAAGTTTAATTTTTTCATATATATTGAACGCCTGCCAAGAAGATCACTCAATATAAAATAATAAATATTATCATAATCCTTTTCTGAATCTAAAGAAACATCTAAGAATTTTTGTTTAATTATCATTGCAAACTTCAAAAAGAGATCATCAAGAAAAGGTAAAAATTTATTTCTGTAATTTTCCAATTCTTTACAGGCAAAGATCCAATAAGAAAAGCTAGGTACACTAACTCCACCACATGGGCAACATTTAGGGCAATCTTCTAAGACTATTTTTCTTTTAATGGAAATACTAATGTTTTTTTTTTTTTTTTTTTTTTTTTTTTAACGGCAGCAAACTTGTTTCATCTTTATTAATTAAATATTTGATAAAATACATGTAATAAAATAATAAAAAAAAAAAAAAAGATAAAAAAATAAACAAAAAATAAAACACAAAATAAAAATAAAATAATGGTATAATATATTCTAGTTTCATTTAATTAATATTTGTAAGACTTCACAAGGGCATTATTATACTGAAGTATAATAATTAACTTTGACTTCGCAATGTTAATCATAATTTTAAGATACAAAATTATGATCTTCATTGGTTGCGCTAGCCCTGCTGGCCTGTCTTACTGTTTCTTCAGCATTGACGCTCTTGGTAGTAGTAGTACGATTCGATTTGAACCTATTGAACAAAGACCATTGCTGGCCAATAGCAATAGGTATAATCGATTGGAGAAGTGCCGCAGTAACCACTAAGAACGGAGTATCAGAATAAGCACCTGATTTCATCTGGCACTTAAATAGATCCTTCCATTCCCTTGTACTGTTATTAATACTTCGACCTCCAAGAAGGAAATTAAACACTTTTTCACACACACTAGAATCAATATACACATTATTTTCAATACTATTACTAACATTACTAAAAATACTATTACTAATATTATTATTACTATTATAACTATTACTATTATTACTATTACTATTATCATTATTACTATTAACAATATCATTTGTTAGGTTGCCACGGTAAAAAGCATTATATAAAAATAAAATTTTATCATTAACTTTACTACGAGTATGATTGAAAAAGGGACAATCAATTAACCAATGACTTATCCATTGTTTATTACTTTTACAACAGGGACAAAAATTAGGACACATTTGGTCCACTATTTTTGCAGCTTTAGCAATTCTAGCATCTAATCTATATCCGCTTCGTGCTCTCAATAGCCAATAGAAACTATATGAAAGATCAGGATAGTCATAACAAAGTTTTATAAATTTTGATGTTTCTTCGAATTTGTTTTTGTCATAAAACTCAGCTTTAATAGAATTGATTTTCATATCTCTTTTCCAATAAAAATCCTTGATTTTATTATCGTTATTACCTCTTTTCTCTAGTTTACGTTTAAGAGTTCTACTTTCTTTTGTCCATGTATATTTTCTAGATTTTGGAATATTATTAACTAAATAGGAAATAGTACAATTTGAATTTTTCCATTTATCAAAACATTTGACCTGAGACAAAGCACACTTAGCTGACAATGGAGGAATATGTAAATCTTTTGAAATAGAATATACATTAATAAATGATTTGGCTTTTTGTATACCTGCAATCCATCTTAATCCTTTATTAATTAATTTCTGAGTATTATTTGTTCTCGTTTTATTCGAACCAAGTAAAGGTGCAAAGTAAGAGACTTTACTAAGTACATAAGAGTTAATTATAATCTTCTTAAATGGAATAGGAATTTTGGAATTTGAAAGAAATTTACTAACAGAAAAGAGAGCTTTAGTTACTTTAGAGTTAAGTAATTTAATAATAGGTTTCAACGATAAGCTTTTATCAAATGGTATACCTAAATAGGTATAACATTTAGTTATTGGAATTGGTTGACCAGCAAGATAAAAAGTAGGATCTCTTTTATTTTGAAAAAGAGGTGTGTCTGGTCGAATCACCATCGTTGCACACTTATTAATTCCAAAATTCATCATATTAAATTTAGCCCATTCATTTACCTTCTTAAGCATTTTTTTCAACTTAGTTCTTGACGGTGCGCATAGAACAATATCATCTGCAAAGAGTCCACCACAACATCTAGATTCGCCTAAAGGAATTCCAAGTTCTGAAACATCATTAAAAATGTCATTAATAAAAAGATTGAAAAGAATTGGTGATAGTGGACAACCTTGTCTAACTCCTTTCATAATATTAAAAGATTCCGAATATTGATCATCAATTTTAACACTAGCTTTGGATGTCAAATATAGATTTTTTATAAATTGATAACATTTACCTCTAATACCTAAAGCATCTAATTTATATAAAATATTACCTATTGGAACAGAATCATATGCCTTTTTTAAATCTAGAAAAGCTAGGTAAGTTTCTTTATTATCATTTTTACGCCTTTGACAAATTTCTCGAATTGAAATAAATAAACTAACACATTCTTCTTTAGTACGAAATCCAAATTGCTCTGGCCTAATAAAATTATTTTTAAGTCCATATTCTGAAATTCTTTTGGAGACTATTTTCGAAATGAGTTTAATACCATTGTTAATCAGAGAGATACCTCGATAATTGTCACAATCAGATAGATCATCTCCTTTTTTAGGAATAGATATAATACTTGCTTCATTCCATGAGCTAGGAAATTCTCCATTCCAAATTCTTGAGTATATCTTCTGTAAACAATTTAAACCAGAAGAAGAATTATTTACTGAATTTTCGTCATCCGGAGGATGGAAATACTAATGTCAAATTTAAAACCACACTAATATAAATGAACAAAACCTTTTTTTTTTAATTATTTTCAATTTTTATTTTATTTTTTTTTTTTTTTTTTTTAATTATTTTCAATTTTACTTTTTACTTTTTATTTGTTATTTGTCATTTTTTTATTTTATTTTTATTATATTTATTTTTTATTTTTTAATTTATTTTTATTTTCATTTTTTTAATTTATTTTTATTATTAATTTATTTTTATTTTTTTTTTTTTTTTTCTAAAAAAAAAAAAAAAGTACATATGTAATTTAATATAATTGTTTAATATTATTGAGTATATATAAAGTAGAATGATTTTATATATTATAAATAACATTTACTTTTTCATTTAGCATAATAAAATAAAATAAAGAAAAAAAAAAAAAAAAAAAAAAAAAAACATCATTATTTGAAAAAGGTTTATATTTTTCATAAAAAGATTTTATTTTAAACAAAAATTAGTTTGATATAAAGTTGAAATATTAGATACAAAAAAAATAAAAAAATAAAAAAAATTCTACTTTTACTAATATTATAATTTATATATTTCCATTATTGTATTAATTTAAATTTGCATTAATTTTTTATATAATTGTTTTATTGTTACTTTATTTAACTTGATTTAAAAAATATATTAGTTGTTCATATTTATTGAGTGCTTTGAGTTAATACATTCTTAGCAGACATTAACTTATTTATAGCATTTACATAAGCCTTAGCACTAGCAACAAGAACATCATTATCAGCACCTTCACCACGGTAGACGTCGGCAGAAGAATTACCTAAGCGTTCCTTTTCTTTCATTTCACCAAGAATGGCAACATTACCCGAAGAATTTTCCTTTTGATCATTTTGTTCAGAGATACGAACAACAACTCTACCTAGAGCATCAGAACCTTCTGTAATAGCCTTTAATTCATATGTTCTAAGAACACTATTAACACAAACTAATCTGTTAATAGCTTGGAAAATAGCATGAACAGCACCATGACCAATATGAGCATCAGTTATAACATTACCTGCAATTTCTTCATTTTCTTCTGCAAAGTCTGAAGAAGCCTCATTAACATTACCAGTGAGATCAATTAATTGAACAGTAGCAGTTGGAATTGTGTTGGTACCTGAGGTAACATGAATATTCTTTAAGATATAGAATTCATTACACTTCTTAATATTTAAGAAATCATCAATAAGAGCATATAAATCTTGATCAGTAACACCCTTCTTTTTAGAATCTGCTAATTTCTTGAAATTCTTAAATAATTTTTGGAATTCTTCATCATTTTCAAGAATCTTAGAATCGTAACTTGGATTATCCTTTAATAAAGTTTCAAGTCTAGTACGAAAAGCGTTACGACCAGAGTGCTTACCTAAAATTAATAAGTTGGATGGTACACCAACTAAATCTGGAGACATTATTTCATAAGTTTCCTTGCATTTTAAGACACCATCTTGATGAATACCAGATTCATGAGCAAAAGCATTAGCCCCAACAATAGCTTTGTTAGCTTGAACAATCATACCAGTTCTCTTTATTACTAATTGAGAAATACCATAAATGTGGGTGGTATCAATATGATGGAAAACATTGAAAAATCCCTTATGCATATAAGTACTTAAAGCAATTTCCTCAAGAGCAGTATTACCAGCACGTTCACCAATACCATTAATAGTTACTTCAACTTGACGAGCACCATTACGAACACCAGCAAGAGTATTAGCAGTAGCAAGACCTAAATCGTTGTGACAATGAGTAGACCAAGTAACCTATAAACATTAATTTTATTATTAATTGAAAATATTATTAACAACATTGTATAATTTTTTATAATTTATTTATCTAATTATTTAATTATTCTAATTTTATAGGTATAAAATTAATGCTCAATAATATATGATTTTTAGTTTAAAAAAAAAAAAAAAATAAAAAATAAAAAATGAAATATAAAAATAAAAATAAAAATAAAAAAATAATAATAATAATAATAAATAAAAACAAAAATAAAAAATAAAAATAAAAAATAAAAATAAAAAATAAAAATAAAAATTTATAATATATATTTTTTATTTTTATTTTTCTTTTTTTGAATAAATATTTAAAAACTTACAGTATCAGCACCTGGAGTCTTAGTAACAAGATAATTAATAAGTTCACCATATTGTTCAGGCATTAAATAACCAACAGTATCTGGAATATTTAATGTAGTAGCACCAGCCTTAATTACTTCAGTAAGGATTTCAACTAAGAAATCTTTGTCAGAACGACCAGCATCTTCTGGTGAGAATTCAATATCGTTAACACCAAGAGACTTAATAAGCTTTACTGCAGCTACGGATTTTTCTATACATTGTTTTCTAGTAATCTTTAATTTATTCTTTAAGTGAATATCAGAAGTTGCAAGGAAAGTGTGAATACGATGACGTGGAGCATACTTAACAGCATCATACGCTCTTCTAATATCACCTTCAACAGCACGTGCTAAACCACAAATAACCTAACAAAAATTATAATAAATATTGATATTAATTATTATAAAATAATAATTATTATTGTATATTATCATTATAAAATTTTTATTAAATATCTTTAATATTATTATTTTAAATGAACGAAATATTAAATATAAATAAAATAAAATTAAATAATGCAAAGTAATAAAAAAAAAAAATAATATAAAATACAAAAAAAAAAAATAAGTCTATTATATGTATATATAAATATAAAAATCTTTTTCTTATACTATTTTCATTATTGTAATAAAATGATTAATTTTCTATTTAAATATTTGAATATATATAATAATATATATTCAATATAGAAATATTCAATAAATTTTATAAACCTATATATATTACTATAACTATCAATTTAATTTTTTTAAAAACTATTTTTCTTTAGTTAATTAAAAAATCTTTTAAATACTAATTAATAATAAAAAATTAATAATATAAAAAATAATGAAAGAAAAATAAATAAATAAATAAATAAATACAATAAAATAAAAAATTACCATTTCTTCACCAGATTTTCTGTTGTCTAATAATGGTCCAACTTCTTGAGCAATTCTCTTAACAGCTTCAAAATCACCATTAGAAGCTATTGGAAAACCAGCTTCACAAACATCAACACCAAGAGCTGAGAGTTGTTTTGCAATTTCAACTTTTTCATTAATATTTAAAGTAGCACCTGGTGATTGTTCACCATCTCTCAAAGTAGTATCGAAGAAAATAAGTCTGTTTTTATCGTATTGTGTCATTTTTCTTTTATTATATTTTATTTATCTTTATTATTTTTATTATTAAATTAACATATTTTTATAGCAAATAAATAATATTAATAAAACAAATTTTATTAATATTTTGAATTATTATATATATTATTTTTTTTTTACATTTATTAATTTACTAATTTTTAATCAACTATTTTTTTAATATTTAATTTATTTATTTTTTTTTTTTTTTTTTGAATATTAGTTTATTTTATTTTTGTTATATTTATTTTTATTTCTTATTCCATAACTATTATTTTCTCCTGTTTGATTATTTTCTTTTAATATATTAATACAATTTTCAATTTTATAATTTTTACCTTTAATTTAATAGACAAAAATTCAATTTTTTCTTGTATAGATAAATAAGAAAGAAAAAGAAAAAAATGTTATTAAAAGAGTTTTTTTAAAAAAAATAATTATAACAATTATTATTTCAAATTATAAAATTTTTATATATTATTATATTATTAATTATATTATTTTATATTTAATCAATTTATTATATATAATAATATTAAATTCTATATGTATATATTATATTATTCTTTGTTTTTTTGTTTTTTTGTTTTTTCTTTTATTTCTATATAAGTTTTAATAAGTTTTCATGAATAATATAAAAAAAAATTTAACTATTTTGTGTAATTTTATTTATTATTATTTTTAATAATATTTTTGTTTCGATTTTTAATAATAATTATATTAATATTTATAATTTTTTAAATTATTAATTACTACTATTTCTTTTTAAATAATTAATTAATATATTATATTCTTTATTAAATAAATCAATTGCTTCAATGTTATTGGTCAATGCAATTTAAAAAAGATGGATTATTAATATTTTGAAATTTGAACTTTTTTATAGTTTAAAATAATCTATTAAATCCGTTTTAATAACATCAATATATTAATAGTATAATATAATTATATTTATATTTTTATTAAATTGTTTATGTAGTTTTAATATAAAAGAATACTTACTATTTAATTGATATATAATTGATATATAATTGATATATAATTTTTTATAAAATTTTTAAAGTACTTTAGCGATAAAAAAAGTTCAATTAAGATTAATAAAAAAAATATATTTTTTATTAAGATATTAAAAAGGTCTCTAATTAATTAAATTTTTATAAAATTAGAATAAATATAATAACTATTATTATAAATATTAAATGTTGATATTAAAGTAAAATCAAAAAATAAAAAGAAAAAAATAATAATAATAAAAAATAATAATTTACTTTATAATTACTTATATTAAAAAATTAGTAAATTGGTAAAATAATTAGAATTAATAATTAATAATATTATGAAAAAAAGGGAAAAAAAACTTTCTTTTTATATTCTTTTTTTTTTTAAAAATAAATTTAATTTTTTTTTATATAATTTTAAAATTTTTAATTATTTTTTTTTTAGGTTTTAATTATTAAATTATTAATTCTTAATAATAGAAAAAAGTTTATTTCAAAAAAAAAAAAAAAAAAAAAAAAAAAACTAATTTTAATGATGTATGATTTAAATAGATGTTTTATATATTTAGCACAAAATGAAAAAGGTTGAGTTAATATAAATAATACCAATATAAATGTAAATATATATGAATATATATAAAATTAAAATATATATATATTTCATAAAACTACAAGTAATAAATACATTAATAATCCGAAAAAGAAATAAGCATGTTCTAGTATATATTTTGACTTCAATTTATTTGTCATGGAATTTTTGATTAAATCAAAAAATTCCATTACAAATAATAAAGAAAATGATATAAAATAAAAATAAAAAAAGTGGTCTTATTTTCTGTGTAATAATTTTAATAATTATCTATTTCAACCTATTCAATAATTTATAAAAAAATTTATATTAGATATGTAAAGTGGAAAAATTTTTTTTCAAAATCCGCATAAAAATTTAATTATTATTATTAATTATGATGAATTATTTTATCCAAACCACAAACTTTTTTTTGTGTGGTAAAACATAGATAAATGATAAATAAGATTTTTCTATATAAAAGAATTACCTAATTATTACTATTCTTTTTTATTAATAATATATTATATTACCTTCATTTTCATTATTATTATTATAATTGTTATTTATTATTAATTAATTATTTATTATTTATTATTTATTATTTACTATTTACTATTTACTATTTACTATTTATTATTTATTATTTATTATTTATTATTTATTATTTATTATTTATTATTTTTTATTTATTATTTTTTATTTATTAATTATTAATTATTATTTATTATTTATTATTTATTATTTATTATTTTTTATTTATTAATTATTAATTATTATTTATTATTTATTATTTATTATTTATTATTTATTATTTATTATTTATTATTTATTATTTATTATTTATTATTTATTATTTATTATTTATTATTTATTATTTATTATTTATTATTTATTATTTATTATTTATTATTTATTATTTATTATTTATTATTTATTATTTATTATTTATTATTTATTATTTATTATTTATTATTTATTATTTATTATTTTTTATTTATTAATTATTAATTATTAATTATTATTTATTATTTATTATTTATTATTTATTATTTATTATTTATTATTTATTATTTATTATTTATTATTTTTTATTTATTAATTATTAATTATTATTTATTATTTATTATTTATTATTTATTATTTATTATTTATTATTTATTATTTATTATTTATTATTTATTATTTATTATTTATTATTTATTATTTATTATTATTATTTATTATTCATTATTCATTATTCATTATTTATTATTTATTATTTATTATTTATTATTTATTATTTATTATTTATTATTTATTATTTATTATTTATTATTTATTATTTATTATTTATTATTTATTATTTATTATTTATTATTTATTATTTATTATTTATTATTTATTATTTATTATTTATTATTTATTATTTATTATTTATTATTTATTATTTATTATTTATTATTTATTATTTATTATTTATTATTCATTATTTATTATTCATTATTCATTATTTATTATTTATTATTATTATTATTATTATGAATTATTCTTATTTGAATATAACATTTCCTAATTATTTAAGACCATTATATGTCATTCATATTACTAGAGCATCATCATTCCTATTAATTTATAACAATATAAATTTTTTATTAGTAATAATTAATATTACCCTTCCAAATATTAATTGTAAAAAAAAAAAATACAGTATATTTTTTTTTTCATTTTCTTGAAAGGAAAAATTTACGATCTAATAATTAATCATTGATTAAAAAAAATCTTAATTATTTTAACTATTATAAATTAAAAAATACAGATTAATTATTAATAGTTAAAAATAATAAAGATTTTTCTTTTTAAAAAAAAAAAAAAAAGTATTATTATATAATTTATTTGATCAATAATTCATTTATATAATTGTTAATTTTTTTTTAACATAATTCACAAATTATATAGAAATATAAAAGTTGACACAGTTAAAATGGATAATAAATGCTATTTAAAAAAAAAATATATATATATATATATATATATATATATTATTTATATTTATATATTTATATCTACTAAATATAAATAATACAAATAGCAAATAATAGCAAATATAAAAAAAAAATAAAAAATTAATATATTTTATAAAATAAATTTTAATTTTGAATAGCTCATTTATATTTTCTTACTAAATATCATATGATAAATTATTTATTGTAATATAATATCAATATATAGTCTATATTTTTTTTATTATATGTAAATTATATTTTTTAAGTCCTATTTAGAAATAGAGTTAGAAATATAATTAAAGATATTAAAAAAAAAAAAAAAAAAAAAAAAAAAAAAAAAAAAAAAGAGGAATAAAATTTCTATATAATTTGACATGTTAAGATATGCTTTCAAAAATTTTGATGACTTTCATAATAAAAAAAAAAAAAAAAAAAATTTAAATAATAATATATAAAATTTAAACCTTTTATTATTATTAATTCCAATAATATATGAGTCAATTTTATTAATATATAAGAGAAATATTAATATTCATTTTTAATACAAATTACATGTTTATATATTCACAATGTGGCCTATATATTATTTTATATTAAAATATGTTTCAACACATTTAAAGCTAATTTAACATATATATTTCACATTTTCTATTATTCATCCCTATACTATCCTTAAAGAATAATTTAGTTTATTGGTGAATATGTGTATTTCATTTTATATTTATTAGCTATGTGTAAATAATCATTTATATAGAGGTATTTACTATTAATATTTATATTTATATGTTTAATATATTTTTTCTATATTATATTTAAAATATTACCCATTTTCTACTGTAAAATATACCTTCATTTTTGGGAGTAAAACTTTTAATCCTTTTATTCCATTTTTGTGATTTTTTTTTTCTTTCAGTATATAACGCCCTTATTTTCAGCCCAACCTTCAAGGAATAGGAATATTGAGGTAGTTACAACACTTCCGTACGCTTTCACCTAAGCCGATATTGTCCCTGCTGGAAGGCTTACTGAATGTTCAGCGTTTTTTGTGATTAAATTTTTTAATCCTTTAAAATTTCATTTATATGAATAAAACCCTTAAATTTATAATTATTGTATACATTAATAAATTTTATATTATGAATTGGAGAGTTATTAGGTTTTACATCATCCATTTGTATTATTCATGGTAAATTAGGGTTAAAGATATATTTTTTTTTTTTTTTTGAAATTTTATTATATATATAAAAAAAAATAAAATATTCTTATCATCTATAAAAAGTATTTACAACTAACAAAAAAAAAATTACTCTTTAAATATTCTTATATAATATATGTATATATTAGTTAAAAAAAAAAAAAATCTATATATTAATATAAATATTAAATATTAAAATTAAAAATTTTATAAAATGTTTAATAAATAAATAAAATATTCTTTAAAAATAAGATATTTAAATAAAAGTTTTAAAAAAAAAAACTTATTAATCCTTTATGTTTATTAATTTTATAGTATTCATAAAATTAACGATATAGATATAAAATTAATAATAAAAGCATTTAATATTATTTTCATTAAAAAAAAAAAAAAAAAAAAAGCTTTCATTATATAGTATAAAAAATTAAAATAACGATTTCATCAATTTTTCCTAATTCTTTTTTTTTTTTTTTTTTTTTTTTAAACTCCTGAACTTTTCCTTTTAATCATTATAAGATAAAAGTTTTTTCTTGCTTCAATATATTAATTTATAAAAAGATTTTTTTTTTTAAAAAAAAATTATTTAAATAATTATTGAAATATTGATGCTATATGTTCTGTATTGTTATAATAATTTAAAAAAAATATATATTCTAAAAATTTCAAAAATTGGTCATTATTATTGTTTAATACCTAATTTTACAATAAATATCAAGTATATATTCAGTATTTATAAAAGTAAGTTCGAAATCACTTCATAATATATATATATATATTATTATATTTAACGTTATTATAACATAATTCATTTTTTTAAAAAACTTAAATACTCCTTTTATAGTGCCAAATATAGTATTTAATATTTATATTAAAAAAATTTTTTCCTGCTCCATTAGATATGCCTTTTTAGAAATCATAATGAAAAAATTTTTGGAGTAATTATAGTACAATTGCTATATTTATTAGATTTTTTTTTTATTTATATTTCTTCAAATAACATCTCATAAGTAGCTTATTCTTTATTTTTTTATTATTGAAAAAGAAATTGTATAAAAACTATTTAAATTCCTAATATAAAATCTAGTAATGAACACTTGATAACCAAATTTAGGTGCAACACAAAAAGTACCATCGGTAAATAAAACTTCATTTTATTTCATAAGCAATTTTTATTTGGAATGATGGGGATTGGAAGATTATTAAATTAGGATTTTTGAAATATTATAAAATTCTCATTTCTTACTATTTTGATCCATCAGGAATTTCATCAAATTTTGTTACGTTTAGATTTTATACCCAAAAGAATTGAACTTTTTCTAATTTCATCTTTAATTTTATGTTTTGCAATCGATCAAATTCTTTTTCAAGATGATTATGTTAACTTTTGTATTTTAAAATCACCTTCTTATTGTTTAAAATAATGGATTTACATTTATTAAAAGTTTTATATTCAGTACATCTCTATACTTTAGAGTTATTATTTTTTTTTTTAAATGTAAAATTAAACATTCTTTTAATTATTTTTTCTTCGTTTTATTTCGAATTTAATAATTATTTAAATCATAAAGAATTTTTAAGAAAATACTTTATTTTTTAAGATTAATTATTTATTATTTATATTAAATTTTTTTTTTATTCATTTATTTTTATTGTAAATTAAATTATTTATTATATAAAAATATAATACTTTTTAAGTCTTTTTACTGGGAGGTTGCATTTCGCCAATTTTCACTGATATATATAAAAGTGTGGCTTTAGATATTATACTACATACTATTATTTTATTGTATTATTTTGTTACTTCAATTTTTATATTAATTATTAAGTGAATAATTAAATAAATCATATAATAGTTCTTATGATTTTAATTCTTTTATATAAATGTTATTAATAAAAGAATTATATAAAAAAATAAATGTTATTAAAAATTATTCTTTTATTTAATATTTCTACTATTTATTTTATTTTATTCAATCTGTACTTATTTTAATATTTCTACTATTTATCTTATTTTATTTAATCTGTACTTATTTTAATATTTCTACTATTTATTATATTTTATTTTATCTTATTTTTTTTATTTTATTTTATATACTTATATTATTACATTCTTTATTTATTTATGCATTTATTCTTTTTACATATAATTGTATTTAAAAATTTTTTATGGCATTACAAAAAATTTTACAAGCCATTAAAAATAAACGGCGTATAGAAAATTTGCATTATAAAAATGGCGAAATGCAACATATTCTCTTTTTACAATATTTATTTATTTATTTATGTATTTATTGTTTGTATCAAAAAATATTAAAAAATTTATGGCGTTAAATTTACTAATATAAAAGCCACATTATTATACAATACGATATGTAGCTTTCCTGAAATGTAACACATTCATATTAAATTAATACCAATATATATTATGATATTATTGTAGTAATACTTTTTTTTCTTTGTTAATATATATTTTATTAATATAAAATGTAATTAAAAATAATATGTAATTTTGATGGTTTTTAAGAACAATAATTATATGGTACTGTTGTAGCTTAAATTCAAAAATTAAAATCTAAATCTTGAACAGTTGATGTAAATTATATATGAATGAAATATAATAGTACTTCTGATTTTGGAAAAGAAAGTTGTTTACTCCGAGATATAGTATTAAAAAATACTACTAAAATAAAGAATTAGAGAAACTTATTAAAGATATATTTCATTTAAATCAAAATTTATATGTAATTAGGCAATTTTCTATTCATATCCAATATATTATTTAATAGTTATATATATACATATACATATATATTATTTATTATAATAAATAAAATATATTTAAAATTGTAATAGATGATATAACAATAATACCATATATAGTAAACATTAGTAAAAACTATATTAAATAGTAAACATTAGTAAAAACTACATTAAATATTACATATTAATTATTAATTATGATATCAATACATTTGACATAATATAAAATATTTACTAATTATAAAATAATGTATTTTTGTATTTACCTTTCTTATTCATTTATTAGATTTGATGATTCATATATTAAACAATGCCCTATAATGATTATATTATATCATATATAATTAATATAAAAACATTTATAATATTATTACAAAAAGAAAGTTTTTGTTTTTTGTTTTTTGTTTTTTGTTTTGTTTTGTTCGTTTGCTTACTTGTTTGGTATATTAATAGATTTATATATGTGTTTTAGTATTTTATATATTAGTTTACGAATATACAATTGAAAAACGAAACAAAAATAAAAATAAAAACAAAAAACAAACAAACAAAAAAAAAAATAAAAAAACATTATAATAAAAACTTTTATAACAAAAAAAGAAAAAAAAATTTTTTTTTTGTTAATATTAATTCTTTAATTATATATATATTAGAAAGAAATTTAAAAGAAGTTGTCATTAGATTAATTATTATATATAAAAAATTTTAATAAAAACAAATAAAATCAACTTTAAATTTATTATTCGTTTTTTACTAGTAAAAAATATATATATATCCAAAGTATTATTATTATGTTAATAATAATAAATATTAAAACTATTATAAATCCTTTTATTTTTGTTTGTTAATCATTCATAATTTTTTAATTTTTTTCTTTCAATAGAACTTTTTTTTTCATATACATAATAAATAAATAAATATCATAGATTTGTGTAACCTTCAAAGAATCAAAGAGGGTTAAATGGAGATAAAACGATAATTAAGTCAATATATAAAATATATAATATATATAAAAAAAATTTAAAATTAATTTAATAAGAATTTATTCAATAGAAGTATATTAAATATTAAATTATATTTTTTAAAAAAATAAATATATTACTCTTTAAAGGAATTTAATATATATTTAAAAAAAAAAAAAAAAAAAAAGGCATTAAAATAAAATAAAAAAAAAATAAAAATTCTCATATTACATAAGATCCTATTTAATAAAGTTTATTTATTAATGTGATATTGAAAATTAACTGTAATTAATCAAATATATTCAAATATATTCAAATAGTATATTAAATTATATATAAAAATATACATATTACTAATTTGATAATAATTTAAATACCTCACAAGATAATTGGAAATTAATTATAATAATAAAATAATAATAATAATAATAATAATAATAATAGTAATTATTAATTAATTTTTAAAGTTTATATATAAAAAAAATAAAAATGTATTGAATTACATGCTATTATACTAATTTTAATTTGTTATACATAATATATTTATTTTTATTAATTATTTGTATTATAATAGTATTTTTTTTTTTTTTAAACAATCATAATGAAATACAATGAAATGAAATTAATACTAATATATTCATATTTATTTTGTAAAGTATAATCATTTTTTGAAATAATAAAAATTTATTATAAATAAATTTCAATAAATAATTAAAAAAATACGAAATATTGGTAATAATTGTGTTTGTAATAATCATCAATAAATACTAAATTTACATAATAAGAAGTATTAAAGAAATTATAAATTGTCCATATTACTTTTTCCTATTTTTTTTTTTAAAGGAAACATATATATGTTATTAAATATTATATTTTTACTATTATTAATTATATAATAAAATATTTAAATTATCAATTTCTTATACATTTATAAAGTTATCTACTATTATTTATTAATATATGAATAATAAATAAATAAATAATAAATAATAAATATATTAAATATGTGTAAAATATATATTCTATAAATCATCTTTTTTGTATTAATTTCTTTTTTATTTAGTAAATAGTAATTCATTAAATGATAAATATTTCATTATTTAATATGATTATTATTATTATTTAAAATTAAAAAAAAAAATTAACATTACTTTTTAACAAACTAAAAGAAATTTTTAAAATATTAATATTAAAATAATAGTGTAATAATAATAAATTTTAATAATTATTATTAATAAATTATAAATAATAAAAGTAACTTGAATTTAGTTTGTAAAATAAACTTTATTATATATAAAATTATATAATTACCATATTTATTATATAATATTAATTAATATTTGTTATTATTAATATTTTTTATTATAAATAAAAAATTATATTAAAAATATTTATGAAATAATATTGATATAATTAATTATAATTAATAATAATAATTATATAATTGAATTTTTGATTTCCTAAAAAAATTTTATACTATTTTTTTATCTATGCTTCTATATATATTATTATATAGAAGATTACTTATAAACGATTAAAAAATAATAACAAATAAATAAAATCAATAATTATTATAACATTAAATAAAAATCATAATATTATAAGAAAAATACATTAAGAAAAGTATAATAATAAAAAAAAAGAAAAAAAAAAAATTAAATTTAAAAAACTTTATATAAAAAAAATACATTTTAATAAAATTCAAAATAAAATTATATTTGATAAAGTATAAATTTTATACTTTTTTTTTCATACTTAACAATTTATATATTGTTAATGATAAAATTGAAATAATATTCCTCAATCTGACAATTTATATATTGTATTCGTATAAGACAAAATATATGTATAAAAATAAATATTTTTTCATAATTTTTTTTTTTGAATATTACAATTAAAAGTTAAATTAATCTCATAAAATAAAAATTTATTGGCATATTATATTTAAAAGCCATAGATAGAAGCCAACATTTTATATATATTTAGCAATCAAGAAAAATTATATATATAAAAATATTGAACTTTAATATTTGAATATTCAAAAGTAATCAGAAAAAAAATAAATACATAGTCAATAAATTAAATTTTATAAATTAAAATTATATATATATAATTTTAATTACAATGTGTTGTTTTATTTTTTAAAATAAAATAAAATAAAACAATAGCTTTATAAATCTTTTATATATGTGATTATTATACATTATATTAATTTAACAATTTAACATTATTTGGAGTTTGGATTTGAAGTAAAATTAGTTTTCTATATAATATATATATTTATATATAAATATTATTTTATATTGTTCTATATTTAACAAAAATATATATATATATATATATATATATAAAAAAAAAAGTTAAAAAAGTTTTCCTTCAAATAATAAAGGATATAAATTATATTAATTATTATTTATTAATATATAATAAAATTATCAAATATGCATTATTAATTTTAACAAAAATTAATTTTTAACGAAGGATGATATTATAATATTTTTATAAATTTAAATTTAAAATCAAATAAAAAAAAAAATATGTCGATAAAAAAAATAATCGTATTATTAAAAATAATTGATTAAATATTATATTTTACAATAGTTTTTAAAATATTTTTGATTAATTTAAATTAAATTATTTCAGAATCAATAAAACCAATAAATCAAATACCAATAATTCTTAAGATTTATATTCATTATTTATTAATAAATTATAAAAATGAAAAAAATAATATATCAAATTAATATAAAAAATGTTATTTTTGGAATAATAATTCTTTC
>JACVTC010000004.1:2200000-2292500 GCA_016946835.1 Neocallimastix lanati (nom. inval.) | reverse complement strand
ATTCATCAAAAGTTTAATTTAATAATAGATATATTAAAAATAAAATGAAATAAAAAGAAAATTAAATTTTAATTATTTTTATATCAAAGAATATTATTTGAGTATAAGTTTATTTTTAAATTAGAGAATGATAATAATAAATAAATAAAGTTAAAATATAATTTTGTTCAAAAAAGTTAGATTACTTAAATCTTTTACATCTATTTATATTTAAATATTCACTTTAATTTTATAATAAATAAAATCAATTTATAATTACATATAATATTAATTAAATATATATATATATATATATATATATTTTTTCTAATAAATTCAATAATAAAAACATAATGACACCAATGATAATACTAGAAGATGAAAGCTTCATTACCTCCAAATTTATTATCATTATTTGCAGCTCGCCCTCCTTTAAATTTTTTACCACCAGTTGATCGTGATTTTTCAAGAAGAACTGGACCAGTTATTTCAGGAGTTGCTCAATTTTTAGACAGATGTAAAAATCATGATGTAAACTATAAACCTTCTATCTCCATTGAAGAATTGAAACAAAAAAAGGTAAAAAAAAAAAAAAAAATAAAAATAAAAATAAAATTGAAATATTTTTAATTAATATATATCTATAACTTTGAAAAATTATCATAATATACATATTAAATATTATAAAAAAAAAAAAAAAAAAAAAAAAAAAAAAAAAAATAGTTATTTAGAATAAAGTTAAAAATTTCAATATTTTTAATATTTATATGTAAACTATTTTAACTATATATTTAAATGTATGATATATTTTCAATATATACTATATATAATTAAAATTAAATATTATTGCCTTTCAATCTATTGATAAAAAATATATTGTTATATTTATATATACGTTTTTTTTTTTTTTAAAAAAAATATATATATATAATTAAAAATATAGTTAGCTGAAAAAAGAGCAAAAGTTGAAGAACATTTAGCTAAAGAATTAGAAAAATGGTCGCCATCTACAAATGAAAAGATAAAATCTGATCCATACAAAACTTTATTTGTTGCTAGAATCGTAAGATATCATCTATATATTATTATGTTTTATTTAAAAAAATATATATATATATATATATCAAAAATATTCAAAATTGAATGTTATTATCTAAATTCCTCTTATTTTATAATATATTTTACATAAATGTATATATGATAGAATTATGAAACTTCTGAAAAGCAATTAAAAAGACATTTTGAAATTTATGGCCAGATTAAATCTGTATAATCAATTTATTAATAAAATAAATAATAAATTTTATAATCAATATGAAATATATTAACTTTACTTGATTAAATATTTATTTTAACATTATAATTACAATATTTTTTATCTTTTTTTTTTTAAAAAAAAAAAAATTCTTCTTATATATATATTAGATAAATATGGTATATGATTTAAACGGAAAACCAAGGGGTTATGCTTTTATTGAATATGAAAGAGAAAAAGATTTAAAAGCAGCTTATAAAGATGCTGATGGTATGAAAATTGATTTAAGACGTGTATTAGTTGATGTGGAAAGAGGTAGAACGGTTAAAGGATGGAAGCCTCGTAGACTTGGTGGAGGTCTTGGCAATACTAGACTAGGTGGACCAGAAGTTAATCAAAAGTATAGTGGAAGAGTCTCAAGTTCAGATCATGACAGTCACCATGATAGTCATCATGATAGAGACAGAAGAGATAGAGATAGGGATAGAGATAGGGATAGAGACAGGGATAGGTATAGAAGAAGCAGCAGAGACAGAGATAGAGATAGAGACAGAGACAGAGACAGAGACAGAGATAGAGACAGGGATAGGGATAGAGATAGAGACAGAGACAGAGACAGAGACAGAGACAGAGATAGAGATAGAGACAGAGATAGAGACAGAGATAGAGAATCAAGACGTGATAGAGATCGTGATCGCCATGATCGTGATCGTGACAGGTACAAAGACAGAGATTACAGAAGAAGCAGAAGTCCTCGTAGAGACAGGGATCGGTAACTATTAATATTAATTGTCATTATTATAACTTATATTAATATTACTTTTATATATATATTCATAATAATAATTATAAATTTATTAAATATAATATATATAAACATTATTGTATTTCAATAGACAATTATTATATTTATACCAATATTAATCTTTTTATTTAAAATATTATATTGTATAATAATCAATATTTACTAATGTTTTTCAAAAATTGTATGTTTTAAAAAAAAAAAATGGAAATAAAATAAAATAAAAATTAAATAAATAATTTAAATAAATAAATGATAAATTACTAATAATAATAAAAATTATAATTTTGGATATTCAATTTCCATTTAATAAGTTATAGATAAAATTTTAAATAAATATATGAATAAATAAATAATAAATTAGTAATAATAATAATAATAAATTTTGAAAATTCAATTTCCATTTAATAAGTTAAAAATAATTTAATAATTTGAGGAAGAAAAAGAAACAAACTTTTTTTTTTATTTATCTCAATTTTTATAAATAGTTTTTTGATATATTTTTTTTCCATTAAATTAGATTTATCATTTATCATTGAATTTTTAAATTTTTATTACTTAATTTATATATTTATGCATTAATATTTAATATAATACGATATAATGTAATTGTTTATCTATTAAATGATTAACTTTCCATTATAACTTATTTAATAATAGCAATAATAATAGTAGTGGTAATAATAATAGTTATAATGAAAGTTGTAATATATTATATTTTAATATAAAATATTTTGTATTATTTTAAAAAAAAATAAAAATGTTAATATAAACTATATTAACTATTTAATAATGTTTTTATTACTCTCATTAATAATACCTATATTTATTGTGTTGAAATATATATTTTATTCGATTTAATTTTATTTTATTATTATAAATAAATTTTTTAATTATTAATATTTTATATATATATATATATATTTTTTTATTTGAATTTGTTCAAAGATATATACTATTAAAATATATATTATATAATACATATCGATAACTCAAAATATCTAAATTATATGATTATTAAAAGTATAAAAACATTTTTTTAAAGCATGTTTGAATTATATTTACCTTTTTTTTTTTTTTTTTTGATTTATACGTAATTACTAACCAATATAATAGGTATATAATTACTAAATGTTATAAAAAATAAAAAATATAAAAGGGAAATATAAACAATAAATAATAATACAATAATATTAACAACAATAAAATAAAAATAATAATAATAATAATAATAATAATAATAATAATAATAATAATAATAATAATAATAATAATAATAATAATAATAATAATAATAATAATACAATAAAATATTTAATAAAGATTTTAAATGACTAATATATAATCAATGATTCTTGAGAATAATGAAAAAAAAAAAATTCTAGTAATAATAATGACATATATAAAAATTGTGAAAATAAATATGTAAATAAATTTAAAATAAAATCCTTAATATTGAAAAGTATTATAAAAGTATGCATTTCGTTAATTTAATTAACAAAAATGATTTGTTGCTAAATAAATATTATGATAGATCTTCATTAGTTTTTGAAGACCATGATGAATTTCATTTTTGTATAAATATTCATAAAATTATATTAAAAATAGTTTTGCACTCTAAATATGACTAGAAATATAATAAGTGGTCTAAAATTATCTTAAACAGGAATCACAACTTTATCGAGCATATCAAAAAAAAATATTTCTACTTTAGCAATTTTATATAAAAACTATAAAAGAATTACTACCATATATGAAAATAAAAGAAATGAAATTCTTATAACAGCAAAGCACTGTTAATAAAATTAGAAATAATAGTAAAAAATGAATTTTCAATATAAGCAATCTAAAAGAAGAAAAAAAAATCATATTAACTTACTTTTTTCTTAGTTTGTTTTTATTGAAAATATAAGTTAATATGGCATAGAAGATTAAACCATTATTACATTGAAAATATAGATCAATTTTTAAATTTATATAATATTAAAAATATTTTCTGTACTCATTGTAGAGTATCAAAAATGAAACATATTCCATATAATAAACAACCGCCTAAAGCAGATGATATTTAAGAAGTCACTCATGCCAATATCATTGGACATTGGATCTATCAATGAATCTGTCAAGGATATGAAGCTTTTTATCACCTTTTTTGATGAAAAAAAAAAATTAAAAAAAAAAAAAAAAAGACATAAAATTGAATATTTTTTATGAATAAAAAGGAAATAAACAATATTATTATAAAATTTTTAACATATGACAATAATTTATTTAATGATAAAAATGTCAAAATATTTAAATACAATAATGCAAAAGGAATATAAAAATATAAAAATAATAGGATTATTGAATAATGCGAATTGTGAGAGAAATGATAAAATATATTGATATTGATATTAATATAATTTAAATTATATATATTCTAGTTAATTATTATTAATAAATTTAGTGCTTGTTTAATTCTAATAAACATTTATACCATAAATCAATGATATCATTTTTATCACATTTTTTATCAATTAATTCGGATTCCTTTTTTTAGTATTTTTTAATTGATTTCATCAGTTTTTGTTAATATTCTTCTTTTTTTTTTTCCAAACTCCTTCAATTTTCCTTTTGTAATTATTGTAAGATAAAGATTCTTCTCTTTTTAAATGATAAATCAATTCATAGAAAGAAGGTTTTTTGTAAAACAATTTTTTTAAGTAATTATTAAATAATTCTGAAGCATTATTTGTTATTTGGTTTATATCGTTATAATAATTCCAATATTGAATATTATATTTATATAAATATGTCTTTTAAAATATTCCAAAAAAATTAAAAAATGGAAATAATTATATATTTGACATATAATTTTAATATAATCATAAATATCAAATATATATTCAGGATTTATAAAAGGAAAATTTGTAATAGCTTTATAAAACAAATAAATTTTATGATTATTTTCAACTTCATTATAACATAATTTATTTTATAAACTTTTAACGACCTTTTATAATGCCATATATAATATTTAATAGTAATATTAGAAAATATTTTAATGGCTGCATTGGATATACCTTTTTCAAAATCATAATGCAAAATTTTTGGGGGTAACTATAATATTATTATTATATTTAATTGAACTCTTTTTTAATTCTTCAAATAACAATTCATAGGTTATTTGTTCTTTATTATTTAATACAAATAGTGATATAGTGAAATAAACTTTTTTTTTTTTTTCTGGAGCATATACTCTTATGATAAACACTTGATAACCAAATATTGTTGCATTATAAAATGTACCATCAGCAAACATATTTTCGTTGTATTTAATAAACAATTCTGTTTGGAATGGGGAATGATGATTGAAAAATTATAATATTAAAATTATTGAATATCATGAATTTTTCTTCTCTTTCGTTTATATAATATTCAGATTCATCTAGAATGTCATTAAATTAAGATATATCAGGAGGTAGTTGTTTTTTTATATATCTTGATATTTAGGATTTAATTAAACTATATTCAGAGCATATCAATCCAATTTCTTCAGATATTTTATTATATATATGTTTTGGATTTATATCAAATGGAATTGAGATTTTTCTAATTTCATTTTTCATTTTATATCTTACTATTGATACAGATTCATCATATTCTTTTCCTGGATGAGTATGTTTGTTTTCATATTTTATTACTTTATTATCATTTAGAATAATGTATGATTTACATTTTTTAACTGTTTTATATTTAGTACATTTGATTACTTTTGTATTATTCGTTATATACTATAAATTAAATTTATATTTTCTGTTTAAAATGATTTGGTTTTTTTCTTTATTAGTTTCATTTATTTCTAATTGATCATCCATTTATTATAAATATTTTAAATTAAAAGTTTTATTTTTTAATTTTTTTTTTGTTCTAATCTATTTTTTTATCTTATATTTTACTTTTTTCTTTTCTTATATTTTTTATTTTACTTTATTATTTATTTTTTTTTATTTATTATTTTACTTTATTATTTATTTTTTTTTTACTATAAATGTTGATTAAAAAAAAAAATTATAAAAAAAAAATAAAAAATAAATTTAACCCTATCCTATTCATTTATTTTTACAAGCCACATTATAATACATTAATAAATGATCAAATATAAATTATGTCGAAATGCAATACTCCCGTCCCACATATCAATTATGTGTGCACGTGATTCTATGTTAAGCAAGTTTAGTATTAATCCTTTTCTCCATTTAATTATATTTTATTATAGTACTTAATTTAATAGCACATGATTATATAATCCCGTGTATTAGTATTAGTTACTTATATGTACTGTTTTTAAACATATTTTAAACTTGCACCACTTTAAATATGGTTAATAATTATTATTATTATTGATAATTACTTAATAATTCATATAAATTAACATAAATAATGTTAATTTATATTTTAAATTTAATTATTACAATTATTATTATTACTTATTACTTATTTTTATTACTTATTATTATTATTATTATTATATTTATTATTATTATTATTTTATTTATTATTATTATTTTATTTTTATTATTTATTATTATAACTTTTATTATTATAACTTATTATTTTAATTATTATAACTATTATTATTATAACTAATTATTATTATCAAACCTTAAACTGAATTGAATTATAATATAGAACAATATTTAAAGTAGAAAAAAAATTTATGCGGATTAAAAAATGTTTATATTTTATTATATAATATTATATAAATTCAAAAAAAAAAAAAATTTAGGTAAATTTTTAATTATTTTAAATTAATTTAATTTTTTTATCAAGATAATTATTTAATTTTATATTTAAAAAAAAAAAAAAAAAAAAAAAAACTTTTTTTATAATGAAGTTTATAATTAAAAGTACTAAATGATCTATTATCAGCAGTATTTAATAAAAAAAATAATGATAAAGAATATGAAAATAAATATAAATATCAATTAATGAGATTAAGCTAAATAAAATATATAATATTGTATATTTATTATACATATATTTATAATCAAAAACCAATTTAGAGCTTAAAGGAAAAAAATATATATATTTTTTATTTTCATTAATTTTTTTAAAAAAAAAAAAATAACCAAAAATTATTTATATTCATATATTTTTCATATATCTTATACAATTAATAAATATATTGTTGCGAGTTTTTTATATTTTATCTTTTTTTTTATAATATATGAGAATTAATGATAATGAAAAAGCAATAAATTATATAAATATAATAAACAATTATAAAAAATAATAAAAGAAAAAATATAAAGCAAAAATCAATTAAAAAAATAATAATAATAATTAATATCTTATTGCTATTATAAATGAAAATAACTTGAAACAATAAACTTTTTTGTTGCCATTATTATCTTTATATATATACACATATATTATTATTATTATTATTATTATTATTATTATTATTATTATTATTTTATTTTATTTTATTTTATTTTATTTTATTTTATTTATAATATAATTATGCCAATTCTATCAGGAATTTTTAAATCGAGTGAAAAAAGTATAAATCAGATTGGAAGTGAATTATCTAATGAAAATATTAGAACAATATCTGCCGAAAATTTGGAAAAATTAAAAGATAACAATAAAGCAATTTTATCAGAGTTAATACCAATAGCCAAAACCAAAAAAAGTATTCAATGCTTTCAACTCCATTCTTATGATAATGCATATATTAGACGTGTTATACATCCTATTAAAGAAGAAGAACCAAAGGTAGAAAGACGAAGATCATTAAAAAATGAATTATTTAAAAATTTAAGAATAAATACATTAATATCAGGTATAAAAGGGTCATTAAACTCAGCCCCTGTAAAAGAAGATATTAAAAATAATAAAAATTTATATAAAAATGGACCAAAAACAGCAACTATTGAAAAAGATTTTAAAAAACTTAATATTAATGAAAAGGATGAAGTGGAAGTGGAGCATCAGGAACTTATAAGTAATAATGATAATAATAATATAAGTAGTAGTAATATTATTAATAGTATAAATAATAGTAATAGTATAATTTTAAGTAATACTGACATGGAAACAAATCAAAGTTTGGGTACATTAAGTAACGATAGCTTAAAATTTAAGGATAATAAACTTCATGAAAATATAAATAATAGTTCCAATATATTTAAAAGTAATAATAATTCTTTATCAGTTATTCATGAATATGAAAGTACAGAAATTAGTATGAAGGAAATAGATAGAAGCATGAGTTGTTATAGTGAAAATGATTTACCAAAAAAAAAAGCAAATAATGTTGAATTAACCATTGATACTTCTCAACCAAAGGAGAAAAAAAAGAAAAAATTAACCACTATTCTCACGCCAAACTCAAAATCATTATCATGGCTTAAAGAAAAAAAAAAGAATAAAAAACATGAAACTATCAATGAAAATATATTGAAAAATAAAGAGAATGAGGTAAATAATAAATCGCAATCCGTACCAAATTCTGGTAATAACTTCAGTAATAATCCAAATTCTGATACTAATAGTTCAACTTTTATAAATAGTAGTAATTCAAATTATAATCGATTCTCAGATATGGAGGATAATGTCACTTTAACTAGTGCTAACTCCCCTCCAACGTCGGCATTATCTAATGAATCAACAATAAAAAGTCCAAAAAAGAAAAAATTATATTTCAATAAAGATGGAACAGTTATAGGAAAAATAGATGCCACTGATGTTCGTATTATTTCTAAAATGTATAATGAAGATAAAGAAGATTTTCATAAAAGAGTAGAATTTGATTTTATATGTACAGAATCTAAAAAGTTGACATCATATAATTACTATTTCTATAGTCCTACAAATTTAATATACAATAATTCCAAAGCTTTCTTCTTTTATGAACCGACAATTGCTATAGGATCATTAAAAGATATATTAAAAAATAGTAAAGGTTTCATTGATGAAATGGATATATATGTTGAAGAAATGTTATGTACATTTAAAAAACTTGTTAATGCTGTCTATTGGCTACATTCTACCTATCAAGTAGTACATAGAAGAATTGATCCAAGTATGATTACTTGAAATAATAATAATTTTATATTTGGATATATATATATAATGTTTAATTATATATTTTAAATTATTATTAATTATTTTTTTTATTTTTATTTAAATTTATTCCCATATATTTCAATTTCTTTTTCTTTTATATATTGATACTTCTTTACTTTTTTAATTTCTGAAATAATTTCTATGAAATTAATTAATTAAATTAATAAAATATAATTTTGGAATTGATTAAATAAATTAATACAATAAAATAATTTAAACCAAAAATAATAAATAATTAATTAATAATAAAATGAATAATTACGATAAATTATTAATATTAAAAATGGAATAATTAAATAATATTAGATCGAATATTATTCGATACTTCAGGACAATTTAAATTAACAGGTTTAGAATGGGCATTTCATTTAAGTAACCATGAATCCATCAATATACAAGAGGAATATCATTTCCATGAAGATTTAATACAATCACATAATAATCATGACAAAAATGATCCTATCTTTTTCGCACCTGAAATATGTGAGCTAAATTCAGATTATTTCTCAAAAATATCAACAAAAATAGACGTATATAGTATGTATAAAAAAAAATTATATTTATATAGATATAAATATATATAAATTAAAATTGATAAATTGAAAAATGAAAATTATAATATGTATATTAGTATAATAATAATATTCAATAAATAAATTATATATTTTTAATATATACTAACTTTTATATAATTATTTATAATTATTTATCTATATCCATAATTATTTAAAATAATGTCCTATAAAAAAAAAAAAAAATTATAGGTTGTGGAATGATTTTGGCAGCAATGAATTTTGGATATTCAAATGTGACATCCAAAATGGTAGAACAAGAACAACAAAAAAAGTATTGTTTAAATAATAACTTTACTGATAAAGATGATGTCAAATTTGTAAAGCATCGAAATGAAATTCCTGAAATAATGAATAGTATGTTAAAATGGAAACCATATGAAAGAATTACCCTAAAAGATCTTATATCAACAGAATGGTTTAAAAATATACATGTGTGTTATCCAGCCAATGATATTTCAATAATAGATATGAATACAACAAATAATGAAGTTATACATACACATTTAAATATACCAGGTAAAAAATGTAAATCAAGAACTATGTAACTATATTCACATTAAAAATAGTATATAGTTTTATATTATGTTAACTATAATTCAAAAAAAAAAAAAAAAAAAAAAAAAAAAAAAAAAAAAAAAATTAAAATAAAATAAAATATAATATAATTGAAAAATAATAATAAAAATAAAAATTACAATATAAATATATTTATATAATAAAATTTAAATATAACATAAATATAACATATATATTAACGATAATTCAATAAAAAAAAATAAAAATAAAAATAAAAAATTATAATAATAAATAATAATATATAAATATATTTATATAATAAAAATAATAGTAATATTTAAATTTAATATAATTTAAAATTACAATATTGAACATATAAAAAAAGTCTCAAAAACTAAATACAAATAAAAATAAAATAAATAAATGATATCAATATATATCTTCACTCAATTAATACTAAAAATAAAAAAAAAAATAAAAAATTTTGTAATACTTTTTTTATATAGAAAAATAAATACAAAAATTATTTTTATAATTCTATATATCCTAAATTATATCTTTTAATAAATATATATTTAAAAACATTTATAAAATAATTATGTATATTCTGCATTTATTTTATATAAAACTTAAATAAATAAATAAATAAAAATAAAAATATATATATATTTATATATCATAAAGTAAAACTTTCAAATAAGAACAAAAAATAAAATAAAATAAAATAGGAAATTAATATATCATTAAATATATTTAATTTAAAAAAAAAAAAAAAAATACAATAAAATAAAATATAATATAATAAAATATAATAAAATATTTAATTAATTTATTAAAAAAAAAAAAAAAAATATTATATTAAGCTTTAGCTTTATGTTTTATTTTAGTTTATTATATATTAAAAAAAAAAAAAAATTATTAAAGTTTAGCTTGATTATTTATTTGCTTTAGTTTATTATATGTTATGTATATTATTTTTTTAAACTATAGCTTGATGTTGTATTTTGGATTAGTTTACTTTATGATATGTATATTATGATAACTATGATAATAAAAAAAAAAAATAATATAAATAAAAAGTAGAGATAAAAATGATAAAGATAAAAAATAAGATTATATTTAAAAGATTTGATATAAATGATACGATTTTAATGTATTAAAATAAGATAAATTAAAAATTAAAAATTAAAAAAAAAAAAATTAAATAAATAATTTAACCGTTATTATATATATATATATTAATTTTTTTTAGAGTTATAAACAGGAATACCATAAATGACCGTTGCTGCCCCAATTAAAAATTTTAATCTGCAACGTCTTCTAGCTAATACGAGCGATTGAGATAAAGAAAGTGAAAGTTCAGTATTTTTTGTCTCAAATTTATTTTCCCGACTTTGTCTTTGATTATTATTATTAAATAATAAGTTCATTTTATAATAAGGTGAAGATTCATTATTTTCTATAGTAGTTGACGAAAGTATATCCCATTCTTCTAATAAACCTTGAGTTAATCGGTCAATATCTCTATCAGTAACATCCCATAAATTTGCTACTAACGCTGGACATAACCCTAATATATAATTTATTGAATTTCCTGTAGGATCATAATCACCAGATGATTTTAAAAGGCCACTGCTACATCCCATAAGAAGTGTGACAGCACATTTTGTTTTAATATGATTCCTAATGGTACGACCTTTTATATAGCATTCACCACCACCATGGCCAAAATACCTTTTTTTTTTTTTTTAATTAATAAATAAATTTTAATTTTAAAAAATGATCATTATAAGAATAAAATTATTTTAATAATCATAATACAAAAATTACAATATTTATATATATATTAATATATAATATTTACATAAAAAGTTGATAATTATTTAAACCATCCAAATATTCATTTTCTGTAGGTGCCTTTCCCGACATGCCAAGCCATTTCTTTTTATCTTCAAATTGACTTTGAAATTTATTTTGAGTATTGATTAAATCACCACCCGGATTTAAAATATAATACGCACTATCTGAATTAATAGTATATTTATCCCTATAAAAATCATTTTTAGAATGATTTTCATAATTCATTAATAAAATACGATCACGTAATAATGAGAGAGATAATATTCTTGAAGTTGGTTTATCATGTAAAATTGGAAAATTTTCCCATGGTATAATTTCAGTTTGTTTATCTGGAATAATAATAATATGTTCATCAAAATCATAAAAATTCAAATTTTCAAATTTTTGTAATAAATTTCTAAAAATTCTAACATACTATATATTAAAATAAATAATTAAATAAATAATCATAAACAATCATAAATAAATATATAAATAAAAAGAAAAATACATTAATAATTTATATTTATAATAAATAATATACGATTATTTCAATATATTTATCAGTGTATATATTAAAAATATATATATATATATATTTACCATATCAATATCTATCATATTATAATCTACTTTAATACCATAAGACTGATAATAATCTAAAAAATAATAAATAACATCCTCCAACTCGCAATCTAATGCTTCATCCTTTAAATACAAAAAGCAATCACAAATATTGGAGTCAAATTCTAATAGAGTATCTTGTTTCAATATCATTTCTCCAATAAATTTTTCTAATTCTTTTTTAAAAAGTAAACGTTCTTTTTTATATTTTTTCATCATAGGGCAAAGGATGCCTTTAAAACCTCCAATCCACGAAACTTCCATTTTAATTAATAGTTCTTCAAGATGACGATCAAGATCAATTCTTTCATTCCACCAATTTGCCTTTTCTTCACTAGTAATATTATTTACTTTTTCATCTTCAGTATAACTCGAATACTGCGTCATTTCAGTATTATTATTTTCTTTATATAATAATGTTCTTAAATAAGTTAACCCTTTCTCAAACTCAAAATACGTTGACTTTTTATGACTGATATGTCTTTTAATAGGAATATGGAAAATCAATGGTTTCATATCTTTATGATATTTACAAATATAAAAGCAATTACGTTCAATATCAAATGTTATTGAACAAACAGTCCAGCTATCGGGTATAATATTTATGTATTTATCTTGAAAAGTATTATAATCAATATTTTCTTCTTGAAGATATTTATTATACAAAATATAATTTATATTATCATTTATGGAATTTTTAAATTTTTTGATTATGTTTTCATCATATTCCAATTTTTTACTTGACCATAAAAATGTATTATTACCATCTTTTATTGAGAAATAATTTAATAATTTATTATTATATATTTCAAAAAGTTCACGTCTATATGTTAAGCCTTTTAATAATTCTTTAAAATAATAAAAAATATTAATAATAATAATAATAATAATAAATAAATAAATAAATAAATAAATAAATAAATAAATAAATAAATAGAATAAAATAAAATAAAAGTAAATAAAATAAAATAAATAATATTAATTGAATTAAATAAAGTTATAAAAATATTTATACTAGTAATAATAATATTTATAAATACTTTTTTTTTTTAATTTTTAGCTATTGCTATTTAAATATCAAAGTATATACATATTATTTTACATATCATGTTACTATATGATTACCTAATAACATGGCACATTTATTTATAGTTTCTTGTTTTATTATAAAAAATTGATATGGTAATAAAAAAGATTTTATAATATTTAAATATAAAATATTTAAAGATACTTTTCTAAATACATCTGGTGTATCTTTATTATATGATAAATTCAAAGCTTTTGTTAAACATTTTTCAATTATATTTAAATATGAAGCTTTTATATCGTTATTATCATTACTTGAATTAATATTTTCTATGTTACTTATTAATAAAGCTGACGCTAATTTATATTACATATTATAGATATAAGTTATATATATATATAGAAATAAAGATGCATATTATTAATTATAATAATACAAAATAATAATAATAATAATAATAATAATAATAATAATAATAATAATAAATGATAAATGATAAAAGTAAATAAAAAAAAAATACCTGATTCAAAAATAAAATCCATACTTGGATTTAATGTAATTTTATGTATAAATTGGGAGAGTGTAATATTAGCATATATTAAATATTCATCCGCTAAGATAGGTTTGGTTGCTTTAAGATTAATATTATCTTGGGAATTAAGAATTTTATAGATAAATGCTAATTATTAAATAATATATGCAACATTTATAAATTAGCATTTAATATTAAATAAGAATAAATAAATAAAAATGAAAAAGAAAAAAGAAAAATATAATAATAATAATAATAATAATAATAATAATAATAATAATAATAATAATAATAATAATAATAATAATAATAATAATAATATAAATGCAAATACAGATATAGATATAGGATATAGATATAGATATAGATATAGATAGATATATATATTATAAATTAAAAAAAAAAAAAAAAAAAAAATTACCTTGTTGTAAAAGAAGATGATTATTTAATATAAATAATTGATAAAAATTTTTTGACATTTCGTTCATTGATACTAAAGTAATATAATAATTGAAACAATAATTTAGAAAATTTTATATTAATAATAATAATAATAATAATAATAATAATAATAATAATATATCAATTATTCACTATACTCACTTGATTTTATTGTATTATCAATATTTTTAATTTCAGCATTACTAATATAATATTAAAAAAAAAAATAAATAAATTTAATTAATATTTATAATAAAAATATTTAAAATAACAATAATAATAATTATTTATTAAAATAAGATTCTATAAAAATACATACTTTATTAAATCAATCGAACGTATGTAATCTTCATTTAACATAATATTTATGTATTTTTGAATTTTACTTATCAAATGTAAAGCTTGATTATATTTCTTTTTTGAAATATATGAAATACAAATAAAAATTTCCAATTGGATATATTCAATATATAAAATATTATTTTTTATCTATATTAAATATAATAAATTATTAATGCATTAACAAAATGAAGATTATTGAGTTATTGAAATAAAATAATTAAATTTAAAAATTAATAATAATTCTTGTTTTTTATTTTTGTTTCATTTTGTTTTATTTTAATTTACCATATTTATACTATTTATAGCTTTATTATAATATTTATCACTTTCTTCAAAATTTTTCTTTTTCTGTTCAAGAAACCCAAAATCAGATGAAAATCTACATATATAAATATCTGATTGTACTAATTCGGCTAATTGTAAACCTTCTTTATAATAACATGAAGATTCAATAATTGATCCCCTCATTGAATAAGCGTTTCCTAGTAATTTATAACATTCCAAAAGATGCTATTAACAATAAAATAGAATTTAATAATGATTTAAATGTTAATAATATAAACAAATATATGAATATATATGCTATTATTATCATATATAATAATTTTTACAATCAAAATTTCCCATTGAGAAGTTTGAATCAAGTATCGATATGGGAAATTAGAATCTTTACTATCCATTAAAATAAATTTCTTTTGTGAATGTTGAATTATAAAATTATTTAAAATAGATAATTGAAATAATAAAAGTTTAACAGCTAAATATATATTTCCCTAATACAAAAATTAACATAATAATAATAATAATAATAATAATAATATAAATATAAATATAATTGATAATTTCATATAAATAAATATAAAGCTATTTGTATAATTAATAACATAACAATATAATATAGGATACTTACTTTCTTCATAGCTATCTGGCTTAATATACAATAAGAATATGATAATGTCATTGAATTAAATTGTAAATTAGAATTTGAATCATCAAACTTTTCCATTATTTTATTATTTTCAATAAAACTTGAGATTTGATCAAATAATAATTTGCTATATATAATAAAATATATTTGTTAAAATAAAGTTATATATATATAATAAAATATATTTGTTAAAATAAAGTTATATATATATATTAAAATATATTTGTTAAAATAAAGTTATATAAATAATTTAATATTAAATAAAATACCTTTTCTCAATTTCATCAATAGATAAATAAAAACAAGATAAATATAAATGATAGTATAACCATGAATAATTTGATGAATTAATCATATCACTTTTTAATTTATTTATTTCATCCAATGCTCTCTTTGAATATCCCATTTTAAGATATGTTTTTGAAATATCAATAATAATTTTTAATTTATCTGGAATTATTTCAAAAAAAAATAAAAAAAAAAAAAAAAAAAAAAAAAAAAAAAAAAAAAAAAAAAAAAATATATATATATATATATATATATTAATTTATTAATTTATTAATTTATTAATTTATTTATTTATTTATTTATTTATTTATTTATTAAAATCTTTAAAAAAAAAAAAAAAAAAAAAATATATATATATATATATACATATAATAAAAATAGAAATAATAAAACAATCCTACCATTATTTCCCTTTTTATCTTTCCCTATTAATTCATTAAAAATCAATAATGCTTGTAAAGTATAAATTCTATACTTAAAATTTCCATATAAATCAAAATAATCAGCCAAGTAAGCTATTAATTAATAACAATAATATTAATATATTAAAAACTTCTTCGTTTTTTTTTTTTTTTTATTTTTATTTTTTTGTTTTGTTTGTTTGCTTTCTTGCTTATTTATTTGTTTATAAAACTCTATAAAATACTTACAAATAAAGGAATATGTCTGCTCTAAATTATCAATATAACTATTTATAATTTCTCTGTCTTTAGTAATTATAAAAATAAAAAAATCATTAATAAAAATTTTTTTTTTTTGTTTTTTATTTTTGATTATGTTAAATAATTAATCTTACCATTTTTATATTTAGTCAAAGACGTAAAAAGTTTATGCCATGTTTTTAATGCTATTTTAAAATATTTTATTTGTTTATCTTTGGATTGATTAACAATGATTCCATATATAGAATATGCTAATGACAAATAATTATTTCTTTGATTCTTCTTATTATTATCATTTTGATAGTTCTATTTAAAACATAATATAAAAAAAAAATTAATATAAATATAATAAAGATAGAATATAATATAGATAGATAGATAATATATTTAATTGCTTATTAATATTACTTCTTTTTTTAATAAATCTATTATTGAATGTGATAATTCCAAATGTGCTTCTATATCTTTAGGTTTTAATACTTGAAATAAATGAAGTTTTTTCAATTGTAATCTATAATAGAATATTAAATTAAGTAAATTTAAATAAATTAAATAATGTTATATAATATTATATGAAAATTATAATTATTATTTACTTTGAACAACAAAATGGATTTAAATTTTCATCATAATATTTTAGCATATGATCTATTAATTTAAATTGTTCTTTTTCTGTATTATATTTTTCTTCCAATGACTGTAATAATTCTAATTCATATTTCATAATATTTAAAATAAAATTTTCAAATTCTTTTTTTTCACAAGGATATTTAATTAAAATATCATCAATAAACGTATATGATTTGTCAGAATTTTTTGAAGATACAGAAAAACGAACATAATGTTCAATAATCTTACTAAGTAAATTATTGGATTCAATGTTTTTATGATTAAATTTTTTATACTCATCTAATGGAATTCTTAAAAATGAATCTATTAATGTATTTTTGGCGGTCTAAAAACCATGTATTTAATAAAATATATTTCAAAATATATAATTTAATTAGTCAAATCAAATATTTACTTATATAAAATTAATAAAAAAAAAAAAAAAAAAAAAAAAAAAAAAAAAAAAATATATATATATATATATATATATATATATATAATCATTATATACCTCTTTTTCATGAATATAATAATAACAAATTGCAAGCATATCTAATGTGTTTGCTAATTCAAATGATCTTTCTTTTATTTTCAACAAAGTTTTGTATGAAAATTCAAATAATGAAATAGATTCTTTATAATATTTATTTTTATAAAGTTTGATAGCTATTGTTGAATATGCTTTTGAAATTTCTTTATATCCTTCAATACATGAATAACTGTCTGCTAATTCTTTTGCTTCTTCAAGATAATTATCGATATATAGCCATGTATTATAATCCTCAAATATAAAACTAAGATTTGATAACAACGTCTGACACCTTATAATTATTGTAACCAATTCTGTTTCATACTATAATGATTCATATAATATTAGGATGAATAAATTATAGTAATACCAACAACAATAACAACAACAACAATAATAATAATAATAATAATAATAATAATAAAAGATATATATATATAGAAATATATATATAGAAAAGATAACGAAATGAATAAATATTATGATAATGTCATTCATTATTATTAATTATTTATTATAGTAATATTAAATATATATTTACGCGATCATATTTTTTAGAAAGAATTGTATTAAATAAAATAATTATATTTTCAAATAATTTAATTAAGGATTTTCGATGTTTTGTTAATAAAGACGCAGTTTTACTATTAAAAAGATAGATATTTTGATCAATAATTTTTATTAATGTTTCTATTGAATTAATCATTTGTATAGTTTTATCATTTTTAATAGCTGGTATATAATTAATAGATAAAATAGAATCTTTAGTAGAATTTATAAATTCTAAATTTTGCTCAATATACTCTACACTTTGATTAAAATATTTTGATTTTTCTATAAATTTCAAGCATTATTTTGATTATTAAAAAAAAAAAAAAAAAATTGATATTAAAAATAATACTTACATATATATAATATATATATACAATAATAATAATAATAATAATAATAATAAATTATATACCTAAATTAACAAAAAGATCATAATATAAAAGATGAATTATATCAATATGACCTAAAAATTTAGTGGTATAAAAGACATAATCTTGTATACTATTATTCTCTTTTAGCAAATTCAATATTTTGAATAAAATTTTTCTTGAATTCATAACAACTTTTGGACTTTTTATCTATTTTTTTTTTTTTTTATTATTATGTTTTTGTTTTTAGTTTTTATTTTTAAATGAATATTTTTATATTATATATCATAATTAATATTGATAATACATATAGTTTGAATAGAATAAAATAAAATAAAATAAAAAGAATCTATAATTCATAATTTATAATTTTTTTAATTTTTTTAAAAAAAAAAAAAATAAAGTATACCTTTTTTCCTAAGTATAAATAGTGGTCCATTATTGTTAATAATCTCTTCGAAAGATTAAGTTTTATTAAATTTTCATCAGAAATTAATTGAAAAGCTTTATCATAAAACATAGAAATTTTATTGACTATTTGTTTTAAATCTTTATAACCACAGATTTAAATATATAAAAAAATTATAATAAGTTTTAATATTCAATTGATTTAGTATAATTATCCAATAATATCTAATTAAATATATTAATAATTACCAAAGTTATTTTTTGTTTTCTGTTCAACTGAATACCCATATTTCAACACAGCATCAATATACCAAGAAATAGTAAATCCGCTGGTCCTACTCATTGCTTCTAAAGCTAAATATTGAATATTAAACGCCGTAACTGGATTTCTATCTATAAAGTTATAAAAAAAAAAAAAAAAAAAAAAAAAAAAAAAAAATATATATATATATATATATATATATATATAATATTAAAATTTATTAGTTAAAAAGACATTATGTATATATATACATATACATTATAATTACCTTTATATTTTTCGGATATTAATTTAAGTAATACCCTACAAATATTTGAATATAACTTTTCTGATAGTAATTTATCTTTATTTCTTATATATTCACACCATTTATACATTGTAATATTTTTTCCATTAAACAAGAAATCTAATTTCTAATTAATTATTTTATTAATTATTTAATTATTTATAAAGTGTAATATATAAATATTAATTTAATCAATTATAATTTATAATTATATACTTTATATATATATATATATATATATATATATATCATACATTTTGATATGAAAGACATTTCATACTATTCAATTGTGTCGTAATTATTAATTGTGAAATTTTAGTAATATCTTCAGCATTATCAATAACTGGAATTTCCAATATATCTTTATGTAATTCTAAAATTTCATCATATAAATCATTTATTTTATTTTCAAAATATCTTGATTTTATTCTATCATATAAATGTTTCAATTGAATTTCGGCAGATTCAATCTTAATTATAAAATTTATTTATAAAAAAAATTATAATAATTTATTAAAAAATAAAAAATAAAAAATAATATAAAAAAAAAAATAAAATAAAATAAAATTATTGCAATAATAATTGTAATAATAATAATAATAAAAATGAAAAATAATAATAATATAATAGATATAATTATAGATTATTATTATTACCATTTGAACCTCAATTAATTTTGTAATTAAATTTGAATGTGCTAAATCAATATCAATTGGTTTAACATTTAAATATGTTTCTAAACGCTCTAATACTTTCAATGTAATTTTTGAACTTTCAATTAAACTTATCTTTTCATTTGTATAATTTTGTACAAAATCAAGGTCATCATTTATTATTTCATCATTTATCTTATTATTGTTATTTCTCCGTTTCTTAGTTGGATTATCAGTAGAATCTTCACTCAAATCAATAAATTTTATTTTCCTTTTTTTATTACTAGAAATGTCATTGTTAATATCAGACAATGTTTTAATAATTTGATTAAAAATTTTCATTGCAATTGGAGCATATTGAAATGCCAATTTCTTTAAATTTTCATTATCATCTTTTGAAGTAAGAACAGGTTTAAATATTTTATTTAATGAACAGACTAATTTTGAATTACATTTTGAAATGCTAGAATATGAAATTAATAAAGAATTAATATTCTCCACTTTTAACATTATACAAATTAACAAATTAAAATAAATTTATCATAAATTGATTATACATAAAAAATTTAATTATTATATCATGATAATTTTTTTAAAAAAAAAAATAAGACACATAGATATATCATTAAATCTTTTTATCAATAGATATTTCTTCTGAATGATAACTTTACAAATAATATATATAATATTATATATTTCTTCAGATTATTTAATAAATATACAATATAAAAAATATAAAAATAAAGATAATTATAATTTAATAAAAAAAATTTTTTTGAATTTTAAAAAAAAAAATATTATATATTATAATACATAAAGATATATGGATGAATTATTTTTTTAATAGAATAATAATGAAAAGGTTTCACAAAAAATCAAATAGATCATATGACTTGCATAAAACATCTTTTTTTTTTTTTTTTTTTTAATTTTTTATTTTTATTTATAATTTTTATTATTTATTACACATAAAAATTGAAAGTATATTTTATAATGTTATTTATTATAATTATAAAATAAATATTTGTTCTATGTATTTTTAATTTCTTTTTATTATTATTATTATTATTATTATTATTATTATTATTATTATTATTATTATTTAATATTGTTTTTGATATTGTTTTTTGTTTGTTTGCTTATTTTTGTTTATTTTTATACAATATTTTTGTTTATATTTTAACTAATTGTATTAAAGAAAAAAATAATTTATAAATTTTAAATATTTATAATAAAAGATCTAACCTATAAAAAAAAATTGAAATTAATATTAAAATTAAAAAAAAAAGAAAATATATATATATATATATATATAATAAAATAAAATAAAAATCTATAATTATGGATTAATATTTATTTTATATTCACTTAAAATTTCTTTTTTTTTTTTAATTAATTTATTAATTAATTGGTAGTCTTAGTAATTTCTTTTTCTACTGGTCTAACTGGAACATTACTTTTAAATAAGTGTTCCTTAACACTAACAATTGGAACTTCACGACGATGGAAAATACCAGCAGCTAAAGCAGCTTCAACATCAGTAGCTTCAAAAACTTCAGTAAAGTGTTCTGGCTTACCAGCACCACTAGAAGCAATAACTGGAATAGTAACAGCTTTCTTAACATCAGCAATTAATTCTAAATCAAAACCAGAGTTAGTACCATCTTTATCCATACAATTACAAAGAATTTCACCAGCACCCATAGCTTCACATGAAGTAACTAATTGATATACATCAACATCTCTACCTTCACGACCACCCTTAACGGTACATTGATACCAGCAATAGTTTTCACCATTTGGACCTGGATATTTAGTTGGAAGTACATGATGATTTGGTGCATCTTCTGGAGATTTAACGTAGACTCTACGAGGGTCAACCGAAATAACCACTGCTTGAGCACCATAAACCTTTGAAATTTGTTCAATGGCAGTATCGCCACTTGGCTTATTTCCACGAGCCATAAATTGCTCAGTAGCATAAACAGCATCACTACCAATAGAAACCTTATCAGCACCTGATCTGAAGTATTCACCAGCAACTTCTAAAGCTGGATGGAAGACACCATCTGGATCAGTTAAATCACGAATACCACCACCAATAGTTAATGGAACGAAAATGGATTCAGAAGCTCTCTTTAAAACTTCTATCATTGGTAAATCTCTTAATGGACAATCACGGAAACTAGTAATATTTAAGAAAGTAATTTCATCAGCACCTTCTTCATAATATCTTTTTGCAAGATCAACTGGCTTTCCAAGATTACGAACATTATTACCATCTTTCTTTTCTCTTACATCATATTGATCACCCTTAGTAACAACTAAATCACCTTGGTCATTGGTTCTAACATCTAAACAAGCAATTATACGACGTGTTAAACGATCTCTGCATGGAGTTGAAAGTGGAGCTACAACCTTAGTGGAAACATCCTTACCTTCTTCACCGAAATCTAAGAAAGATTTTAAAATCATTAAACCAGCATAACCACTCTTTTCCGGGTGGAATTGAGTAGCAAAGATATTATCCTTTTGAATAGAACTAACATACTTTTCATCTTTGTAAACAGTAGTAGAAAGAACCCAATCCTTAATTTCTTCACTATATGGAATAGCGTAAGAGTGAACAAAATAATAGAAAGAATCTTCTTCACCACGATGATTGATTAATTGTATGCTACTTAAGGAACTTTTATCTTGACTTTGTTCCTTTTCTAAGTGAGCACCATTCCAACCCATATGTGGAACAGTCTTTGTCTTATCATTAAAACGTCTAACAGTAGTTGGAATAATACTAAGACCTTCAACACCTGGGTTTTCTTCAGAACCTAAACATAAAGATTGCATACCAACACAAATACCCATAAATGGTTTGCCTGAAGCAATATATTTCTTTAATGGTTCATAGAAACCTTTTTCACGAAGTTTATCCATGGCTGGTCCAAAAGCACCAACACCTGGGAAAATGATTTTCTATTAATTACAATATACAAAATTATATTATAAATATATATGAAGGTTAACAATAATGATATCACTATTTCTTTTTCCTTTAAAATTTTAAATTATATATTTTTGATTAATATTTTTTAAATTTGATGTTATAATTTATAATTTACAAATATAAATAATATTATATATTTTTATGATATAGTTCATAAAATTTTATTAAATAAAATTATATCGAAGTATATGAAATAAAGTATATATATAATAACGGTAAAAAAAATTTTAATTTTCTTAATATTTTACTTTGATACTTTGGTGTATAAGCTTCTACATATATTTTTTATTTATAATTATATTGTTTACTAGCAATTTCCAATATTAATCAATATCTTTATTATATTAATGCCTTCTAATCATTTAACATATGAATTTTTTAATACTAAATTAATTTAAACTATAATAACACTTTTCCATTTCATTTATTAGCCATTTGTCATTGAATATATAATATTTAAGAAAAGTTTTATTAAAATTAGATGATATTATAAATCACATACATTAGCTTTTTCAAAATCTTCAATACAAGTAATTGGTTCTATATCATAGCCAATTTTTTTTACAGCATTGACTAAACTTCGGACATTTCCAGCCCCATAATCTAATAAATAGACAACCATTTTCTTTTTAATTTTATTACTAATAATAATTTATATATATATTAACAATTTTAATATAATATTTTAAAATATTTTTTTTACATTTTTATTATTAATAAAATCATTTCTTACAAAATCAATAGTTTCTTAATTATGATTGGATTTTTGGCTATTAAAAATTGTTTTATACAATAATAAATTTATTATTAGTAGTTATATAACTAAATAAAATTGATAATATGGTTAATTAACTTTAATAATTAAATAAATAAATAGATAAATCAAGATAATAATTAAAAATCAAATACATTATAAAAATTGAAACAATTGCATTGATAATGTACATTAATTTCAAAAACTGTATTTTTAAACACTATAATATTGAAATTATTATAAATGAATGTCATTATATGATTGGATAATTCTCACTCATTAAAATATCTATAATATATTTTTTTTAGAAAATTATAAATAATGAAAACTTAATACACCATTTTTAATCTCTATTGTCTTAGTATTTACCTAAGACTGCAATTACGTTAATAAAAACTACAGTCGATGATGAAATGAACGCTCCCGGACGAAAAATTATTTTCGATTGCGTGAGATAGTTGAGGCTGTGTTTTATTATTTTGATATTATTTAATTTGAAAACTTTGTAGTATTGTTTTTCATTATGTGTTAAAGAAGTGTAAAATTTTATATTTAATTTTTATGATAAACTCAATCATCATTGTATAATGTATTTCAATGTGGATATAGTAAAAAATGTTTTTGGATAATATTTAAAATAAATAGTTAAAGTTTTAATGATTTAATTTATTTTTATATTCATTAAAGTTTTTATTGAAAAATGCAAAAAAAAATGTAGATAGTTTATATTTTAAAAAATTTCAAAACTTTATTAATGTTGACCATTTAAATTAAGTTTAATTTTATAATTAAAATTTAAAAAATAATTCTTCAATTTTTCCATTAAGAAAAAAGCTTTTGGATTTTCTTTACAAAGCAAACTTTATTTTTTGTCATTTAATTAGAAAATGTCAACATCAGAACTAATTGTATTATTTACTTCTTTAATAAAATAAATATTTATATATTTATATTCTTATTTATTTATTTATTTATTTATTTATTTATTTATTTATTATTTATTTATTTATTTATTTGCATGTTTGTTTGTTCCTTTGTTTGTTCCTTTGTTTGTACAATATAATTTTTATTAATTATTACTTCTAATTTTATTATCTAAAAATTTGGTATATCAAACTTCTAATAATTATTATACAATTAAGAGATACTATAATTTTAATTTAAATATTTATTTAATCACTTAATCCTCTCATCGAGTATCTAATATTCAAATGAAATTTGCGAAACAAAATAAAATAAATTTAAAATAAAAAAAATTTAATTTATAATCTCATTATTAACTTTTATTTATTAAGATTTTCTTCAAAAATAATTTAAATCATAATATATAATTATATAATCATTTATAACTTTTATTTTATTAATTATTTTTAATTAAAAAAAAATTATAAATAATCTTATATTTTTTTTTACTTTGGAATAACAATAATTAAATTAAAAATAATATATAAATTATTAATTATAAATTTATAAATTATATAAAAGTAAAGTATAATTAATAAAATAAAAAAAAAAAAAATGGCAATTCCATTTACAGAAAATAATAATAAAAAATGGGTGTTCTTTCAAGGAAAATATTTGAATGCTAATGAAGAATCTTCTATATTACTTTCAGATGATACTGAGAAAGTATTAAAAGATTGCATAAATTCTTGTGCTAAAAATGATAAATGTCAATGGTTTATATGGAGTACAGAAGGTGGAAAATGTAAACAATATAAATTCCTTAAAAATAGTGAATCAACATTTCAATGGAGATATGATAATTATAAATATCAAGGAGTTGAATTACCTGCTGAAATATTTAATCTTGAACATGATACAGAAAGTCAAGAACAATGTTTAGGTGATTGCTATAATGATACAAATTGCGTTGCTCTTAATTTTATTCAAAGTACTAAAAAATGTAGAATCTTTTATAACTATTCTAATCTTAATACTTATTTTGGTTATTTTGTTGTCAGTGAAAATGAAAATACAAATATACAAGTAATTTTAGCCCATAAAAATTTATAAATAAAAATAATTGTTATAGTAATATAAATTAATTTATTATATATATTTTACAAATTAAAATTTAAATAATAGGGAGGTGAGCCAATAAGTGATGGTAAAGATATTTATGATGTCGAGGCAAAAATTGAGAGTCATTCTATTTTTTCCATTGGAAATATTATTATATTTTTATTTGTTTTGACCTTAATTATATTTGTTATATATATGGCAATTCAATACAAAAAAAAGAAGGATAGAAGAAATAAAGCATTACCAGAATTACCGCCAAGAGTATAAAAAATACCCAATATTAAAAAAAAAAAAAAAAAAAAACAATTACAAGAATAAATGTAAGAACAAGACTATTTAATCATATATATTATTATATTATTATTAATATAATCACAATAGTAATTTAACAATGTATAAATAAAAAAAAAAAAAAAAAAAAAAAAAAAAAAAAAAAAAAAACTATATTCAAACAGTTATATATTAAGGTAATAATAAAATTATTTTATTATTTTCATTTAATTATTAATTACTTTTTTTATAATGTTAAGATTATTTCTATTTAAATGACTAAAAATAAAATAATATCAAAATTAAGGGTCTAAATAATAGAATATCTATTTTAATATTTAATAAATTTTTATATTTATATTATAATTAATTTTAATATTAAAAATATATAACCTGTAATAATCAGTAATTCTTACTATTATATGTATTTATTAAAATAGTAAAATAGCATAATTTATATAGAATAATAGAATAGTTATTATAATGTAACTTAATACAATGCATGAGCTTTAAAAAAGTAACGTTTACAATTCAAAAAATGTCGATATAATATCTTATTTAAAGTTACAATATAGATAAAATAAAAAATAAAATAAAATAAAATAATAATAATAATAATAATAATAATAATAATAATAATAATAATAATAATAATAATAAAAACTTGAAGAAAAAGTATATAAAAAAGTTATATTTTGAATAATAATAAAAACTTGAAAAAAAATATATATATAAAAAGTTTCATTTTGAATAATAATAAAAATTTGAAGAAAAATATATAAAAATGTTTTATTTTGAATGAATATAAAAATAAATGAAGAAGAAGAAGAATGAAATAATTAAATATAAATTCAGGATTTGATAATTTTAAATTTTTCAGATTTTAGTAATATAACTATTTAATTATTCTTATTAAAACCTTCTGTTATAATTTTTTATATACTTCCGAAAGCGTCAACCTCATTTTCCTAACGACCAATACATTCTGATATATTTAATGAAATATTATATCTGGTACTTTCTAGTTCGATTAAATATTAACCTAATGCATATACGATTATTTAGATAAACTTGGTCTTTTTGTAGATTTTAATAAATTTCATTTATGGAAGACTGTTATTCACTTTATCTTCCATGAAAAAAATTATAAATTTAATCATTTAATAAAAGAAAAATATTAAAAAAAGTATCATTTATTAATATTGATTTATAAATACTTATACATGATTTAATAAGTTATATAATTTATTTGGATTAATTATTAATGCTTTATGTTGTATAAAGGTTAGTTTATATAATATAAAGTTTTAAATTTTTATTAAATGTGTTACACTAATCCTTTATTATTATTTTTCTATATTAAATATATATAAAGTTTTTTTATTATTATTTAATAGATAAAATAAAAAATTTTATATTATATAAAAAAAAATATATTTAACAAAAAATATAGATTGAATTAATATTTTAATTTATTCTTTGTATATTATTATTATTATTATTATTATTATTTTTTTTTTTTATTTCAAAAATTTTTATATTGTATCACATATAAAGTATGTATTCAAAATTTGTATAATTGATAAATTTCAAATACATCTAACTAATTTTATTATTATTATTATTGTTATTTTTTTTTCTTTATCTTTGTCAAATATTAAATATCATTTAATTTGTATTGAATATAATTTAAATGGTATATCAAAGAATTTATATAGAAGTATAAAAATATAATAAGAGAAAAGTAATTTTACCAAAAAAAAAAAAAAAAAAAAATTAAATATAAAATAAATCATGGATATTGATGATGAAATTCTTGCTTTAACTGGTGATTCACCAGTTAGGTCTAGAAGAAGACATGACGGGTATTATTTTTATTTACATATATTTTATTATTGTTATTATTATTATCTTAATTCATTTATTTCTTTAAATATTAAAATATTAAATTTTAATTCAAAATTATATAATTCCAAATATTAGAAATTTCTATATTTATTATAATTTAATTTTATTTTGTATGTAATTAAATTTGAAAACATAAACTAATAATATATTAATATATATATTATATATATTATTTACTGAAAAATATATTAAATAGAAAAAGAAGTAGAGATGTGTCAAGTGATGAAGATAGTGAGAGTGATTTTAGTGATGATTCTGAATCTTATTCATATGCTAAATTAGTTGAAGAGGTAGAATCTTATGGTCCAGATCTTATTAAAGATGAGGAAGATAGAAAATAGTAATATTTATTATATTATATTTTAATTATATATATATATATATATATATATATTTTTTTTTTTTTTTTTTTTGTATTTTTTTTAATTTAAAATTATTTAAAATTATATATATATAATTTATTTACAGTTTAGATAATCTTCCTGAAATTGAAAGAGAAGCTATTATTGCCGAAAGAGCTGATAAGGTATTAATAATATTTTATTGATTTATAAATAAAAGGTAACATAATAATTTTAGAATTATATTAATATAATTAATTTTATTTTACAACATATTATTATATATTATATATTTTTGTTTATGTGTATTTTATTTATTTATAGAAACAAAATTTAAAAGAAAGACTTGAAATTAAAAGAAAATTAAAGAAAGGAAAGATGAATAAAAGTAATAATTATGAAAGAAAAAAAATTTAAAAAGAAATTTGTTAAATATATTATAAAATAATAAATATATTGAAGAATTTTTATTTTTATTGTTAATTTATTTTTTTAAAAATAATATATAATTGACTATAATAAATATATATATTATTTATTTATAAAATGAAGCTAATTCAAGTCGTCATTTATCTAGACATGATAAATTATCAGAAAAAGAAAGGAAATCAGAATCATTATCTGATCTTAGAAGAAAACGTGAAAAAAAGCGTTCAAAATTATCAAATGAAAATGTATAATAATATTTTTAATACAATTTTAATTTAATAATAAGATTTAATTAAAAACATATATATTAATAATATTAATATTATATAATTTAAATAATAAAATATATATATATATATATAAATGGTAATAAAAATATTATATAATCATGCTAATAAAAAAAAAAGGAAGAAGAAAAAAGAGATAGAATTTGGAGTGATAGTGAAAGTGAAGATAATTATGAAAGCAGAGAATCAGAGGTAAATAATATTTTCAATATATGAAATTAATTTTATAAGATATAAATTAATAATAATTATATGATAAAAACAAAAATTTCAAATACAATAGTTTTATAAATTTATTAAATTTAAAATATTGATTATGATTATCATTATTTTTTATATTATATTATTTTTATTTATTAAATTATAGCAAGAAGTAGTAACATTAGAAGAATTAAATTCAATTAGAATTTCCCGTGATGAGTTAGAAAAATGGGTATATACTTCACTCTTCAATAAGACTGTTATAGGTAATAATGATAAAAAAAAAAAAAAATAGAAAAATCAGTATAAAATATTAAATAAATAAAAATTATTATATTTATTACAATTATGTATAATCCATATATTTTAAAGGTGGTTATGCAAGACTTGGTATTGGTTTTGATAGTAATAAAAACTATATTTATAGAATAACGAAGATTTTAGGTAAAATTTAAATATAATAATAATAATATTAATAATACTATATATATATACTTTTTATTTTTTTTTATTTATTTTATTTTTTATTTTTTGAAATTAATATTATAATTGTAATAATTAGTATTTTTAATTTAGTGAAATTTGAAATTTAATTCTATAATTCTTTATAAATTGTTTAATTTAATTAATTATTTATTAATTTATTATTATTATGTCTTTTTTTTTTTTTTTTTTTTTTTTTTTTTTAATTTTTTATTTTTTTTAAAAGATGTTGTTGATTATCATAGAGTATATAAAATTAATAAAACTAATATAAAAAAGGCTTTAATTTTGGAACATGGTAAAGCAAAAAAGAGATTTGGTATGGATATTATATCAAACGGTCCATTTACAGAGGTATAATATAATTTAATATGTATAATAACAATTGTTTAATAGTCAATCTCTATTATTTTTATTTTTATTTTTATTTTTATTAATTGTTAATTATAAATAACTAATAATAAGATATTATTTAAAAATTTTATTTTAAACTATTTATAATTTTTAATATATAATTTATAATTATTATTAAATGAAATATTATAGCAAGAATATAATCGTTATTTAGCTGTTATGAAAAATGAACAACAACAACTTCCAACAAAAGAATTTATTAAGGAAAAGCAACAACAAATTAAAGAAGCTCGTGAACATAAGCTTACAGGGGTATTACAAAAAAATTAATTATTATTACTCTTATATATATATATTTTTTTGTTTAATATTATTTTATGATTATTATTATTAATATTATGTATATAAATATTGAATTTAATTATAATTTATTATTTTTATGAATAATTTTTATAACATTTTTTTTTTCTCTTCTCATTTTTATTAAATTATCATAATACAATTTAATATAATAATAATTTTAATAATAATAATAATAATAATAATAATAATAATAATAATAATAATAATAATAATAATAATAATAATAATAATAGGAAGAAATTAGTGAAATGGTCGAAGAAAAGAGACAATTATCAAATGTACCATTAAACTTTGCTAGAGAAAAAGCTACTTTAATATTAGAAAAAGAAAAGGCTGAAGAATTAGGTGATGAAAAGGAAGTGGAACTTATTAATAATAAGATAGATAAGTTAATTAGTCTGAAAGATGAAAAATCAAGATTAATTGATGATAAATTGAACGATTGGACTAAATTAAATGAAAGAAATAGAAGAATGAATATAATTGAAAATAGAAAGGCTGAAATTCAAGCTGCACAAGAAAGAAAGAAATTAGGTAGAGATGATTTCGATCCATTTGCTCGTCGTAAATGTATGCCAACTCATGTTGTTGCCTATAAGTAAGTTTTATTTTTATTTTAATTATTATTATTATTATTTTTTTTTTTATATTAATTTATTATTTATTTATTTATTTTTTATATTTTATTTCAATATATTTATTTCAATTTTTTTTTTTTTTTTTTTTTTTTTTTTTTTTTTTATATTTTTATTTTTATTATATATTATTATTATATATTATTATTATATATTATTATTATTATTATTATTTTTTTTAAAAAAAAAAAAAAAAAATAAGGGATATTACAAATTCTGGAACTGAAGATGAAAAATTAGACGAACCTGAAGTACCGGATAGCGCTGTTTTAAAGATTAATGCTCAAGTACCAATTAAACAATTTTCAGTTGCTTTAATTGAAGGCGATATATTTAATGTTGAAATAGATCCAACCGAAGTGACAATATTAATTTAAAATTTAAACAAAACAAAACAAAACAAACAAACAAACATAAAATAAATAAATAAATAAATAAATATATTAATAAATAATTATAAAAATAATTTTTTTTTTTTTTTTGTTATGATATTTATAATTAGATATCATTTTATTATTAATATTTTATTACACATATCTTTAATTATATATATATTTTTTTTGATAAGGAATTAAGTATGATATAAAATTTACAAAGAAAAAAGTTTTTTTTTTTAAAAAAAAAAGAAGATTTTTTTATTTTTATTTTTATTTTTATTTATTTTTTTTTTTATTTTTATTATAATTTTTATTGTATATATATATATATATATTTATATTTTTATTATTTTTATTATATATATTTTTTTATAATTTCTTTTTATAATTTTTTTTTTAATAATTTTTCCTTTTAATTTTTCTTTTTAATTTTTCTTTTCTTTTTTTTTTTTTATAATTTTTTTTTATATTTATATATATATATATATATATTTTTTTTAATAATTCAAAATAATACATTTAAAAAAAGTTTTATGAAATAATAAAAAAAAATAAAATTTACTAACTTTATCTCTGTATTTAGAATGAATTATTAGAGAATTATTATTAATTATTATTATTATTTGAATTACTTTTTTTCTTTTCTTTTCTTTTATATATAATATATATATTTTTTTATATATATGAAATATATATATTTGAAATCCAATATGATATTTAATAATAATTTCAATTTATTTTAAAATAAAATTTTTTATATATAATTTTTATAATAAAGTTATAATAATAATAATAATAATAATAATAAAAGAAAAATAAATTTAAAGAAATAAAAAAAAAAAAAATAAAATAAAATAAAGAATTATAATTGTTTTAAATAATAAAAATAATTGTGAAATTATATTATTATTTTAATATTAATTTTATAATTCTATATTTTATATATTCTTTTTCTCTATAATTTAAATTTCTTTTTCTTTTTCTTCTTTTTTAAAAGGTAATTTTCTTTCTTATTTTTTATTTTTTTTTCTTTCTTTTCTTTTCTTTTCTTATTATTTTTTTTATAATAATAAACTATATATAATAAACTATATATAAAGTTTATATACATTATAAAAATAAATAATATATATAAATATCTGCTTATTATTCTTATTATTTATATATATATATATAAATAATATATTTTTACTATTTTTTTTTAAAAAATAGTAAAAATAATATATAAATTATATATATTATATTCATTCTATATTTTATTTATTCATTATTTTTACTTTTATTCATTTTTCTCTTTTTTTTTTTTTTCTTTTTCTTTTTTTCTTTTTTTTCATTTCTCTTTTACTCTTTTACTATATATTACTATATATTAAAAGCTTTGAATTTAATAATGATTTATATTTATTTTGTATTAAATTAATATGCAGATCATTTATTGATTATATTATTTGCATTATTATTTTTTACTGATAGTATAGGATTAACATTTTGATAGTTTATTAGATTTGATATTAGTGCTTTATTATTTTGTTAAAAAAAAAAAAAAAAAATTTTTTTTCTTTCAATATATAATGTTTAATGTGAGAAGAAAGAAAACGGTTTAGTTAAATATGAAATAGATTGACTACGACTATGCTTTGTTGGCTTTGGTGGTATTGGACGATGTCCAACACGAGATGAGTCTTCCACTTCTTCAAGATGTGGATCACTCATCATTTTTTGAATAACATTTCTAACGAATACAATTAAAGCCTTATTTTCCTCTTTTACCTCTATATTATTAAATTATAATAATAAAAATAATAATAAAATAATAAAATTTATTGGTATTTCGAATTATATACATTGTTTGAATAAAAATAATTTTTTTTTTTTTTTTTTTTTTTTTTTTTTTTTTTTTTTTTAACTTACTTTTAATTTCATTTTCATATTTAACAATCTTTGGGTCTTTATCAAAGACACTTAAGTTCTGAACATTTGATAATTCATCACATAAAGTAGCATCTTTGGATTGTTCACTAATAGTAGATTCATTAACTGAAAGATCAGAATCAGTAACTTTATCAAAAGCCTTTAATAATTATGTTGAATAAGATAATTATTAATTAGTATATATATATATATATATTTTATTTTTATTTTTATTTTTTATTTTTTTTTAAATTTTTATAATATTAAAAAATATAATAATTATCAATTTTATTAGTTTATTAGTAAAATTTACTTGTAAAATTGGATATTGCATAAGTTCACCAGAAAGTGTTTTTTCCTGTAAAAGAATTTGGTATGATTCATTTTCTTCGGTTAAATTATTATTAGATTCTTCTAATTCTTTAATAAGAGCTTTTAATGAACTTATTTCATTGGATAATTCCTTTTCTTTATCATCTTTTTGTTCAATTAGATTCTTAGCCTTTAATTATTATTATAATAATATTATATATATCAATTATTAATATAATTTATTTTCTATGAATTTTATATACCAATATAATATGTATGTATATATTTTTTTTATTTAAAAAAAATTACAATATCAAGTTCATCATTTAAATCATTAATAGTTTTTTCATGTTTGTTAATTCTACTCTTTAAACCAGTAATGTCTGATTTTTCTGGTAATTCAGAAATAGCTTCTTGAAGTTGCATATCTAAGAATAAACTTTTTCTTTTAAGTTCTAGTATATTTTTAAAATACAATACAATACAATATATAATATAATATTATATATATTATATTTATAATTAAAAATTAATTATTATTATAATTATTATTTAAAGATAAAAATTTAGTTAAATATATAATTAATTTTCTATTTATTTATTTACCTCTGTTATCTGATTTGGATTCGCGAATGTCAGATAATAAGTTTCTTTCTTTATTTAACCATTCTTTTTGTTGATTAGTCATATTTTTGTTCTATTTTTAAATTATAATTGTTTTATATTATTTGTTATTATTAATGTATATACTTTTTTTTTTTTTTTTTTTTTTTTTTATTATTATTATTATTATTTTATTTTAAATACAAAATTAATTGTCAATAATTACAAGTTTATCAATTTTTTCTTCTAAATCTTCCTTAACTCTATTTAAGTGATTATTCTCTTTTATAAGACTATCAATATCATCTTTTTGATTAGAATATTTTAATTCTAATTTGGCGTAATTATCTCTTTGTTTCATTATTTCATCTTCAGAATTGTTGAATTTCTTTTTAAGTAGTAATAATTTTAATTTTATTACATATTTTAATAATTTTAATAGTTAATGTTATAATTATATATATTTAAAAAAGAAATAACAGTTTTAAATTATTTTTATTCATTAATTATAAACATATTTACAGATTTGTATATAGCGATTTTGTCCTTTAAAATTTCAGTCTCATCTTCTAATTTTTCAATTTCTTTGTTTGCCATTACTTGATAATCAGCAAGCTATTATTATTTAATACATATATATATATATATTTAAACATATAAAAGATAAATATTATTGTGCTTATTTTTGATATTATTCATTTCATTTTTTTTAATATATTATTTAGAAATTTTAAATTCAAATTACTTCTTTGTTATCTTCTTGTAACTTTTCGATTTCTTCGACTAATTCTTTGTTATCTTCTTGAATTTTTTGAAGTTCTTCGATTAAAGCTTTAACCCCGATTTTAATATCGGAGGAATCTAAATTGTCGAGATTGTTTAATTCAATGGTAACCATTTTCTAAGTAGTTTAAAAAAATGTTTTATTTATTTATTTATTTTTTTAATTATTATTATTATTTTTATTATTATTTTTATATAGAGTTATATATTATATAGTTGATATATATATATATAAAATTAAAAAACAATTTTAATCATTAGATATTTTTAATATTATTAAATTAACCAAAAATATAAATACTTTACTTTTTTTTTTTTTTTTTTTTTTTTTGTTTAAAATGAATTCTAATAAAAAAGATTATTAATTGAAAATATACAGTTTCTTTTTATTGAATATATATAATTACTTTATAAGAGAAATAGCTTTTTTATATATTATTATTATTATTATTATTATTATTATTATTTTTATGGTTGATATTGCTTTTTTAAAGAAAGAAAATTAATGAAAAACAAAAGATTAAAAGATGATTGAAAATATTTACATAAAATATTAAATATTTATAATACTAATATAGTATTATATTTATTTAAACTTTTTTATTTAATTAATAAATATTGAAAAAACTCTTATTAATTTTTTTTTCTTTTATATACAAAATCTCTTAAAATAAAGATTGATTAAAAGAAAAAAATAAAATTTAGAATTTACTATTTAATTTTTATTTTTGTGTTAAGAAGAAAATTTAACAATGATAAAGGAAGAAAATTATTAAAATAATAATAATTATAATGATAATGATAATAATAAATAATAAATAATAAATAATAAATTAATAATTTGTTAATTATACATTTTTAAAATTTTTTTAATATTATTTATGATATATTATTTAAATATATATATATTTTTTTATATTAGTAAACAAATAATAATAGAATATTGTATATTATAGAGTAATTCTATTATATTGTAATATATCATTCTAAAGAAATTAATGAGTGATAATATATTTAGTGTATATATATATATATATATTTTTTTTTATTATAAAAATAGTCATTTTCAATTGTGTCACTTTTTTTTTTTTTTATTAAATGATTATTAAATTTTTGTGTGTATAATTTTATTATAGCAAATTATTTTTATTTATTAATACATTAACACATCAATTATCATAAGCCACAATATGTTATTATATTTATCTTTTATATTTTACAAAAATAAATAGTATTACAGCAAATAAATTAAATCAAATAGGAAAATATATTAATATATTACTTAATTTTAATAAATTATATTATATATATTATCCATATATAAAAATTTTTTAATAGTAAATATATTTATATATTATAGATAATTTTATTTATGTCGTTTTTTAATAACTCTTTATTTTATAACATTTTATATTGAAAATATCTAATTAAATTATAATATATAAATAGTAATATATATTATGTAATATATTATCTTTTAATAAAGTAATATATATCATTCAATAAATGATAAATTGAATAAATAATAATTATTATTATATTTTTATTTTTATTTTTTATTTTTTATTTTTTTAGGCTTTATATTTAAGGAATATATTATTAAAAGTATGAAAGATACTTTTTAGATTATTAATTTTAAAATATGATAGCTTTATTATAATAAAATCAAAATACAATTAATAATATTAATAATCAATATTATATAATATATACTTTCATATTGTGTAGTAAAATATAAAAAAATACAAATTTGATAAAATGAAAATTATAATTTAAACTATTTACCATAACTCCTTGATATATATATATATATATAAAATGCTCCTTATTCATATTAATAAGATATTTTTAGATTGTGTATAAGTTATTTTTCTAATAAAATTAGATGTATATACATAATGTTATCTTTATTGAAATTTTTAAATTTTTTTTTATTCATTAGTCAATATAAAAATTTATTAGTATTATAATTATTTAATAATATATGAAAAAATCTAAATTTCCAAAATTTATAGTATTTAATATTAAAATTTCATTTTTTTATATATAATTTATTATTTTTTAAGATTAAATTTATTTCTTTTCAATTAAAAATTACATGCTAATAAAGTTTAAGCATATAAAATTATAAAATAAATATTATAAACCTTATTAATATTATTTATTAATATTTCATTGAAATAATTTATCAATTCAATATATAAAATTATTAAAATTGCTCGGTTTTTGGTTACACAATATTGCAATAAGTATTTTATAATATTAATATAAACGTTTGAGTAACAAAAAAAAATTTTTTTTTGTTACTCAAACGATTAATATAAATAATTGGATATAATATGAAACATGCAATACTAAAAATTAATGCAATGCAATATATATACAAACTATTATTTAAATGATTTTTTATATTCAGAATGTATTTGGAAAGAAAATTTATGGAAATATAAATAATATATGTTAAAAATATTTCTATATTATTTATATAATTATATAATTATTATATAATTAATAGTAAAAAAAATTGATTATATCTCAAAATGTTTAATTTATTAAAAATATTAAAATAATAATAATAATAATAATAATAATAATAATAATAATAATAATAATAATAATAATAATAATAATAATAATAATAATAATAATAATAATAATAATAATAATAATAATAATAATAATAATAATAATAATAATAATAATAATAATAATAATAATAATAATAATAATAATAATAATAATAATAATAATAATAATAATAATAATAATAATAATAATAATAATAATAATAATAATAATAATAATAATAATAATAATAATAATAATAATAATAATAATAATAATAATAATAATAATAATAATAATAATAATAATAATAATAATAATAATAATAATAATAATAATAATAATAATAATAATAATAATAATAATAATAATAATAATAATAATAATAATAATAATAATAATAATAATAATAATAATAATAATAATAATAATAATAATAATAATAATAATAATAATAATAATAATAATAATAATAATAATAATAATAATAATAATAATAATAATAATAATAATAATAAAATTATGACTAAATTTCTAATAAATATAAATAACTAAATAATAAATAAATGAATAAAATAAATGAAGTAATATATACTCATAATTTTATCAGTTAAAAATTTTCATATTATGTCTTTATAATATGGTAATAATAATAAAATTTGTAAAATGATTATTTACATTGGAATGGAAAGCATTTATAGAAAGTTTAAACAAATGATTATATATATATATGCACTAATTATTATTATTACTTTTATTACTATGACAAATTATGAATAATATATTTTTGCATATATTATTTTAAAAGTAAATTCATTAATAAAAAATTTTAAAATAATAATAATATATAGATAAATAAATAAACGTATAAGATTAATCAAAAAAAAAAAAAAAAGAGAACATTTTTTGTTAAAATATTAATAATATTAAATTTTGTTAATTTCAATTTCTTCAATTTCCTTTTTTTTTTTTTTTTTTTTTTTTTTAAATTAAAAATATTTTATTATATTTATTATTATTTTTTTTTTCTTTTTAGAAAGATTATATCAAAAAAAAAAAAAAAAAAAAAAATAAAAAAATTTCTCTTAGCAATTTAATTATTTGGAAGGATAATTTTTGGATATCGGAATATTTTTTTTTTAATTTGTAGCACAATTAATCATTTATTATTCTTTGAAGAATTTTCTTTCAAAACTTTTTATTATAAAAAATTTCAAATATGTAAAATACTATCAAATTTATAAATTGTCTTACAATGTTTAATTTACAAATTCTAATTTTATATAATTTGTTAGATTTTATAAATATTAACTATTATTATTGAAATTTCATAAAAAAAAAGTTAATCGAATTTTTTTAAATATTAAAATTTGATAATTATTATTTTAAAGAATAATCATAGCATATTTATTGATATTAAATATTATATAATGTTTAATTCTATTAAAAAAAAAAAAAAAACATTATTATTTGATTTATTATCACTGGTATTATTAAAATTTTTATGTGAACTTGATAAAAATAAATGAAGAATTCATAACATTTTAAATATATTTTAATATTAACTACATGACTTATAATTATTTATATATATATATATATAAAATAAAATGAATAAACGTTAATAAATAAATCATAAATAAATGAATATTAAATAAATATTATTAAGTAAATGAATAATAAATAATAAATAATAAATAATAAATAATAAAAACTAATAATAATAAATAATAAATAATAAATAATAAATAATAAATAATAAATAATAAATAATAAAAACTAATAATAATAAATAATAAATAATAAATAATAAATAATAAATAATAAATAATAAATAATAAATAATAAATAATAAATAATAAATAATAAATAATAAATAATAAATAATAAATAATAAATAATAAATAACAAATAAAAATAACAAATAATAAATAATAAATAATAAATAACAAATAATAAATAATAAATAATAAATAAATAATAAATAAATAAATAAATAATAAATATGTTAGAATATGTGAATATGATGTTATAATACGTGAATATGAGATTAATGTAATAAAATGTAATGTAATATAAATAATGTATTAGCCACAATGTATTAATATAAAAGCATTTAATTTAGAATAATTAAGTGCTAGTAACTCTTTATCACAAAAATATATTAATAAAGTTGACATAATTATAAAACCTAAATTCTTAATTCTTAACAGATTAAGAGTCTCATCGACTCTTAGAAAGGATTCTTTGGAATAGAAATCCTTAGCCGAATGTAATATTATGTCAAGGAAATAAATTGGAAACTAAAATTGCGATAAAAGTTGCTCATTATGTCAATCTTAGAAAAATAAATAAAATTGATTTCGAACATTTGAAATGATCAAGATTACAAAAACTGAAGAAACGCGTAAAAATTTAATATAGTTGATAAAAGAGAATCCCCAAGTAGAATAAAAGTAAATTAAAGCTCTAAACATATAGAACATATATTAGTATAAATTATATTTTCTCATACAATACTGAGACTCTTAATGAAAATTATACTGAAAACATCAAAACATTAATTGATAATTAAATATCTTTTGAATATTATTTAGTATATTTTATTAAAGAATAATTTATAAATACAATATTGATTCTTAAATGATGTAATACCCAAGAGGTCATCATACATATAAACATAATTGAAATAGCGTAAATCCTAAAGAGTAGCTATATACATATAAACATAATTGAAATAGCGTAAATCCTAAAGAGTAGCTATATACATATAAACATAATTAAATGGCGTAAAACCTAAAGAGTAGCCATAAATATAAACATTTATATAAAGATAGGATTGGTATAAAACCATAAGAGTATCCAACCTACAATAAACATTAAGTTTGAATTATATTAAAGGTTTAAACGTTTAACCACAAAAACGTAATAGTATTTAATAATATAAATTTTTTGAATAAAATAAATAAAAAATATGCATTAAATGTTTAAAATTTCAATTAAGAAAAATTTATAAAAGAGAATGAATTTTGTAAAAAATTAAATTTTAGAATAATAGTAATTTACACATATTCACCTATAAACCGAATTTTATCTTTTAGAAAAACTAGGTTTAGGGGGGAATGTTAGAATATGTGAATATGATGTTATAATACGTGAATATGAGATTAATGTAATAAAATGTAATGTAATATAAATAATGTATTAGCCACAATGTATTAATATAAAAGCATTTAATTTAGAATAATTAAGTGCTAGTAACTCTTTATCAAAAAAATATATTAATAAAGTTGACATAATTATAAAACCTAAATTCTTAATTCTTAACAAAATAATAAATAATAAATAATAAATAATAAATAATAAATAATAAATAATAAATAATAAATAATAAATAATAAATAATAAATAATAAATAATAAATAATAAATAATAAATAATAAATAATAAATAATAAATAAATAAGAAAATAATTAATGAATAAATAATAAATAATAAATAATAAATAAATATGTAAATAAAATTAAGGTTCAATTTTAAGTACATATGAAAAAATTGGAATTTTTATTTTAAAATGTTTAAAATGTTAAAAATATTTTAAATTTGTTTATAAATAAGTTTAAATATTTAATCTATTGATATTCTTTTTAACAATAACATCATCATAATAATAATAATAATATTTTTTTTTATAAAAAATTGTAATAAATCATATGAATAATTATAGTATTATAATTGATTATTATAAATATTATAAATATTAGTAATATTATCTATTTTTTTTTTTCTATAAATATTTTATTTTTTTATAAAAACAAAAGATGGAAATGGCCATTATACTATTTTTTATCTAAAAATTAATAGTTCTTATATTCAAAAAATAATAAATCTAATATTATATTTGCATTATTATTATTATTAATTTTTTTTTTATATATATATGATATTTAATAAGTTTTTTATAATTTTGTAAAACTAATAACATTATTTATTAGTTTTACAATATATATATATATATTAAAAATGTTGATAATTGAAATAACTAATATACAATAATGTTGTTATAAAAGGTTATATAAAAATATTAAATTAAAAAATAATGAGGATAGGATATATGAAAATTTTAAGATATAATCGAACAAATATAATTTAATTATTTTAATAATTATATATTATTTATTAGTATGGTAGTGGTATGATAAACTAAATTTCAATATATAATAAAATATGAAATAATAGAAATTATTATTATTACTTTGATCTTGAATAGACTATGAAATGACATGGTTTAAAGTTTTCATATTATTAACATTTCTTTGTTTGAATGACGTTTTTATTATTAAATTAAATAAAAGAAAATAAGATTATAATAAAACAAATCATATTTATATATTTTTAGTATCGAGTCAAATTTAAAGATTTTATATAAAAAAAATGATATATTTGAAAATAAAAATTATTTTAATTTCAATAATCATATCATTTTATTTATATAATTAAAATGACATGACTATAGAAATTAAAACATATATTTGGTATTATTAGAAGATTTTAATGATAATTTTAAACTATCTTCTATTAACTTTAATTAGTTTTCTAATTGGTATGTACATTTTATTTTAAAGACATATTAGTTTACTAATGGTTCTTTTAAACATATTTTTTAAAAACTTTTGATAAATATATATATATATTAATATATATATATATATATATTAATTTAATAAAAAAGCAAATTAAAGTTGATATTAATTATTATAATGATATATATAAAACTAAGTTTAAAAAAAAATAGTATATATACAAATGTTCTTATTTCAGTCCATTTTTTATATACTAAAATGTTATTAAAAAATTATAATAAATGATATAGCTATCATTTAAAATTAAATATGATTATGTTTGAAAATTTTAAAAATTTATTGAAGTAATAATATACAAAAAAGGTAAATTAAATTTTATCAATGTAAATAAACTTTAAAACTAAATTATTATAATATATTAATTTATTTTATTTTATTTAATAATTTAATTAAAAATTCATATATTTTTTATTTTATTTTATTTAGAAAATTATTATTTTTTTATAAAAAAAAAAAGTTTACTTTTTTATTAAAATAATATTTTTATTGTTGTCAGGTTCAGTTTTATCTATTTATCTATTTAATTTATTTATTTATTTATTTATTATTATTATTTTTTTTATAAAAGTTTACTCTTTATTTACAACGTTAATAGAAAAAAATATATATATGTTAATGTAAGATAATTATTACTATATATATCAATGAATTTAATAATAATAATAAGATAAAGTCATTTGTTAAAAATTGTGTAAAACAATTTCTTTATATATATATTATTTTAATAACATCAGTTTTATATTAAATAACTTTTTTATTATTATTAATACTATTATAAATAGAAAAATTATAAAGGCAAAAAAGAAAATTTAATTATTATTATTTATTTTTAATTTGTTCCTTTTTTAGTGCATTTTTATTATTTATTATATATAATTCTATATTATTCTTGTATTTATACTTTTTATTTTATTTTATTTTATTTTTTTATTTTTATTTTTTTTTTTTAAAATAATAATAATAATAATAATAATTATATAATAATAATAATAATAATAATAATAAAAATAATAACAATAACAATAACAATAACAATAATAATAATAATAATAATAATAAAGAAGTCCACTAATTGATAAAATATATTTAAAGAATACTGCACACATATTACGAAAGTAATTTTTTTATTTTTTTTCTTTTTGAAAACAAAAAGGAAAATAATAAAAAAAATAAAATTAACAAAAAAAAAAAAAAAAAAAAAAGAGTATGAAATCAAAGAACTAAATAATAATATAAATAGTTTGAAAAAAATAAAATAATATTAAAAAAGAAAGAAAAAAATTATTATGAAAATATTTTACATCAATAATATTTTCAATATACTTTTCTTTTATAAATATATGTAATGATTATTTATGGATAATTTTTTTAAAAAATAATAAATAAAAATAAATTCAATTATATTTCATTTTATTTTGATAATTGTTATATTTTTAAACATCTTAGAATTTAAATAAGAAAATATAACAACCATTAATTTAAAATAATATATAAATTAAATAACTTTTATTATTATATATTTAAATGTTTTTATTATTTTTGAAATGACCATATAACTTATTTTATTAATTAGCACTTTCAGAAATAAAAAAAAAAAAAAAGATATTTTTAAAAAAAATTATTATATTATTAAATTGATGATAAAGAATTCATATAGTAAAAAATGAGATATTATAATTTGATATATTAATATAATATATCTGTAGTAAATAACGGCATGTTTATGATAATAATAACTTAATAGTTAATAACTTTTTACTATTATTTATTAAAAATTTTAATATAAATATTTAATATAAATTTATTAAGAAAAAAAAATTTTTTTTTATTATATAGACTTTAAAATAAGGGAAAAAATTTTTTTAGAGATAAAACTAAAAGAAATAGCTTTATTTTAAAGAAAAATACTATTGTGTACATAAGAAAATGAAAGCCATTTAAAACAAAAAGAGGTAATTATTTTAATAAATAAATAGTTTATTCATTTATATGATTTATTGATCTTTCTTTTTTGCTTTTTTTTTTTTTTTTTTTTTTTTTTTTAAACCTCTTAGAGAAAATTACTGTTCTTTGTTACTTTACAAAAAAAAAATATTATTAACGCTTTTTTTTTTTTTTTTTTTTTTTCCATATTATTTTAAGATAAAATCTTATTATTTAAGAATTTTACCTGTAATATAACTGAAAACAATGAAAAATATCAAAGTTTGAAATACTATTAAAAAAAAAGAAACAAAAAACAAATTATAGTACCTTTTAAATACACTTTTTTATATAATTAAACTACATAATTTTATAATAATAAGAATTAAAACTTAAACCAAAGCTAAAATAAAAAATAAAAAGCTAATAATAATAATAATTAACGTACTATTGTCTTGTTCTGTTTTCTTGTATATATTATAGGTTACAATTATCTGGCAATGATTGTAAATATAAATATACAATTATCACATATAATTTTATATTTATAATTATGTATATTATACAATAATAGATTAATTAACTTTTTTTTTTTTTTTTTTTTTTTTTTACAATTGATTTTTAAAAGTACTAATCTCAAATACTATATAATAATATTATTATTATTTAATAATACAAATATAATATATATCTTCTATTTTTATATTATACCATTCATTAAAAAATAAAAAAAAAAAAAAAAAAGTTACAAAAAAAATAACAACAAATCATGAAAAAATAAATTTCAAGAAAATAAAAAAATAGATATAATAATAAGAAAAAATAATAATAATAAATATTTACTATTTATATTTTATATTTTATATTTTATATTTTTAAAATATAAATATATATCAAAAATTATAAAAATAATAAAATTAAAAATACGTTCCCCTATTTGCAAATATAGAATAATTTTAATAAAGTGAAATATATATATATAATAAAATAAATAATCATAATATATATATGTATATATATTAAATATTAAATATCAAAAAAAAAAAAAAAAAAAAGACAAAAAAATACAAACACAAACAAAAACAAGAATAAAATAATTATATATGTATATATATTAAATATTAAATATCAAAAAAAAAAAAAAAAAAAAAAAAAAAAGACGAAAAAATACAAACACAAACAAAAACAAAAATAAAATAATAATAATAATAATATATAAATTTTGTTAAAATTATCATTTTTACATAATTTTTTTTTATTTTATTTTCTTTTTTAATTATTATTATTATTATTATTATTATTATTATTATTATTATTATTATTATTTTTTCTTTTCTTTTTCTTTTTAAGTTACTCGTTTGTAATATAATATAAAGTTACATATAACTTAACGTTTTTGTAAATAGTAATTATATAATTATACATAAAAAAATAATAATAATTTACCATAATGGAAGATGTAAAGATTGAAAATCACTTTAACTTTAGTGATGATGTAAGTTAATATGATTATAAATATTCCATTATATTACTAATAATTATATAACTAATATTATTTAATTATTTTTATCCTTAGAACCTAACTGAGAGATTATTATTAGAAAAGAACAATAATCATCATCGTCATCAACTTGTAAAGAAAATATATAAATATATTTATAATAATAATATATATATATTTAATATATATTTCACTATATTATATTTATTAAACGTAAAATTTTATTTTAATATAATAAAGGCTAAACAAAAAACTGATGACGAAATTGAAATTATCGGTATAGAACCTAATACAAAAAATAATAAACCAATAAGAGGATATTCAAATAATGTAATTTTAAAATAATTTTTATAATTATTTACTATTATTATTTTTTATTATTACTAGTATTAAATAGTATAAAATAATTATAGGTATTAATTTTAAATAAAAAGAAAATGAAAAATTAACTCAAATATATTAATAATATAATATATTAATTTTAAAAATAGTTATTATATGGAAACAATGATATTGATATTTGGAAGAATATTAAAATCGTAAGGCAAATTGGAAAAGGAACTACAGGAAAAATATATAGATGCATTGATTTAAATAGTAATATGCCAGTTGCAATTAAAGTTGAGAGTATTCAACAAGGAAAGTCACATCTCTATGATGAATATAAAATGTATAAATATTTAAGTAGTGTTGGTAATTGTTAATTTCAATAATTTTCAATAAAAATAAAAATAAGAAAATAGAAAATATATAATACTTCAATATATATATTTAAAAAAAGAAGGAAAATTAATTAATTATATATCATTGGCTTATTTTTATTAATAATAGAAAATATACCAAGAGTCTATAATTTTAAAAGTTCAGAATCAAATCAAATAATGGTTATGGAATTATTGGGTCCATCAGTTGATTCTATGTTTAGATATTGTGGTAAACAATTTTCTATGAAAACAATATGTATGTTAGCTAAAAGAATGATAATATTATTAGAAAATATACATAAAAAAGGTGTAGTTTACCGAGATATTAAACCAGAAAATTTTGTTGTTGGAAATGGTAAAATAAATAAATAAAAAAATAAATAAATAATAATAAAAATAATAATAATAATAGTAATAATAATAATAATAATAATAAAAATAATAATAATAATAATAATAATAATAATAATAATAATAATAATAATAATAATAATAATAATAATAATAATAATAATAATAATAATAATAATAATAATAATAATAATAATAATAATAATAATAATAATAATAATAATAATAATAATAATAATAATAATAATAATAATAATAATAATAATAATAATAATAATAATAATAATAATATTAATAAAAATAATAATAAAAATAATTTATTAAATTCGTAAAAACTTTTTTTTTTTTTTTTTTTTAATAGTTATAACAATAAAAAATGAAGAGATTGAAGATCATGCAAATGATTCATCCTCAACATTAAATAGCTCTCTTCTTTCAAAATCTAACCACCAATTTAAGAAAAAAAAAGGAAAAAAATATTGCAATTTATCTCCAAACTTTATTGATTCTTATTTAGATTTTGACTCAATTCCACCAAATGAACATCCACTTAATCAATTATATTTATTAGATTTTGGTTTATCTGAATTCTATATTGATAGAAATACCCATATTCATGTTCAAAATAGATTAAGACCTCCTTGTGGTACTCCAAGATATATGAGTATACATACTCATCAATTTAGACGTAATTTTTTTTTATTAATATTAATATTATTTTTATTTTTATATTTATTTTTAATTTTTATATTTATATTTATTTTATTCTATTTTATTAACTTTAATTTATTACTATTTATTTATTTATTAATTTATTTTTTTTCATTTATTTATATATTAATTTATTTATTTATTTATAAACTTTTTATAGAGCAAAGTAGAAGAGATGATTTAGAATCTCTGGGTTACTTATTATTATACTTTTTGAAAAAAGGTAACTTACCATGGCAAGGAATTACAGCTAATGATGTTAAATCCATGATCTATCTTATATGGGATAAAAAAGAAACGATACCATTAGAAAAATTATTTAAAGACTGTCCAGAACAATTTATAACTTATATGAATTATATTAGAAATTTAAATTTCACTGAAAAACCAGATTATCAATATTTAACTGGATTATTTGATGAAATACTGAAATCAATAAATGAGATAGATGATGGTATTTTTGATTGGTATATACAAATACAAAAAGAACAAGAAAGAAAAGACAATTTCTGTCGTCATCTTATCTATCGTATTTTTCATTCATCATCATCAACTGAGAAATGTACTTCACCAAGTCTCTTATTAGATATCCAAGTCAATAAAAATTCAATTGAAAAAGTAACAAAAAGAAATCGTGATCAATTTACAATACTAGGATTCTTCAAAAGGAAAATTAAAAAATTATTATCAAGTTATTGGAGATGGTTTAAAAGATATATTATTTTTATTAGAACAATATAATCCTTGATAGATTAATAATTTTTTTTATTACTTTATTATTTATTTATTTTTTTTATTTTTATTATTATTATTATAATTATTATTATTATTTTTTTTTTTTAAAAAACAGTATATATATATAAGAAAATTGTTATTTTATTTTTTGTTTTATGTAAAAATTTTTTTCTTCACATTAATGATGACTATAAGTTTTAAAATTTATTTAAAAAAAAAAAAAAAAAAAAAAAAAAAAAAAGAAAAAGAAAATTAAAATTAAAAATAAAAGTCAATAACGTACATTTATTAAAAGTTCAGATTAATCTTTCAATAAAAATAATAATAAGATTAATCTTAACTTTTTAATTATTATATAAATGATTTTTAGGAAGATTAAATATATATATAATATTAAAAAATTGTATAGTTAAAGATTCAAAAGTAATACACCATAGGATGAAATTACATATAAAAAAAAAAATAAAAAATAAATAATAAATAATAATAATAATTATTATTATTATTTTGAAAATAAATTTTAATAAAGTCAACAACAAAAAAAAAAAAAAGAAAGATGATATAAATAATTATATTTATAATTATTAATTTAAAAGTATACTGTTTTTAAAGCAAGAATTTATGTTAAAATGCATTTTTTCTTTTTTAAAATTTATTCAATAATTTTATAATGCTATATGAATAATTAATTTTATAGAAAATATATAAATATATATATATATATATACCTGTTTTATAAAATTTCTATAATACTACTACTATATTAAATATTAGCAATTTATTTATTTATTTATTTATTTTACTATTATTATTTATAAAAAAAATATTTATTATTTATAAAAATAAACTTTGTATTTAAAGTTTTTAAACTTCATGTTCAAAAGTCTGAACTTTTTATTTAATTTTTCGATTGATAATCTATTTTAAAAAATAAAACTATAATATTAAATTAATAATTTAATTTATTTTAATTAAAAATAACAGTAGTGTAGTATTACGTTACCTTTATATTTGAAATATTCATTTATTACTAAATAATAATTTATTTATTGATTTATTTTAATATTAATTTAAAAAATATGATGTTAAATTTTATATTACATTAGATGGTTTCACAAATAAAAAAATTTATAACCAATAAAATCATAATATACATAATATAAATAAAAAATAATTTAATATTTTCGTATATGTTTTAAAATTGTTTTAATTAATTTTTTTAATATAATATTTGTGTAATGTATTAAATATTTAATTATATTTGTGTTTTTGTATCACCTCTAAAATATAAAGAATTAATAATTAATGATATAGAGTTAAGAAATAAATAATAAATAAAAAAGTTCCCACATTTAATACATAAATAAATAAAAAAAAAAAAGGTTCTAGCATTTAAAACATATTAATTTTTCAATATAAAATTCTATGATAGAGTAAATATAAAAAAATTGTGTATGATAAGAATATAATTCTTCTATAAAATTTTATGAACTTATCTCAATTAAATTAATTCAGTCAAAAATGATTAAAAAATTTGATGAAGAACTGGCACTAATTGATCTAATAGAATATTTTATTCAATTAGGGTTTAATAGCCTAGAACATTAGGTCAATACTTTAATGTTCAATAAAATATAATTTTCTCTTATAATTGCTTCTTTTTTAAAATTACCTATATTTGATTTAATAAACAAATTAAAAAAAAAAAAAAAGGATTCTATATGTAACATTTTAAAAATACTCTCAAATGTAGTAAATTCATCCATAAGTTTCTGTTCTATTAATATTAAAAAAAAAAAAGTAATTCGCTATAAAACAATTTTAACTTGTATACAGGCCATAATAATTAAAAGGTGGGAACTTATTAATAATATTTCCAAAAATAGATTATTTCATAATTCTTTTTTGTATTACGTGAAAAATTTAAGTTTCAATATAAAATGTATATAAAGTACAAACATTATTTATTACTAATTTATTTTGAATTATATTTTCATAATTACAAATACTTTTATAACTTTAATTATTATTAAAATTAATAAATTTTATTAATAAAATATATTAAATTATTTAATTATTTTTTTTGGCAATTTTATTACCATAAACAATTATATTCATATATCTTAATATAGTACATAATATTATAAAATATTTTATTATTATTTTGTTTCTTTTTATAAAATTTTTTATTGCTACTTTAATTCTTTTTTAGTTGTTGACAGAATACTAAAATAATGATTACTATTAGTAATTTAAAATTAATACCAATAATGAAACATCAATAACAAACTAATAGTATCGTATTGAAAATAAATAATAAATTTCAATATTTATAAATATTGAATGAATAACTTTCTATAAGAATAATTATACTTAACTTTTTTTTAAAAAATTGTTCTAGAAAAGAAAAAAAAAAAAAACATGAAATATTAAATAGGTAGTGTATTTAATAATTATATTAATTTTCATATTAATTTTTTATATTTTTAATTATTATGATATGAATACAAAAAAAAAGTTATTTGGTTTCATCATTAATATATATTTAAATGTATTACAATATATGAATATTATATAAAATTTTAAAAATTAAATAATGTAATAATTAATAAAGTTTAAAATTTTTTTTGTTTCTGTTTCGATTTTTATTTTTATTTCTCTCTTTTTTTTTTTTTTTTTATTTATTTAATAATTATTATCAATATTATTATTATTATTATTGTTAATATTATTATTATAAGTAGATATTTTTTATTTTTATTTTTTATTATTTTATTTTTTATTTTATTTTTTTTTATAGATATAAAATAAAGAATTTTATATATATATATTAAAACAAATTATAGAAAAAAATATATATATTTATTTTTACCTTTAATGATTATTATTAATTAATATATATATTCAAATTATTTAATTATCAATTAAATAAAAAATAATGAAAGTTTTATTATAACAAATTAATATATTTTAAAATATATATATCCTTAAATAATAAAAATAAATTTAATAATTTTAAAATTATTTTAATATCTAATATAATAATTAAATTTATTTTATTGTTATTGTTGTTGATAAAAATATAAATAAAGAAAATAAATATATTCATAAAAAAATAATAATAATAAAAGTTTATTTTCTCTATATAATTATATAGAAATAGATTTTTTGAAATATCTAATAATTTTCGTATTTTTGTAGATATATATATATATATAAATCAAATTCGAATTATGCTTTTATATCATTTGTAAAATATGAAAAATTGTCAATATAAAATATTACAATTAAACAATATACCAATTGATAATAAATAATTAAGAAATCAATTAAAAAAAAAAAAAATTATCTATTAAAAAAAAAAAAAAAAACTAATTATCTACAATTAAGCTCTTTATAACATTGAAATTAAAATAAATAAATAAATAAATAAATAATATTAAAATGGATCCAGCTTTCTACAATTTTGAATATACTGAATCATATGTAAAAAGCAATGATACAGGTGAAATTAATAATAATACCGTGAATGGCAATTTAGATGATGATTTAAAAGTTCATAAAATTGAATTTTTAATGTTGGTTATATCAGAAACAATGTATATTATCATTCTTTTAAAATCATTAATTAGATATTTTAAAACAAGAGATTGGCATTTTTGGTTTCTTATAACTGCATCATCATTTGCACTAATGAATAATTCAAGTGATATTATTTATAGAATTAGAGCACCTCTTGGTTTTATAGATTGTACCGGATTTTTTATATACTTTTTTTATTTTTCAGCAACTCTTAATTGGGTACCCATTTCTTTTTATCAAATATGTAGACTTTATCGAATCACCATAAATTATTATAAAAAAGGTTGGCTTAAAAAAATTATTTTTGTTTGTACCTTTTTCAGTATTTTATATAGTACGTCATATTTCATGAATCTTATTCATTATAGAGGAAATTCTAGTAAATTTGGAGGTTGTGTTGTAAATAATGATGCCAATATTATTTTTTATGTTGAAATTTTCGATATTATTGATACTTCAGTTTCATTGCTCATTGTTATTATTACACTCTTCATTTCATTAAAAAACCTAAAAAATTATAAATTACGTCACTTTAAAATTAAAGCTGTGTTAGATAATAATGTTATCATTTTCGTAATTTTACTGGTATCAAAGATGGTCTTCTATTACATAATTAATGCATACTCAAAGAAACCAGGAGGTGATATTTGGTGGGATTCTTTATCTGTTATTGTTTTATGGTGTGCTTATGCTTTATTAAATTTAAAACCAAAATTAAATGTAAGTAATAATTTGTTTGATTTTTTTACATTTAAGTTATAATTGATTATATATATATGTAATAGGAAATCAGTACTAAATTTAATAATTGTTAAATTAAATTTATTTTATTATTATAAACTGTATGTAATAATATTAATATATTAATATATTATTATTTATTTAAATAGGAAAAATTGGAACAAAATAATATGATGAATTATAATAGAAAAAACAATAATTATCTAAGAGATTTATCTAATTTAGCTATGAATAATAGATCTGAATCATCAAGAAATAAATTCCAATATTATTATAACAGAAATTCAAAAGGTGAATTAAATTTTCCAAGTTTAATGAATAAAGATGAACTAATGAAAATGAATAATGATAACAATGTATTTAATTTCCGAAGTAATCAAAATTTCAAAAATTATAATAATTTTAATAATCTAAAAAATAATAAATATCAAGATTTTCAAAATAATTATTCTTCTGTATCCAATAGAAGTAATACATCCAATATTAATATGAATGTTAATATGGGATCAGGAAGTATGACATTTAATGTGAATGAAATGAGTAGTATGAATTCAAATATGAACTATTATTATTATTAAGTATCACTTTAAATTTTTTTTTGAAAATTAAAAAATAACCAAAATATAAATTTGTTTAATTGATTGATTAATTGATTAATGATGAAAACTTAATAATAATAATAATAATAATAATAATAAAATTTTATAATAATAATAATAATAATAATAATAAAATTTTATAATAATAATAATAATAAAATTTTATAATAATAATAATAATAAAATTTTATAATAATAATAATAATAAAATTTTATAATAATAATAATAATAATAATAATAATAATAATAATAATAATAAATTTTATATTTAAATAAATATCATATAAAAGTAAATAAAAAATAATAATAAATTAAATACAAATAAAATTATTAGTAAAAATAAATTAAGAAATAAAAAAAAAAAAAAAAAAAAAAAGAAATAAAATTATTAAAATAGATATATAAAAATAATAATATACTTTTTAATTCCTTAAATAAATAATATTAAGTTCTAATAATTACTATTAGAAAATCATTTAATAATTTTTCTTTCTTTTTTTTTTTAAAAAAAAAAGGATAGAATTTGTAGTTTTTATTTATTATTTTTTTTTTTTTCCTTTTGTAAAAAAACAAAAAAAAAAAGTATATAGTAATAATAAATTTTAAAAATTTTTTTATTCAAATTTAAAAGGAAAAATTTAAAAAATAGTTTAACAATTTAAACTTTTTTTTAATTAAAGATTTATGTATATGTATAATAAAAAAATTAATCAAGCCTTAATTCAAAATGTAATGTAATTTTTATATAACAAAAATTTATAATAAATATTCAATAAAAACCAATCAAGGCTCAAATCTATCAGCCAAAGAAACGCTATAATAAAATAATTTTATATTTAAATGATTTTCAAATTTTTTTTTTTTTTGTTTTTGTTGGTCAGTGTAAAATGTTATGATATTTTTATGAATATTAATGAATATTTAAATAAATTATATTAATTTAAAAAAAAGTATAATCCATAACAAAAATAATATAAATTTAAAAAAAAAAAAAAAAAAAAGGTAAAGTTTTATTAATAATATATATAATTTAAATTATATAAATTTTATAAATTATATAAATATAATTAATAAATAGGATTAATAATTAAAAATTTAAAAAGTTTAATAAATTTATATATATAATAGTATAAAATAATTATGTGTATATTAATTATGTAAAATTTATTATTGATTATATTTATATTTATTAATTTATAAATTTATACATTTATCTATTTATCTATTTATTTATTTATTTATTATATTTTGTTGTAAAATACAAAGAATATTTATAAATATTATCCATAATAAAAGACTATATATAATTAAATGAATACATAGTTATCAATTAAATAAATTTATTAAAAGTAAATAGATAGTTAAATAAATTTGATAATAGTATAATCATAAAATAATAAATAGTAATTAAGTAAGATCAGAAATATGATTAATGACTTTGTGAATTATCCAGTTATTTGTATTTCTCTATTAAAGTATAAAAAGTATTTAAGTAATACATTATTTATAAATTAAACAAATTTATTAAAAGTAAATAAATAATTAAATTTGATAATAGAATAATCGTAAAATAATTATAGTAATAAATTAAGATCAAAAATGATTAAAGGTTTTGAATTATCCAGTTATTTATATTTTTCTTTTAAAATACAAAAAGTATTGAAATAATATAATATTTATATTTAAAATATTATAATATAAATAGAATTATATATTTATATTAGATAAAATGTTAGATTTATTATATTTATATTGTAGAACCAATTTTCACTCACCCAAATATATTTATTTATTATGTATTTTAATCACACTTTTTTAAATATTTACAATTTTTATTTGAATATATTAAAAATTTCAATGACAAATTAAATGTATATCATATTTTTAAACAAAATAAAATAAAATAAAATAAAATAAAAAAATAATAAATAAATAAATAAATAAATAAATAATGTTATTAAATATTTTAAGAATTCATTTTCCTTAGTATTTATATACTTTTATAATTAAATATAATTACTCAATATTTTAATATTTTTTATAAATAATAATAATTTATATTTAGTAATAATTAGTAAGAATAATAAAAAAAATCTAACATTTATCATTTATTCATATTTAATCTATAATATTTATTTTAATCTATATTTATTTATATATTAATAGTATTTCTATGATTAATATTCTATAACATAACGAATAGATTAAAATTCCTTTTTTATAGAAATTAATGTTTGACGAGAAAAGAAAATAGATAAATAAAGACTGTTATATTCAGACGATAAATAAAGCAATAAATAAATATAAAAGAACTGATTGTGTGAAATTTTTAAAAAATAAAAAATAATTAACATATTTTTTTTTTTTTAAAAAAAAAAAATGAATTCAAATACTGAAGAATTAAGAGAAATTTGGAAGAAACCGATACCACAGGATTGTTGGGCATCAGTACAAAGAATATCACAATTAATAGATGCTGATTCATTAGATTATTGTATTAAAAGATGGAAAGATGAATCAGAAATTCTTTATAATAATTCCATAAATGATATTATCCAATCTCCAACAACATCAGAAAATCCTTTAATGGATAATAGTTTAGAAGATAATATATTAGATAATTTAATTGGACCCTATCGAAAAACAGAATTGATGTTAGCATTATTATGTATAAAAAAAAGGAATCTTGTAGAATTTAGAGAAAGAATAGAAAAGGTAAAAAGGAAAAAAAATAAAAATAAAATAAAACAAATGGAAATAAAAAATAAAAAATAATAACGATAAAATTTAATTAAAATAATAATAGAAATAGTATATGTATTTTTTAATATAATTAAAAATAAAATATTTATTAAGAAGTAACTATTTAATTTTATCATATTTTATTTTAAGTTAAAATGAAGTTCTATTCTAATATTGTTATATTTCATTATTTATTATTATTAATTATTATTAATTATTATAATCAATTTTTTTATCAGTTATAATTATTATTATTATTATTATTATTATTATCAATTTTATTTGTTGTAATTATTATTATTATTTATATATTTATTTCATAATCATTAATATCAATTAATAAACAAAATTTAATATAAATAAAATAGATACTTCAATTAGCTAGACAAGACTCTGAAAATGATAAATTAAATAAAAATTTCATTGGAAGTATTGCTAGTGCTATTAAAAATTATGTTACTACACCAGGTGGACAATATACATGTGAAATAGAAAAAGATGATAAATGTTTTGAAAAAGGAATAAAACAAGTAATCTCATCATGTAAGAATTAATGATTTTTAATATTAACATAAATTATTGTATAATTGTAAATAAAAAAATAAATATATATAAAATCGAAATATAATTTTTATAAAATTTAATTATAATTAATCAATACAATTATTAAAATAATCATATATATATATATACAAAGTACCAGAATACCCAAAATGTCATCCATTATCATTAATGTACATAAGACATAAACCAGAAGATGTATTTTTAAATAACTATAAAATGAATTGGAAACCAGAATTTTCAATTCCGGATGAAAAAACAAGAATTGATAATTTAGAAAAAAAGATACCAGGAATAACAGGTAGAACTCTTTATTAAATATAACCATTAAAATTAAATATATATATATATAATATAAATTAATAAATATACAAAGTTTTATTATAATATTAGTCATTGTTATTGTTATTGTTATTATTATAATTGATATATATATATATATTAATTATTATTGTTGTTGTTATAATTGTTATTCTTATTATTGTTATTATCCATTTTTCTAATATAATATTAAATATAATATTAATGATGATATTGTTTATTAAAAGTTACGTCACCAACATCAAATAAGCCACCAGTTAAAAAAGAAGAAAAACCATCCTTCTTAAGAAGAAGACCATCACATTTATTTATAAAAAATAGACCTTCAATGAGACAAAGTATATATTATCTAAATTTTATAATATAATAATATATTAATGTAATATAATATAATTATTAATTTTTTAAAATATTATTCTTTGAAAAAAAAAAAAAAAAAAAAAAAAAAAAATAATATATATATATATATTATAACATAAAATATAATAAAAATATAAAAAAAAAAAATATTTCAAAAACAATAATGAAATAACATTATAAAGATAATATTAATATTAATAAACCACTTACGGGATCATTATTAAATAAAAATAATATTCGAAGAAGAAATATGGTATTAGATCTTGAAGAAGTTAATCGTTTGAATGAAGAAAAACGTTTAGCATTGAAGAGAGAAGAAGAAGAAAAATTAGCTGCCGAAAAAGAAAAGGAAAGAAAGAAGAAAGAAGAAATGGCTAGAAAGCAAAAAGAAAAAGAAGAAAGAGAAAGAGAACGTTTGGAAAAACGTAAAAAGAAGCAAAAGGAGGCAGAAGAAGAGAAAAAGAGAAAGGAAGCATTAAAAGAAGCTAGGGAAAAAGAAGCTAAAGAAAAAGAAAAGAAGAGACAAGAAGCTATTGCTGCTGCTAAAGAAGCCAAAGAAAAAGAAGCTCGTGAAAAAGAATTACGTAAACAAAAAGAGAAAGAAGCTAAAGAAAAAGAAAAACGTGAAAGAATATTACAGCGTGAAAATTCTGGTAATAAATAAATAAATTTCCTATTTTAATTAATTAATAAAAAAAATAATAATATTAATTAAATAATAATAATAAATAAATAACATATATTTATATTTATATTATATATTCATACTATTTATATTATACTATCTCTTATTTATATATTCATAATTATTATTAGTAACATCACCAATAAAAAGAAGTAAGCAATTTATTGATTTATTTATAAATTTTATAAATTTATTTAAAAACTTATTTATTGACATATTTATTGATTTATGAATTGATTTATTAATTTATTAATTAATTGATAAAATGATTGGTATATTCAAATAACAAATATTAAAAAAAAAAAAAAAAAAAAAAAAAGCTCGTAAGAAAAGAAGAGTTGATAATGAATCCGGATCGTCTTCTGTTAATAATTCAGAAGCAACAACTCCAATATTACCATTAAATAATACATTAAATGATGTACCAGAAATGTCAAATCCACCTGATCAAAATAATATGTATTCACCAGGAATGAGTGATAATGATATGAACTCTTATTCAAATGATTATTACAACCCTAATAATAATAATAATAATAATAATATAAATCCTAATCAAAATTTACATGATCCAAATATGATGTCATCCAATAATAATAATGAACCAGATAATAATCTTAATAATAATTATTATAATCCTAATCAAAATTCCTACTATAATCAACCTCCACCAAACGAAAATCATACAAATATGAATAATAATCTTCACCCCCATAATAATAATAATTATGATCCAAATCAACCACCACCGACAAATGATTCCTCACCCTATCAAATGGAAATGAATGATTATTCTGATATTCTTGGAAGTACAAATTTATTAGATAATAATGATCGAAATTTCATTATAGATTTCTTAAATGGTAAAAAAGGTAATAAGATTAAATAATAATATATTATGACATCCATAATAAATGAATATTATTATAATACATATATATATTTTTTTACTTTATTTTATTACTCATATAATTAGTTAACATACCTGATGAACCTACAAAAATAATACCATTAAATTGTAAAGTATATAAAGAAAATGATGTATTCGTGCGTGAAATTATAGAATTTGAAATGAACTTTCAATCTGGTACTTGGCGTAAATTAAAAAAGATAAAAAAGAGTATAAACAAATAAAATTAATATATATATATATATATTATTAATATATCTATAAATCAAAAATAAAATAATAATAAATGATAAATAATAAATAAAAAGAATAAATAATCAATAATAGTAATAATCAATTGTAAAATTAATATTATTAGCACTATTAACTTATAATTGATTGAATCATTGATATTAGCTATGTTTATTATTATTATTATTATATTATTTATTATTATTATTCATTATTTATTATTTATTATTTTTTTTTATTCTGTTTTGTTTTGCTTTGTTTTGTTTTTATTTTTTTTTAAAAAAAAATTAAAAATAAACAACATTATTAATAATAATAAAATAACTATAATTATTATCAATTTTAGTTATATTATTTTTTTTATATAACCATATTGAAATATTTATTAAAAAAATAATAATAATATATAGTAGACTTTATATTAAAATAAAATATAATAATTATCTATAAAAAAAAAGTTTAAAATATGATATAATATTTTAAATTAATATAAAAAAGTAATAAAATCAATAATATTATTAATATTTATAAAATTATATTTATTACATTTTTATTCATATATATATAATGTATATAATATAATGTAAAATAATTTTTATTTTTTTTCTTAATACGTAAAATGGAATAAAAAAAAAAAAAGAAAAAAAAATTATTTAATTAAAATATTCACTTTGTAAATATCATACATCTTTTTTTTTTCTCTCTTCTTGACTTTAAATGAAAGAAAAAAATTTTTTTTTCTTTTTTTTTTTTTTTTAAAAAAATGAAAAATTTTGTTTCATATAAAGTTATAAAATCTTTTATTTTTTTCTATTTTTTTTTTTATTTTTTTTTTTTTTTATTTTATTTTTATTGATTTTTTTATTAAAATATATATATATATTAATTAAATAAATATATAATTCTTAAAACTAAACTAAACTCTAATATATATATCACTTTTTAATTCTTCCATCCTTCCATATATATATATTATTTCTATAATTATTCCATCTTTCTTTTTAATATTTTCTAATAATATGAAAGTCTAAATTTTTTTTAAATATTATCTTTTTTTTTTCTCACAGTAAGTTTAAATTAATTAAAACTTTTTCATAAATTGATAAAGGTTCTGTGTAAAATTTAGATAATTTTAATACAAAGATTTTAGTTTATTAAAAGTAATTTTATATATATATATATATATAAATACTTATTTTTTTTTTTTTATTATAAATAAAAAAAAAAAATTTTTTTAATAATACCTTTTTTATAAATTAGTTAATAAAAAAAATAGAATATTGAAGAATATTAAAACTTAAATAATAACTAATAATTATATAAATTTTATATTTCTTCAAAGAAAAAGTTATAAATACAAGAATTTAATTCCATTTTTTTATATATAATTATAATATTATAATATTATATATAAAATATAAAGATTATTTGAATCAAAATATTTTTTTCTGAAGTAAAATAATTCTAATATAATAAATATCTACTGAAGTTAATTTTTACGTTTTTTAAAAAAATATATATATATTATTATTATTAAATCAAAATTATAAATATATTTGTAAATAAATATACTTTTAAAAATACACAATCTAAAGGAACAAAAAAACGGATAATATGTAAATAAACAAAGAAAATTTTTTAAAAAGATAATATTAAATAGTAATGATATCAATATATAAAATAAAACAAAATAAAAAAAAAAAAAAAAAAAAAAAAAGATAAATCTTGTAAATAATTTATTTATATTATAATATATATAAAAATTTTTAAGAATTAATAAATTTTATATATTCATATACATTTGCATATATATTTATATTTTTATATATTATTTTAAATTTATATATATATTTATTAATTTAATTTACCCTTTTTTTTATTTTCCTTATATTTATTTATTTACTTATTTATTTATTTATTTATTTATTTATTTATTTATTTATTTATTTATTTATTTATTTATTTATTTATAATTAGTTTTATCAAGTTTTTCTTTGATCAACAAAAAAATATTTTTTTCAATCAATCTTTTAAAATCAAACGATTGGTTAAAAAAATTATACATTGGAACATTCAGAATAAATAATATTCATAATATTCAATAAGAATTAATAAATTCATATTTTGTAGAAAAAAAAATGTTGATTAAAATATGAAAGAATTACTAATACAATATAAAACCTTAAAAATACGTTTTTATTAATCAATTGTATATAATTCGATATAATTTATCTTTAATTTATTGATATCACTCATTATTATTATTATTATTATTACTATTATTATTATTATTATTATTATTATTATTATTATTATTATTATTATTATTATTATTATTATTATTATTATTATTATTATTATTATTATTATTATTATTATTATTATTATTATTATTATTATTATTATTATTATTATTATTATTATTATTATTATTATTATTATTATTATTATTATTATTATTGTTAGAATATGTGAAATAAATATGAAATATACGTTAAATGTATTAAAATGTATTTGTTATATATGTAATGTATGAGCCACAATGTAATAATATAAAAGCATGTAAATTTATTAAATTTAAATATTTGCAGCTCTTTATCATAAAATATATTAATAAAGTTGACATAATTATAAAACCCAAACTATTGACTTTTAACAGATTAAGAGTCTCATCGACTCTTTAAAGGAATATTTATATCCTTAGCCGGACTAGAAAAATGTCAACTAAAATACCTAGGATCCAGAATTTATGATAAAAGTTGTCATTATGTCAACTTTAGTGAAGATTGATCTAATTTGAAGAAAAATGATCTTAAAGTTTCAAGAATATGAAAACGCGTAAAAATTAAGTATTTTATGAAAGAAAATTCCCCTGAAATAAATAATATACTAATAAAATAATAAATTAGAAGATAAGACACGTATAAAATAAATGAGAGACGTGACAAATTAATATGCAAATATTTTTGAGACTCTTAATAAAGATTAATAAAGAATATAAATTAAATCATTAATTAGTAAATAAACAACTTTTGAATATTAAAGGCTATTTATTCACAACTAATCAAGCTAATAATTAAATAAAATGACGTGAAACCATAGCGGTTAACTATAAGAGTTGTCAAATATAAATATAGACGTAAAAACCAGAGAGTTAAACCATGTGTTGTCAAGAGTACATAAAACCAAAGAGGTAAACCATGTGTTGTCAATTAGGCGTAATTCCCAATGAGGTTGCCAAAATATAATAATAGGATGGTACAAATAAGAGTAACCAATCCGAAAAAATATAACTTGAATATAATAATTAATAATTTTATCCATAATAAAAATATAAAGGTTTTAAGACGTTTAACCACAAAAATGTCATATTAATATAGGGTAATAATATAGTTGTTAAAATAAAACAAGCTAATATATAAATAAGTATATAAAATTACAATTAATGAAAATTAAATTATAGCATATTAATATTGGTATAGATATAGAGATAGTATAGTACACATATTCACTTTCAAACCAAAATTATTCTTTTAAAATAATTTGGTTTGAGGGGGGAATGTTAGAATATGTGAAATAAATATGAAATATACGTTAAATGTATTAAAATGTATTTGTTATATATGTAATGTATGAGCCACAATGTAATAATATAAAAGCATGTAAATTTATTAAATTTAAATATTTGCAGCTCTTTATCATAAAATATATTAATAAAGTTGACATAATTATAAAACCCAAACTATTGACTTTTAACAATTATTATTATTATTATTATTATTATTATTATTATTATTAATATTTGTTAAATATTCGTTTTATTTACTATTTATTTATAAATTTATTCATTATTTATTTATTATATCTATTAATTTATTAATTCATTTATTATTTATTTATTTATTATATTTATTAATGTATTCATTCATTGATTCATTGATTCATTATTTATTTATTTATTTATTTATTTATTTATTTATTTATTTATTAGCATATTAATTTATTAACTTATTATTTTGTTAATTTTTTGTTTGTCTATATTTTAGTTATTTCTTTTTTCAGAAATAAATAAAAGAATACTATTTTTGTTTTTTTCTTATCCTAAAAATATATATATATATTAATGTATTTTTAAATAATTTATTCATAATAACTTTGTATATTTAGAGTATACTATAATATATTTTAATATATATTGATAAAATTAAATTTAAACATGGAATAAATTCATAATATATTAATTTTTCAAAACACAAGCCATAGATTTTAAAAAAACGTAAAAAAAATACTTTAAAAATATATATATATAAAAAGAATTAAATAACTTTTAATAAACTTTTATTCTAATTGATTAAATAAAATTTTAAATAGTACGTATAAATGAAAAATGGAATTCATTATTATTTTTCATATTCTAAAGCAATTAAAAATAGAAATAGAAATAGAAATTCTTTATTTATTTATTAATAAATGTAATACGACTAATTTTTAAATTCCACTATTTTTTTTAACTTTTTTCTTTATTTTTATTTAATTTACATTAAAGATAAAGTGTAATTAATATAAGCAAAAAAAAAATAAAAAATAAAAAAAAAACTAAAGCATCTTTAATATTTAAATATTAAATAAATTATATAAAACTTTATAATTTATTTATGTTATAGTTTAAATGAAAATATAATGTATAAGAAAAATAATTAATTAAGAGAGAAATAACAATTTTAAAGCAATTAAAAATATAAATAGAAATTAATTTATTTAATAAATGTAATGCGACTAATTTTCAAAATCTTATTTTATTTTTAATATTTTTTTTTATTTTCACTTTATAATATTAATTATCATTTCAAATAAAGTCAAATTTTTTTTTAATTATCTTTTCTTATAAATTATTCTTAATTCTTATTTATACTATAAAATAAATAAATTATTAATATTTATAAAACTTATTAAATATTTATATATTCAGGTACTTATTTTTATTTGGTTTTATATATATATATATATTAATTACACCTAATTTTTAGAATGATTTTTATGTAAATTTAATCAGTTGATATGTAATATTAATGTTAATTATATTAATAAAAAAATGATGATTTGGGTTAAATTTGTTTATTAATTTGATTAAATCGTTCTATAATTTTAATATAAAAAATTTACCCAATTCATAAACTTTAAAACTTTAAAATTCTTAATTTACTATATAAATTAAAAAATAAATATTAAAATGTAATTATTATGTATTTTACATAGCAAAGTCAAAAAATTATTTTAAATTTATTGGGCGATCATATTTCAATTTTTAATGTTTTAATTAATTATTTCCTTTTTTGGAAATTAATTTGATTAAATCTTTGATTTAGTTTTTTTTTTTTAATAACGCAAAGATTTAATTAAAAGTAATTAAAAAATGCTTATGAAAATTTTTAAATGTTCTTTATATATTTCAAATAAATGATTAGGTTTTAACTATCATGAAATTTCTCGACTTTTATTTAACAAAAAAAAAAAAAGATTTTATTTATATTGTTCTATACAAAAATAAATAAATAAATAAATAAATAAATAAATATTCTCAAGAATTCATAACATAAAGCATCAAAATTATTTTATTACTTTTTACAATATAATTCTGTATAAATTAAATTTTGATCTTTTTTTTTTTTCAAAAAATTAAATTTATTATTTCTTTATAAATAATTTTTAATTTAAACTATGCAAATTTTTTTATATTATATAAATCAAAAAATAATTTTTATTTTTAAACTTTAATTTTCAAAAAAGGTATTAAAGTAATACAGTGCATGATCTTAACAAAAATATTAAAATTTAGATATAAGTGTTAAATAAGTGTTAAATAGGGTTCTATAGTATTAACTTACAATAATTTATTAATAAATATTTAAAATATTTTTATCATCTTTTCTAAATTCAATGTTAATTAATTATTATTATTATTTTTATTTATTTTTATTTATTTAATATTAATTAATAGCCTTATTTATTTTATATATAAAATATTAATAATTATTTATATTTTTATTAATTATTTATTTTTTTATTTATTATTAAATAGATACATTTGCTTCTTATTTATCAAATTTGTTTTAAAAAAAATTTTTTATGTATACATTATATATAATTAAATATAATAAAATATTAATTAAAACTTAAATAATTTTTAATGTAAATCATCTAATCATCTAATTAGTCGTTGATTTATATATATATATTTTTTGTAATAAATTAATAAATAAGATTTACGGACAATGAAGTCACAAAAGGTGTTTTATTGACTAAAATTTATGATTATAAAAATTTTCATTTTTTAATTAAAACAACGTATTAAATTATTCCTTAAATCTATAATAATACATTATTAATTAATTTGTATTATATAATTTTTTATAATTAATATATTAATTAAATATATTTTTTTTTCAATAGTTATTATTATAAGGAAATTCAACTAAAATGATATTTATAAAAGTAAAAAGTATATTTTCAATAATGTAATAATAATAATAATAATAAATAATAAATAATTATAATAATTTTTAAATTTTAGATACTTCTATTAATATATATGAGCTATATTTAAAAATTTTTAATGAATACTCAATATATTTAATAAATGAATTGAATTTCTAAAGAGTTAACCTTATCTAAATGTATTTGTATTTATACATAAAAAAATACTTAATATTATTTTTTTAACTTATAAAATTTGTTAATATTTATATAATAAAAAAATAAAAAAAAAAAAATAATATAAATGGATATCAAATTTATTTATATAATTGTTAATGAGATGAACTTATTTAATATAAAATTTAAAATTATTAGTATGGATTGAATAAAATATATAATTTATAAAATCTTTTATATTTCTAATTATAATTTTACGAATAGTGATTATATATATTAAAATATGGAATATAGATTTTTATAATTTACAGAAATAATCATTAACCAAAAATTTTTAAATAATATTTTTTTTTTTTTAAATAACATAATACTTATGTCGATTTAATTAAAAGTTTATATTTAACCGAAAATATAATTTTATAATTTAATTATGATTTAAAAGTGAAAAAAAAAAAAATAAACTACTTCTATTTTTTAATTTATATTATTAATATAATAGTTTAATTCAATACACTAGGTAGAATTATTAAATTTTGAAAATCAAAAAAACAAAAAACAAAAAAACAAATAATAATATTTATATTGGGATATATATAATCTTCTATATAAATTTTTTTATTAGATTAAACAGATATGGATTATACTATTAAAATGTACATAAAATATATATTATTTTAAGAAGATTATTATAAATAGTAAATAAATATATAGATTATTTTTTAATTATACTTCTAAACTATTATTTATAAAAAGTATACTTATTCATTACTGAACTATATATTTTTTTATTTTATATATATATATATATATTTTTATAAAATTAAGAGCAGAATATTTTAATTTATTACAGAATTATATATTTTTTATTTTATATATATATATATTTTTCTTTTTTTTTATATTTTTCAAAACTAAAAGCAAAATATTATAATAATACATATTATTAAACCTATATACTATTTTATAATTCATTTTAATATAAAGTATTTTATTTTATTTTTTATCCTATTATATATTATTTTTATTTTACTTTTATTTTTTCTTTTTCTCAGTTATTAAAATAATTGTTTTATTTATTATATTTTTTCTTAAATATAATTGAATTTCAGTTATCATGTTTCTATAAAATTAAAAATTTACTTTCTTTGTTCTATATAGCTCATACTATAATAGTATTGATATTATATATATTTTATAGAATTTTAATATAAAAATATATATATGAAATAATTGAATAGTATTAAGTAATTTAAAATTTTATATTTATGTTTATATCATAAATTGAACAGATATGTATATATTTTTATTATATTTATTTTTTTTTCCATTTTCTTTTATTTATTTTGTGATATATATAACTAAGTATATATTTGAATCATTTATAAAAATAAAGGTTAAATTTAACATATATCTTACAGTATATATCTTATAATAATATATATTTATTTTGGCTTTTTATATATAATTAATGATAAAATAATAATATATATTTATTTTGGCTTTTTATATAAAATTAATGATAAAATAGTTATAAAAAATTAATTCTAATTATTTAATATATAAAATAAAAATGATATAAAGTGATATTTGATTATAAAATTATAATGATTATAAATATTTCAAATCAATTTTTTTTTATAATTATTTTAAATATTAATAATAAATATATTTAATATATATTATCTATATATAGTAAATAGTATTATATTCATAAACTATATAAATATATATAATTATAATTATAATATTATTACCTATATCTTTAAATTTTAACCAAATTAAAATAAAAAAAATAGTTTTTTAATATTTAATACATATTTAAATTCTTTTTATGATATATTTATTAAATAAATACCTTTTTTATTTTGTAGATTATTATAATTTTTACTATAAAGATTAAGCTTAAGCTTGTTTTATAATATACCATTAATAACTATAATTATAGTAATGATAATGATTATAATAATGATAATAATAATATAAATTTTTTTTTTTTTACTTAATATAATTTTTAACATTAATTAAATTAATATATTATATATTTATATATTATATTAATATAAATATCATAGTTTTAATATATAAATTTTTTGTGTGTCTTATATAGCATATGAGACTATAATATATATTTTATTTTAAATAAATATATTAAACGAATTAAAATAGTTTAAAAATATTATTTTTTGTGTGTCTTATATATAGCATATGAGACTATAATATATATTTTATTTTAAATAAATATATTAAACGAATTAAAATAGTTTAAAAATATTTATATCAATAGTTATGAAATATATGATAAATATATATATTATATTTATCTAAATATTAACAAAATTTATATATTTTTTTTTTTTTTAATGTTATCTTATTCATTGTAAAACATATACCTATACAATGTAAATAAATAAAATTAAAAACTTTTTATTGTTATATAATAAAGATCAATTTAAAGTTTAATTGATTAATAAAGAATTTGTGTAATAAATGAATAGAAAATTAAAAAAAGTAATCCCAAAAAAAATATAAAAGGATTTATTTTGTATTTAATAATCATTGATTTTATTAATGTAGTTAATAAACTTTCTTCTTTTTTTTCATTACTATTACATAAATTGAATAAACTTTTTATACTATTTATTTTAATTTCATATTAAAATAAAACATTTATATGCAAAAATGACTAATTTTTTTTTATATTTAAAATTATAATTTTTTTCTATTGGTAAAGTTACGTTTTAATAAAAAATAAATTTATATAAATGTAATGTAATATTATAATTGTTATCAATATAATATAGTAATTTATGAAATATTTCTTAATAAAAACTCTGAATTTATCTATATTTGAAGGATTCATATACAAATTAAAAACATTTTTGTATTTAAATATTTTTTTTTAATGCATTTCTTTTATTAATTATTTATTATGATTTTTTATTTTAAATATGATTTTTAGTTATTTTCCTTTTTTATAGTAATAAAATTTATTAAATAAAGTTTATTCCTTGTCATTAAAAAATATCTATAAAATAATGTATTTACATTTACAGTTTATATATTAATTTATAAATATTCTATTCACTAATAGTTTCTACAATATTGAATTTTTTTTTTAAATTTTTTTATTTTTAAATTTACATTTTATTTATTATTATTTATTATTATTTATTATTATTTATTATTTATTATATATTAGATAACAATTATTATGTTCTTATCATATTATATCTTCAAATTATAATCATTTGGAATATATATCATACAGTTTTTTTTTTTTTTTTTTTTTGTTTTTTGCTTTATATTAATTATATCAACAATTAGATAAATAAATAATATAAAATAAACTAATACGTAAATACAACAATTTTTTAAAAAGAAATTTATATAATTTCCTCTTATACCTTTTTTTTATGACTAGAAAAATAGTTTAATCAGTATCAATATTATATATAAAGTAATTTCAAAATTTTACAACTAAAAATTAAATATATTTTTATTTATATTAAAATATAATGGTTCAATTTAATTATTATATTGTATCACATATTAATTATTGATTTAAAAAATCAAATCAAAACTGTACTCTACAAAAAAAAGGTAAATCATAAAATAATATTTCAATTTAAAAATTGAATATATTATTATTATATTTTATCTATTTAATCAACATTTATTATTTAATATAATTAATCTATTAATTTAATATATATAGATATATATTAAATGAATAATGAAATCAATTAATTTATTATTTAAAAAAATAAATATTAAATATTAATAAAAATATTTAAATAAAAAAATTAAAAAAAATTTTTAAAATTATAAAATATATAATATATATAAAATAAAGCAGTTTAAATATTAATTTTTTTTTTATAATATTTATATATATTACAAAAATTTTTTATATAAATATAAAATTATATTTATTACAATATATCATTCTATAATAATATAATTTTTTATATTTGATATATATTTTACATATTAAAATAGTTTATATATATATTTTTTTAAATTAAAAAAAAAAAAAAAAATTATATATAAAGATATATTTGACTTTTTTTTTTTTTATTTGCTCATTTGCAATATGTTCGTTAAAATTTATATATAATTGAAAGTAAATTATTGGAAGAAACAAGAATATTTTTTGTTAAACTTATACCTACTTTCACATATATTAATATAAAAAATATTAAAATTATTAAAAGAGAAGAAAAAAGAAAGAGATTAAAATTTAGTATAAAAGTATTTAATCAATGTTTAGTAATATTAAATAATTATTAATAGATATAATTTAATTTAACATAGATGTTAGTCTATCTATAATATAAAGAAAATATAATCAAAATAACAAAAATAGATTATAGTTTATATTTTTTCTTTCTAAATAACTGATTTATTTTAGTTATTTAATTCAAATAGAAAAGTGTAAAATATTAAAAATTTAAGAATACATAATTTCTTTTTTCATATAAAAGTAATAATACTATCTTTTTACCAAGTTAATAATTTTTATAAGCTAAGATTATTTTGCACTTTTTTATAGACATTAGCTTTTTTGTTATTTATTTTCTTTATAAAATAAGTAGTAATATAAACATTTCATTTTTATAATTATTACTATAAAATATTCAAAACGTATTTTATTATTATATATTTTGATTTTAAATAGTTATTAATTATTATTAAAAAATTATAGGTATAACCATTTTTATAAACAATAGAATAAATATAGTTAATAAATATTAAATTATTTGAATCAAATTGAATAGAAATAATTTTTAGAAAGTAGTATTAATTTGCCTTGACTTTTTTTTTTTTTTTTTTTTTTTTTTTTGAGTAAATTAAAAAAAATTAGTAAATTTCCAAAAAAAAATATTATTAAATAATATATAATATAAATTAAATAAAATTTAAATTATAATAAATTTTATGTTAAAATTTTTTAAAATAAAATTTAAATAGTTTATAAATTTAAGAAAAAAAAATAAAGGAATTATATCAATATTAATTAGTATTTTAAATTTTTAATATATAATCTATAAAATAAAAATATAAAGAAAAAAAATATATATATATATTTTTTCTTTCTTTCTACCTATTTATTGTTTATTTTTATTTTATATTTTTTTTTTCTTTTTTTCTAATAAAAAATATAATTAATTAGTTGTTAATAAAATAAGATAATTTCTTTTTTATACAAAAAAGAATAAAAATACTGTATTATAAAATTTTGAATTATAATATTATAGTAAAAGTATATATATAATTATTTTATAAAATAAACATTTCTTTGTAACTTTGGATATATTTATTGAAATTTGAAATTTGATATAAAATGAATATTAATACACAAACAAAGAAAAAAATCTCTAAAAGGTAATTTAATATAAACTTAAAAAAAAATAAATAAATAAAACTAAATTAGAAAAAATGAAAAAATTTTATAATTTTTTTTTTTTTTTTAATAAAAAATAGTTTAAAAAAAAAAAAATTCAAATGAAAAAATTCAATAATATTAAAAATTAAATTTTAAAAAATTATTGTATAAGCAATTTATTTTAATTTTATGATAATTATATTTAATTATAATTAATATGCTTTCTATTATAAATAATATTTTGCTTCCATAATATATATTATTATATTATGGTTTAAAAAGCTAATATTAAATTCTCTATTTCTATTTATTAATTATAATTAATTATAATTTTTTTTTTTTTTTATAATAAAGTAAAATTTGCTTACAATGATAGTGTATAAATAAATATTATTGAATTTTTATACAATGAATAATTGGTTATTGGTAAAAAAAAAAAAAATTATGAGATTCTTTCTTGGTGAAAAGAAATATTATTTTATTCTATAGTTTTTTAATAAAAAATTAAATTTTTTCATTATTTTAAATAATAATAATAATAATAATAATAATAATAATAATAATAATAATAATAATAATAATTAAAAGAAAATATGAAGGAGATGAAAACCAACATCTTCATTATTCTAAATCCCAAAAATTAATAAGGGAAAGAAATAGAAAAGCAAAATTAAGAAAAAATCCAGCTATGTGTAAGTGTTGATTATTTTTTTTAATATAATTTTTTTGTTTTTTTTTTGTTTTTTTTTTGGTTTTTTTTTTTTTTTTTATTTTAACTTGTTGAATGTTTTAATATTTTAAGATATAATAAAATTGTGAATGGTGGGGATATACCTTTTGTTTGTTTTTAAATAATTATAATTGTATAGTAATTTTGTGTTTTTAAATAATGTTATAGTAATTAATGTTTTTTTTTTTTTTTTTTTTTGTGTGTGTGTTTATTTTTAATCTTTTTCATTAAAAAAATGTATGTTTTTATGGTTTATATTATAATAAAAACAATAATAGCCATTTTTGAAGCTGGACGTGAACGTACTAAAAGAATAATTAAAAAAGAATATCCAAGTATTAATTTAAATAAACCTCCATCTTCTATTGCCTCATTATCTAACTACACTCCAAGAAATAAAAAAATAGAAGAAAAAACTAATAAAAATGATAAAGACCATAAATCAACCGTATATAAACGTACTACTTTTAGACTTCCAATTCGCGAACCATCTGCTCAAAATTTTGATATGTATTACTATTTAGCTCCCAATCAAGAGCCAGCAACTGTTACCAATATTTTAGAACTTTATGATGAAATAAAATCTAAACTAATTGAAAAGAAAAAAGCTAAAGTTTTCTGTACTAATAAACTTATTATTTCTAAAGAACCTATTTTAAAAAATAAAGATAATTATATAAATATTACTAATAATAAGACTAACTTATTAAGTGCCTCGACAAAATTAAGCAAGACCTCATTACCTTTATCCAATAAAGAGAATCATCCATCCCATCAAAAGAAGATGGGAAAAGAAAATAAAGGTATTTTAACAAAAAGTAATATGAATAATTCTAATATATTAAAACCATCCACAAAAATTGATAATTTAAAAGGTACTTTACAAAAAAAATTATTACATATTTTTATTATAATACTTTTATTATTATATAAAATATTTAGTAAAATAAAATGGCATTATATCCTAATCAATTAATAATAAAGGAGTTGTTAATTCCTATTATTCTTAATAATTTTTTTATAATTTTTTTGAATTAATACTATTAGTACTAATTTATTATAACTATAATTATTATAATTTTTTTTTTTTTTTAGAAGGTAAAACTAATTCTATTAAATCTGAATTAGATGATAATAAAGAAAATATTCCACCATTACACCATAACCAAAATGCAACTACTCTAAATTTACAATTTATTGATTATCCTTCTGGTAATGGTACTGTTGGTTTAACTTCTATTGCTAAACCAAATACTGATCAAGAAAAAAAGAAGGATAATAAAATAAAATTAAATGAAATAAAGAAAGAAGATAAAAATAAAGAAAATATAAAAGAAGAAAAAGATAAAGAAAATATAAAAGAAAATGTAAAAGAAAATAAACCAACTCAAAAGAAATCTAAACCAATTATTATAAATACTGTTTCTGATGAAGATTTGGAAGAATTCTTCCGTGTTTTTGATGATTTAATTCCTATGTATCGTAGTTCTACTCAACTTCAAGAAGTAATCTTTGAAACTAGTCAAAAGGAATGGAATGAATGGTGTTACAAGGTTGAACAATGTGAAGAAGAAACCAATACTTGGTTAGATGCTAGAATTATGTTTTATTCACGTCGTATTATTGAATATCAAAAAGATTGGGCAGAATATTGGAACAAGAAGCAAAAGAAAGAAAAAGAAACCTTAAAATTGACATCTGATCTATCTTCTGATGGCTTATGCCCAAATACTCCATCCTCAACATCTTTCCTTTCTGAATCAATTAAGCTTTTAGGTTCTTCTCCTCTTCCATCATTCCCATTAATTAGCCCATCTAGTATTTTTAATATGCCCTTCCAAACACCAGATGATTCAATCACTTCAATGATTACCAATAATGAAACTACTCCAACAAAAAGTGCTACTATTAGTGCTGATTCTATTTCCTCAAATGCTACTTTAAGTAATATTTTTATGAACAACAATGATTTAGATTTGACCTCTTTCTCTATGGATTCTAACCAAGATTTACTTTCTAATATGTCTCTTCTTTATGATACTACCACCAATAGTCAATCAGGTTATCCAAATATGGAATATAATTTAGATAGTTCCTCTTCATTTGATCCTCTTGATCCTTTAAGTAGTACCACTCTTAATAACGATTATAATAATTGGCTTAGTTCTAATCCATCATCTTCTCTCTCAATGGATGATATTATATTCAATACCACCGTACCATCTGATTCAAATGTTTCTCTTTTAATAAATCCATTACAACCTTCTACAAATGCTACAGAAATAGATGCAAATTCTTCTTCTTCTTTAAATCTCTTAAATCCAGTAGCTGGAACCACCGCCTCATTAAATCCAACTTTATCTATTTTTGATACCAATTATACCACTTCCTCTTCTGATTATAATTTATTTATACCACCATCATCCTTAGATAAATTACCATCAGTTTCATCTACTGCTTCTTTAATTGATTCCTTTACAAATTTAAATGCAGATGATGATAATGATGAAGAAAAATCTACAATATCAAAATCAATAGCTATTAAAAAAGAAACAATTGATTCTAATAGTAGAAATGATATCAAGATTATTAATCAAGATAATGAAAATAAAAATGAAAATGAAAATAAAAATGTTAATGAAAATAAAAATTATTCAAAAATAAAGCTTTCAGCTTCAACTCAAGAAATAACTGAAACTTTAACAAAAAAGTTTGAACAAGAAAAAATAAAGGACTCTACCCCAATAATGACATCTACAACAACTGATACTACTAAAGCTAATGAAGATATTACGAAAGCAGATGAAACTCCAAAGATGACCGTTAAAATGGTTACTGATCCCTTAATTACCCCAACTAAATCAAATAAAAAATGTAACCCAGGAAACGTTTTAATTGATAGTGCTTTTACAAATGATATTAAAAATAATTTTGAATTTGCTACTCCACTTCACATTAAACCTCCAATTATGAACAAATTATCCTCTATACCAAAATCTTATCAAGAAATGTACAATGATAAGATGTGCTCTCTTATTTCAACTCTCGAACGTTGTGTACAAGATAAAGAAGATTTTTGGAAAGTAATGGAAGAATTTGTTTCTTCTATAACTACTCGTTCTTCACAAAAAAAATAAGAGCTGAACCAAGTTTAACTAAATAAAATATAATTTTTTTATATCCATTTATTATTTAATAATTATTATTTAATTTTTGAAAAATTAAAAAATATATATATTTAATAATAATTGAGTCATTAAATAATAATGATAATAATAATTAATCAAAAAAAATTCATTACATTTATTTCTACTTCAACAAAATTAAACTAAATAATGTTACAATAATAAAATATTTAAATAATAATAATAATAATAATAATAATAATAATAATAATATATACATATATTTATATAATTTATTAAAATTTTTAAATTTAAAAAATAAATAAAATAAAAATAAAATATGACATATTTTTTACTTTAACATATTTTTAACCTTTCAAATTAATTTAATCTTTTTAAAAAAAAAAAAAATAAAATAAAATAAAAAATAAAATAAAACTGTTATCATAAAAATTAAGAAAAAAGTATTAGTTTATATATTATATATTTGTATTATAAATTATATACTTTATTTTAAAATTGAATGTGTTGCATTTCGGAACATAATTTAACGCCCCATATTTTTAATTATTTTTTAAATAATTGTAAATAAATAAATATATATATATATATATATATAAATCTAATAAAAATAAATATGAATGTCTTGAACTTAAGAAATAAGTTTGTGATTTATAGTAAATTTGTGATTTTTAGGTGAAGAATTCGGAAATGAATAACTTTCAGCAGATAGTATTGCTGAAAAGTTTATCAATACTACTTAATTCCATTCCTATGAATTTATTGATTATATCTTCAACAAAAATCAGAAAAAAACAATGCTTTAGAATGTCCCTGCAAAATTTATTGTCTTCAAAAGTTAAAACATATAAAATAAAAACAAATTAAGTGTTATAAATCTGCAAGTGATTTCAATGGATTTACTAAAATTGTTGACTATGTGAATCAATTCATAAAAGAAGCAATGAATTTACAATAACAATGAACTAGTTTTCTTCTTTAGATGAAAAATTAAAAACTTGGCATTCCATTCTCATTATAAATGCTTAGGGCCGAATTCTTCAGGTCATAGTCTTTCTAAAGATTTCTAGAAAGTGTACTTTAGAATTTGGAAACTCCAAGACAACAAGAATGGGAAATTGACCGAGATATTAGCGATGAAGAAATTAGAGAAGCAATCTCATCTACCCCTAATTTTAAAGCTTGTGGTCCAGATGGGATTCTAGTGGAATTCTTCAAAGCTTTGACTCCAGGTAAAGATGATTCAGAAGAATATAGTGAAAATAATAGTAATATTTCATCTGGTATTAGATATCTTAAAGCTTTAATCAATCATATTTGGAATGGTGATCTTCCAAAAATCATTTATGGAATAACGTATCGATAGTTTCTATTCATAAAAAGGACGACTCATCCGATTATAATAACTATCGTGGTATCTCTCTTATCAATAATGAGTTAAAAATTATAACAAAATCATCGCTAATAGAATCTGTAAATATGAAATTAATAAAGGATTTTTAAGACCTGAACAATATGGATTTCGAAACCGAGAAGAACGTATAAGTCTTTACACTTTCTTAAAAATTATATGTTAGAGACGAAAATTTGATAATAAAGATACTTTACCTTGCTTTTTTTGGACCTTAAATAACGTATGACTCTGTTCCCATATATAATGTATTAATGAAGATTCATCACCTAGGTATTAGAGCTAAGTGCTATAAATTTATCGAAAACTTATACTTATCTTCCAAGGATTGTGTAAGGGGTTGAAGGACAATTATCAAATTCATTTAGTATTAAGAAAGATGATCGTCAAGGTTGTCCCCTCTCACTAGTTTTATTTAACTTGTTCATTAATGACATTTTTAATAAATGTGATATATATATGGACTCTCTATTGGTGATAAACGTTGTTGTTGAGGTCTCTTTGCGGATGACTATTGTTTTATGTGCTCTAACAATATCTCAACTTAAGAATTTGTTAAAATTAGCCAGTAAGGGAACTAGAAATAATGAAATGCAATTTGGTATCAATAAGTGTTCCAGCTTAGAAGTACGACGAGAAGTTTCAAGATTTTTTAATAATAGTAACCTTTCCTTTTATCTTTTAAGTCAAGAGTTATCTAAAATGAATTGCTATACCTACTTTGATGTACTGTTTTCAAATGAAATATAATTGAAACCGATCATAGAGAGAATGAATAATAATGCTAGAAATGCACTTCTTTTTTTTTTTTTTCCATTAAAAGATTTCTTAAGAATCCTCATATTCCTATCCCTTATAAACGAATGTTATTTTTAGCTATAGTAATGGGCAAGTTTCGTATTATGCACCTCTACTTAGATCTAACAAAGAAAGAACGAAAAGTACACAGGCATTAGTTAATTCAGGCGCTTTAAAAAAAGGAAAAATTAGAAATATATTATTTCTGATCTCTGATTTATTTAAAGATATATCACCTTATAGACGTCATTCAAGAGATAAAAAAAAGTAAAATTTTAGTAGACAAATTAGATAAATTTCCATCAAAAAAAAGCCATTATAAACTTTTATTGGAATAGATATATGGCAGGAAAATCAATTAAGGCTAAGGCTTATAAAAAAATAAATTTGAGAAAACTTGAGACTACCTAATGCTCAACTTCAAGTATCCTGGATTTAGCACTGGCTTCCAATGGATACTTCATGTCAAATGTAGATATATAAATTCGATGCTCGTGTTGCCAAAGATGTCAATATGATTGAAGAAAACTGTCCTGAAAGATGTCTTTGTTGTTATAGAAAAAATAGTAATCCTTGATTGGAACATTGGTTTTCTAAATGATATCTTTTCCGTGAATTTCGAATAAAATATTTTAAGGAAATTGAAGTTATTTATGAAAAATTTTTTATATTTTCTAAATATTATCCGATATTAAATAATAATGTAAACACTATTATCACAGATATGAATAATATTGAATCAAGTACAGATTCTGATAGTAATAACTAATTATATAATATTAGTAATAAAACAATAGAAATAATATTATTAATAATAGTAGAATTAGTGATAGAGAAAATAGAAATATCAATATTAGTGATAAAGAAAATAATAGTATCGTTACTAATAATGTAGTGAATAGTTCAATTGGTTGAAAATCGTATTAATTTAAATAATTTTCTGAATAATGAGTGTGTAAATATATATGTGACGTGGTATTGTGGGTTTTTTTTTTTTTTTTTTAATAAAAAAAAATTATGTAATTAATAAATGAATAAATAAATAAAAATTAAAGTTTTCAATAATTGCGGCTAAAAAAAAAAATTAAAATTAAATATTATTTTTTTATTTTTTATTTTAAATATTATAAAATATTATTTTATTATATATTAAATATTTATTTATTTAATAAAACGGTTTATTTAAGTACGCCATTTCATATAAAGCCACGTTTCAAAATGAAACATTCCTAAATTTTTTTTTTTGTCTATTTGTCTATTAAGTAAATATTTATTATTTAAAAGAAAAATAATAATATAAAAATAATTAAATTTGTAAATAATAATGATGATAATGATGATAATGATAATGACAATAGTAATAATAATAATAATATATATATTATATATTTATATTATAAATTATATAATATAAATATACTTCATTTTAAATACTTTATTGTAAATATTTTTTTTATTTGTCTATTTCTCCACTAAATAAGCATTTATTATTTAAAGAAAAATGATATTATAAGATTAAACAATATATAATTTATTTTTAAATATTTATATTTAACATTTATATTTTATTATATTTCATTAATTTTTTTATATTTTATTATTATTATTATTAATTGTTATTATAATTATATACAAATTAATTATTATATTTTATTTTTTTTTTTTTATTAAAAAAAAATATGTACTTAAATAAATAATAAAAATAAATATAATAAAATAATATATATAACTTTATTTGAAAATAGAGTTCAATTCATAAGATTTATTCCATTCCATTCATAAATCATGGTTAATATAATACATAATAATTTCTTACATACCCATTTATAATCCCACATATCTTCATTCTTTTATATAAATTAAGTAAAAATTATCTATTCATGTAAAATAAAAAAAGTAAAATTTTTTTTTTAAAAACAAAAAAAAAGAAAAAAATATAAATTTTTTTTCAGTAATAAAAAAATTAATATTTATATATATTAGAATATTTGTTATTAATAAAAAATATTATATTCTTGAATAATAAAATTGTTATATATATATATAAATTCTTTAATTTTGACAGATTCTCTATTATATTGTTAAAATTATTTTTTATTTTTAAATATATATATAGTTAAAAAAAAAAAAAAAATTAAGATTATCTTCTTTTTTTTTTTTTTTTGTGAAAATATAGATTTCAATGATGAATTATAATTTAATACTGAAAAATAAAAAAAGTTCTTTTATAAAAGGTTAAACTCTAACCACCATTTATCAATCATAAATAACTATCGGGAATTCCTTTTTTTTAATTGATAAAAAAATTTTTTTTATTCCTTATAGAATTTAGGTTAATACAGTAAAGATGAAACTCTGTTGTGTAATTCTTTTAGTTTATTAAATATATTAAATTTAAATTACTTCTGATTATATCTAAAATTTTTATATATTTAATATTTAATAAATAATATAATTTTATTGTCTTCAGATACAAATGAAAAAACAATTTTATTGTTTTATTCTCATAAAATATTTTCATTTCTAAATATAAATTTATTATTTTTAAAATAGTACTAATTTTAATTTTAATTTATTAAATAATTAATTTAATTTATTAACTATAAATATGTACTTAACCCTTTTACTTATTTGATATTTGAATAAACTAACCTTTATAGACTATTAATATTTGTTAATACTTTGTGTAACAAGTATATAGCTTTTTGACATTTTCTATCATAATTATATAAAAGAGAATATATATTAATAAAAACCAATATATATATAATTTATATTTTTGTTTTGAATTTTATTAACTATTAAATAATTAAAAAATGGTATTAAACATATAATATATAGATTATTATTTTTTTTATTTTTTTTTTTTTTTTTTTTTTTTTTATTTTATCCAGTATTATTTAATTATTAATTAAATATTATTAAAGTATTAATAATATTAATAATATGGCATTCATAATTAAAAATGTCTATTTTATTTATTCATAATTTATATTCGAATAAAGTTCGATTAAAGGAGATTTTTATAAATATTAAATGTACATATATATTTTAGACGTTTATCCTCTATCCACGAATTAACTTTTTTTATGGCTATTTTATATAAAAATTACAAAGTATTATTTTGTTAACATATAAATAAAAAATGAAAATTGAAAAATAGTTTTTATTTATATATATTAAATCATATATATCCACTTTTGTATAGTTATGATAGAAAATGGCAAAAATTTAAGTAATAAATAATAAATAATAAATAATAGATAAAAAATAATAATAAATAATAATAATAAATAATAAATATTTCATTTATATATACATACTGTATAATTATCATCTACACTATTATATATATATTTATTTATATATTTTTGTAATGAAATTATTGAATAATTGTACCAAAATTTAATGTTAAATTATTAATAATTCATTATTATATTATTATTAGAATTAATACTCATATTATTATTCTTATTATCAATTAATATTTTTCTATTACATTATCTAATATTATAATTCTTATTAATATTCTATTGTAAATTAATATTTAAATTTTTTCATAATTTCAATGTACCTTATAAGTAATAATATATATTATTGTTAATATTTTAAAATTTTGAATTTAACTATATATATAAATTTTTTTTTTGTAATATTTTACATATTATTAAATTGCATATTTTATTATATTTTAATAATTTTTATATTTTTCTTTAACTACAATAGTGAAGAAAATATTAAGGTCAAAGGTTAATTTTTTATATAAAAATAATTTATAAAAGATATAATATATTAGACTCTATTTTAATATACATGCATATTTTAATTTTAATTAATAGAATAAATTAAAATGATAAATTGGTAAAATTTTTTAACTATAAAATTTCATTTTTTTTTTTTGAAAATAGATTTAATATATATTTATATTATTATAATTTATTAGATATTTAGTATTTTATTTAAGTTTATGTTAAACGAAGATATAATTTATTTGTGTAATGTCATAAATTAAAAAAAAACACATTTTAACTTATTTTAATAAAATATATTGTTATGCAATTATATATTATATTAAATAGAACACAGGTTAAAAGATTTTAATTAAATGTTGTACTATTTTTTAATTATTTTTTAATATTTATCAATTAAAATATAAAAATATAAAAAAATACAAGTTTTTTTTTTTTTTTTTTTTTTTTTTTTTTTTATTATTAATATTATATTTATTTTCATTTTTACATAATTTCTAAGTTTTAAATTTATGTAATTTTAAATCCTATTATTTATTTCTTTTAATTTTTAATTTAAAGTTTAGTGTTACAATAATCTACAGTAATAAAAAATTAATGAATAAAATGTAAATTTTTAATAAATAAAATATATATTTGATACTATTGTTTATTATTTATTGATTATTAATTATTGTTTTTTTAATATTACTTTTTTTTACTTTTATTTTTATTTTTTAAATTTTGTTTTAATTTTTTTTATTATTATAAATTAGAAAAAAAAAAAAAAAATTAAAATATGAAAATAAATATTTTTAAATAGAGCTGATATAATAAAATAAAAAATATAATATTTTATAAATTTTATTTTATTTATAATTATTTTTCTTCTTTTTCTTAATAATAATTACTGAAGAAAATAAAAAAAATAATAACATAAGAATATATATAATTATAAAATTTAAGAAAATAAATTAATAATTTCCTTTTTATTAAAAGAAAATTAATAAAAAAGAATTTTAGATTTTTTTTTTTTTTTTTTTTTTTTTTAACATAAATTTTATTAATTTTATATAATTGATTAAAACAGTTGTAAAAGAGATACAGCAAATGAATAATATTAAATACACCTTATCAGCACATTTAATTATTTATTAATTTAATATAGAATTTCCTATTGTGGATTTAATAATTTATAATGATAATTATAATAATAATATCGTAACAGATTATACATTAATTACTAATATATACATTCAAAAAAAAAAAAAAAAAAAAAAAAAAAAAAAAAAAAAAAAAAAAAACTTATATATATATAAACTACAAATTTAACAATTTACTGAAATATATATATATATATATTATATAAACTACAAATTTAACAATTTATTATTGAAATATATATATATAAACCAAAAATTTTACAATTCACTGAAAAAAAAAAAAAAATACAATAAACTATAAAATAACAATTTATTAAAAATAATAATCAAATTTAAAATTTCATAACAATTAGAAGATAAAAGAATAAAAAAAACAAAAAACAAAAAAAGAAATTAATAATTAAATATGTATATAATTAAATATATATATATAAAATTTCTTAAATTGTTTTAATTAATTATATTATACTTTTGTAGAAAAATACTTTAATACTTATGAAAAATAAATTATTATTTTATTTATTTTGATAAATTAAAAAAAAAAATAAAGATAATTTAAACTGTGAATCATAATATGAGAGATAAATTATCAACAAAACCTCTTAATTTAATTCAAAAATAAGTAGTGTTTAATATATATAAGACTAAAAATATATATATATATATATTAAAAAAAAAAAAGAAAATATCAAAAAAAAAAAAAAAAAAAAAGAAAAAGAATAATTTTATTATAAATGCTATATTATTAAATTACTATAATAGCAGTAATTTATTTAAATTTTATATTTTCTATTCATAATTATATGTGTATATAAAAAAGTATTTAATTTTGGAAATAAAATATAAATCTATTATAATGAAGTTATATAATTTAAGTAAAATATTTAAAAGTATTTTTGAAGTAATAACGGTTTGGGTAATATTGAATTCATTTCAAATGAAACATGTTAATGCTGAAGATGCTAGTATGAAAACCGATTGTGATTATTTGAAAGCAATGTTTAAGAAATTAAATTTAAATACAAATTGGAAAGACAATACCAGTGACTGTTGTAATAGTGTCAATGGTGTAACTTGCAATGCTTCACGTATTATTAAACTGTTAGTTTTATAATTACTTGTTATAGATTGCAATATATATATAGATAATGAAAAAATTATATTTTTTTAACTGTTATTTATTTATTACCATAAATAATATTATTAATAGTAAATTTATTAAAATGAATATTTATGGTCAAATACCTGAGGAAATGGGTCAATTGATAATGCTTCAATCATTGTAAATGTTAATTCTTTTTATGTAAAAAAAAAAAAAATTTACAAATAATTATTATTAATGTTCTAATTAATATATATATTAATAAAATAAATAATGATAATAGAAATCTTAATAATAATAAGTTTTATGGATTAATACCAAAGAGTATTGGTAAATTAATAAATCTGGAGGAATTGTAAGTATTTAATTTATTTATATATATTTCATAGAATAATATTACAAATTAATATATGTTTAATATGTATTAAATTTACTGTAATTTTTTTTAATTTTTTTTTCCTTTTTTAGATATTTAAATAATAATGATCTTTCAGGTGAGATACCGAAAGAAGTAGAATCATTAGAAAAACTGTCTATTATGTAATTTTTTATTTTTATTTTTATTATTTTTTCTTTTTTTTTTAAATTCTTATTTTATTCTTTTATTTATTATTCTTAACATTATGATATTTTATAATATATTTTTTATACAGGGATTTGGGAAATAATGATCTATATAATTATATTCCTGAAGAAATTGGATCATTACAAAGTCTACAAAATTTGTATGTATTCTTCTATTTATATAAATTTATTATAGTATAAAATTGAAAATATAATAATATTATTATAATTGAAATTTATAAAATCTTATTTATAATTAGAAATCTTCAAAATAATAATCTTTCAGGCGCTATTCCAATTTCTTTAAGTTATTTAAAAAATTTAAAGAATATGTAAGAAGTGTTAAAAATTTAAAAGTTTAAAAATGTTTTTTTTTTTTTTTTTTTTTTTTTTATTTTAATTTATTGACATTTCCATTTTTCTTTTTTTTAAAAAATATTTTTATTTTATTTTTTAATTTTTATTTATTTATTTATATAATTATTCATTTTTATTTACTATAGAAATTTATCTGGAAATAATAATCTTCAAGGAGCTATTCCTCCATTAGAATATGTAACGGTATGTGATTACGGTAAAACTAGTCTTTGTATTCCAAAAGATTTGAGTGATATAAAATGTAAATCACAATTAACTAAATGTAGTGATGAAGAAGAAAAAAATACAGGAATACTCAGGAATCGTCAAAAAATGAAAAAAATTGATGAAAAAGCAGAAGAGCATAATAATGTTACCAATGGATCTAAATATAATTTTGGATTATCCAATTTAGTACTTATATTAATTGTTGGGTTTATTATTATTGCTATTTTACTTTTTTTCATATTAAAAAAATATATTAATTATAAATATGATACAAAATTACAAAAGAGTATGAATCAGAAACAATATTTTATTAATCATTCATTAAAGAAAGACGGAAAAAATAATAATTTTAATAATTCAAATAATTCAAATAATTCAAACGACAATAATAATAATATTACTAATGATATTCAGATTACTAGTAATCGTTATGAATTAGAAGCTGCTGCGTCCCAACTATCAAATAATATAGGAACTTCACATGATAATTATCAACCAATTTATCCGGATAACTTATCTGATGTTGAAGTAGATAAAACTTCGTCCACTCCTCAAAGAACATCTCCTCAGATAATTCGAATTCCATCATTAACTTATTCACCTCAAAATCATTCTGTTATACCTTCGCATCTTATTAATAATACTGATGCTATTAAAATTGATCCAGGCAATGGTACTGACAATTTTGTAAATTATAATTCAAATCGTAGTTCGATAATATTTACTAATAACAATTCTCTTCATTCAACGCGTTCTCTTCGTAATAATCCACGTAGACATAGTAGTATGCACAGTCCAATAATTGCTGGTTTAACACCAATTAATCCAACAAATCGTTATAGTTTTGGTAGTATAAGTAATTATCACAATGTTAGTATTTCTTCAAATACAAATACCATTACGAACAATTATAATGGTAATGATTCATGGAATAATCAAAGTCAAAGTCGTACTGATGAAGCAGGTCCTCATGAAAATGATGGAAATGAATATACTAATACGACTTATTCTAGTGATAATAACAATAACAATAGTAAAAAAAATAATAATCATATTGATAAAAAAAGTGTTAACTATAATAATAATACAAAAGAAATTTTATTACTTAATTCAAATTCAATTCATTCAAGTGTAAATAGTATAACTCGTTCTTATACGAATGATTCAAGTTCCCTTATTACACCTCAAAAATCAAATGATTCTTATTTTATTTCTACAGATGAAATTTATAACACAAGTTTAGATAAAATTCATAATAACAGTGAAAATGAAGTTGAAAATGATAAAATTTATACAAAAACTGAAAATAATAATAATAATAATAATAATAATAATAATAATAATAATAATAATAATAATAATAATAATAATAATAATAATGATAATAATAATAACGATAATAATAATAATAATAATGATAATAATAATGATAATAATAATAATAATAATAATAATAATGATAATAATAATAATAATAATAATAATAATAATAATAATAATAATAATAATAATAATAATAATAATAATCATAATCATGATAATGATGATAGTCATTATACCGATACTCTTGTCACTAGTGATGACACTAGTGAAAGTAGCCATATTAGCATAATAATTAATACTAGAAAAAATAATAGAAATAAAGATATTGTCAATAATAGTTCATCAGAGTCAAATAATAATAGTATTGAAGCAAGTAAAGGTTCATTACATCCAAAAGAAAATAGTGACTTGGAAAATTTAGCATCGATATCATCAACAACTCAAGCTCCTAACTCTCAAAATAATTTAACCGATCACAGAAAATTGAATAAAGAAGAATTGGCTAAGAGAGAAAGTTCTTATATCAAAGCTCATAAGAAAAAAATTCCAGTTTTAGTAGATAGACATCGTAGTCTTATTATTAATTCAGTTTCTGGAGGTAATGATCTTCAAAGACGTGGTTCATTACCTTATAGCCAGCATCGTCTTTCTTTGACTAGTAATAGGAATAGTCTTTCTATGACAAATTTAGTTCAGTTAAATTCCTATCCAAGTTCTTATATTGGTTTCGCTGTGCCTCAAAATATCAATTCAAATGATATTCATTTGTACGAGGCATCTTCTTCTAGTAACTTTACACAGTCTCGTAATAATATTCTTTATAAAAATGATTCAGGTTTCCATCTTATTCAAAGAGGATTTAATCGTTCTAAACATCTTAGCATGATTATTCCAAAGAAAAATCAATCTAATTTATATTTAGGTGATGAAACTACAAATTCACATGCTTTTCCTGGTTCTATTATAAATTCTTTAAGTCCAAGTAGTTCATTAGTTATGACTCCGTTAATAACAAATAGTCCAACTAGAACTAGCAATGGTCAGCAATTTAACAAAAATGATCGTCAAAAATTACAAATTGATGTACAAGATGGATATAACCATTCATTAAATAATGATATCTCTGAAATGTCAGGTCGTACTAATAGTTCCATAAATATTTCTAATTTGTTACATATAGCTAACGATGAAAATAATATAAATAATATAGAAATTAATTCTAGTTTAACTACTAATAATACCAATAATAAACTTCAAATGGATTCAGATAATAATAATATTAACCCAACTAATACTAATACTGATTCTAATAATAACAGTAATAAAAACAATTATGAAAGTAATGATGACAATATCAACAACAACAATAATAATAGTAATAATATTAACAATAAAATTCATCATCAAAGTATGAGTTCTTCAGTGGTTGAACCAATCAATATCAATCATACCAATATTGCTTCTCCTCTTATTGGTGCTATAAGTATTAATGGTATTACATATGTTCCGGCTACTCAGGGAATGCAAACATCTAATATTGCATCATTTAATGTTCAACCAGTCAATGATCAAAATATTATAAATATAAATTATTCAGCTGTTCCTATCAATATAAATGATGGCAATAAATCACCTAGTGCTTCACCTATTTCATCAGTAATACATTCTCCTCTTCTTGGAATTACATCAACTGGTATTATTAATAATTCAACAAATCCATATAACTATTCAAATCCTAATTCAGTATCTGCCTTAAATCATAGCGAAATAAGTAATATTTCTTATCAGCCGACATCTCCTCATTTATTCACTCAACCTTTAAATATCAAAGGTGAAATAATTCATGTGGATGATAATAATAATATGATTACCAATATTAATCATAATATAAATTCTAATAATAATACCAATAATAATAATTCTAATAGTACTGATGATAATAATACTAATACTAATACTAATACTAATACTAATAATAACTCAACTGATAATGTCAATCCTAAAATTATATTTAATAACACTACTGCTGGTCCTGAGAATAGTGGAAATGCCCCTATATCAGTGAATCACAATGTCAATTCAAATCCAAATCGTACCATAAATTATGTAAATAATGAAACATTAAGTAATAGTACTAATTTGCAAGAAAATGCTGTTTATTATAATGAAGTAATTGAAGTACCAAATGATGAAATGATGAATCAAATTTTAACTTATGATGGTTATCTTAATGAATCAACAACAAATCATCTTGTAGATAATGGTCAATATGTTACCTATAATTATTCTTCACCTGAAGAAGAAGTTGTAAATGAACATGAACTTTATTATGAAGAAATTGATCCAGATGAAGAAGCACCACCTCCATATTCAGATACTTATGATTTTAATTAAAAAAAAAAAGTACAAAATGAATTATTAAAGATATAATTTAATTAAAAAAAAAAATACAAAAGTATAAAAAATTTAATTAAATATAAAAACATATTATTTAAACTTTTGTTTCATTATTATTTTTTTTTTAAAAAATAATGAAACATTAATAATTTTTATGGAAAATTATTATTAATAATAATATAAAAATTATATTTATAAACTAAATGAATTAAGATTTAAAATTATTAATAATCATTTTAAATTTTTTTATTATGATTATTTTAATTATATTTATATTTATATATAATTAAAAAAAAATTAAACTATTTATTAAAAATATAAAACTCATCAAAATAAACTAAACCAATAAAAAAAAAAAAAAAAAAAAAATAAATAAATAAATAAATAAATAAAAATAATAAATAATATGTAAGAATTATAAATATTTTAATGAAATAATTATTAATTTCTTTTTTTTTCATACCATTAGAAATACTATTAAACAATTTTCCTTATTTAATATTTTAATTTTTTTAGATTAATTTTTTTTATTGAAAATCCATAACGTTAAAATAAAAGAACTACTTTCATTTTAATCATAAGAACTATTAATATTTATTTTATTACTTTATTTTATATAATTATATCTAAAGAAAATTCCCATAATAATTAGTTATTTCCTATTTTATATCTTTCTCTCTGCCAGATGTTATTAATATAAATAAATAAATAAATAAATAAATAAATAAATAAATAAATAAATAAATAAATAAATAAATAAATAAATAAATAAATAAATAAATAAATAAATAAATAAATAAATAAATAAATAAATAAATGATAAATAATAAAAATGAATAATAAATAATAAATAATTTATTTTATTACTTTACTAAAGAAAATTCCCATAATAATTGGTAATTTCCTACTATATATCTTTCTCTGTCAGATGTTATTAATATAAATAAATAATAAATAATAAATAATAAATAATAAATAAATAATAAATAAATAATAAATAAATAAATAATAAATAAATAAATAAATAAATAATAAATAAATAAATAATAAATAAATAAATAATAAATAAATAAATAAATAATAAATAAATAATAAATAAATAATAAATAAATAAATAATAAATAAATAAATAAGTATTTTATGTATAATTTTTTTTATATTATTACATTATAATTCTACATTATGTAATTAAAAATTGTTTTAATTAATGTATTTATATAAATCATATATTTATAGCATAATAAGTAATATATTAGATGTAATACAAATGTCTAAATGCAATTATATTTATCATTTTAATATATTAATATATAATAAATAATCTAAATATTTTAAATTTTAAATGGAAGAGTTTATATTTTATTTTTTAAATAGACATTTATTGGATAAATATATATTCTGATTAATATATTAAATATATTACAATATATTATAATATATAAATAATTTTATTTTTATGTCAAACGTAAACTACTGTTAAATACCATAATTTAATTTATATTTATTCTTTTTTCGATAAAAAAGTATAAATAAATTGATTGAACATTCAATTAGATTAATATACTATAATTATATAATGGTAAATATTAAAATATATAAAACATAAATACATTTTTTATAATAAATACCAACAATTAATTTTATATTATTATAATATATATAATTTATAATTGTTATATAATTGTTATATAATTTATAATTGTTATATAATATTCAAAAAAATTATTATTGAATATTTAAAATATTATATATATTTTTTATATATAAAATATGGTGTTTTTATTTTGTCTTTATTAAATATTTATAATTGTTCTTTATTTATATTATATATGCTATTTTGATATAAATATTATTTTGATATATATTTTTATTATTTAATATAATTTATCATTTATTATATTTAATTACAATTTATTTAATAATTAAATATATATATATTTTTTCTGTGGTTATTTTTAATTTTATAATAAAATTTATTTTTTGATATTTTTTTAATTATGCTTTTTTTATTTTTGTTTTTTTTTCTTATTAAAATAAAATAATTTAAATAAAATAAAATAATTTAAATAAAATAAAGATAATAAATATAAAAGAATTAATAATAAAATAAACATTATAAAAACAACTAAGTAATAAATAAAAACAGTATTGAATATTTTATTCTTCGCTAATTCACTTTTATAATTCATAATTATTAAAGGTATTAATAATAGTCAAAATTTATTAATAATAAAATTATAGAATTGGAAATACCTATTTTTTTAGTTTGTTGTAAATGAAGTTTTTAAATTTAAACTTTTTTTTTACTTTAAAATTTTTATATTTAAAAATTTAATAAATAATAAATATTCAAAGATATTTTAATTATAATATAAAATATATTTTTATAATATACAAATATTTTTTTTTTATTGAAATTATTATTAAAAGTTTTTATTGTAAATAAAAAATAAATTTATATATATATTGATTATCGAGGATAGGTCGAATAAATCAAGAAGAAAAAATAAAATTTGAATAATTTCTTTTAAAAAAAAAGCAAAATGCAATAAAATAATTAAGAAAGGGTGAGAAATATCAATACCTTTAAAGTATACGCTCGATTTATAAAATATAATATAATATATAAGGTTAGAGAGAATGAATATAATATTGATTAAATTTATTTATCATAAATATTTTGAAGAATAATAAATAAATCTAATTTTTTTTTTTTTTTTTTTTTTTTTTTTTTTTTTTTTTTTAAATAATATAAATTATATAAACGTACATAGATAATAATAATACAAAAACTATTACATAAATTTTTTTTTTATTTTTTTTTTTTTGTTATTTTTTCTTTAAATTTTCAAGGAAATCTATAAATAAAATAATACAATATAGAGATTTCTCAAACAATTATTAAAGAAGAAAAAATAATACTTATAGAAATATATATAAAATAAATAAAAAACAAATACATATTATATCTATTAAATATTATTTATTTTTATAATCAATAGACTAAATGAACTAAATAATAGTTTCCATAATAATATTTATAAAATAAATATAATAATTAATATATTTAATAATAATTTCGATATATTGAAACAATTGAAAACTATTATTTTTAAAGTTAATAAATAATTTATAATTATTTAAGTATATAATTTATAAATATAGTTAAAAATAATTATATAAAAAAATAAGTATAAGTTTTTTTTTTTTTTTTTTTTTTTTAATTTTTTAATAATAAAAAGTCAAAATGGGTTTAATACAATCGTTTTATATCATTGTTATTGGATTATTATTTATCAATACAGTTTATTCAAGAACTCAGACTGTTTATGAAATTAATGTTATTCCAGTAGGAAAGAATATTTTTGAAGCGGGTATAAGTAATCAAATTAGAATTTCATTATGGAGTAAAACTAGAAATTATCCGGTTTCTCTTGAAGAAATTGAACCAGTAGAAAATTCACTTATAGATGTTGTTGTTTTTTCAAAAGATTTGAGAGCCTTTTCTCAATTCCATATGGAAGATTTCCCACATTATAATAATGAGACTAATTTACCAACAACTGCTAATTATTTTGATATTGATTACGTTTTTCCAATAGCTGGTGAATACACTATTTCAATTAAATGTAAACCATATAAGAAAAATGTAAGAGTTAATCAAAATATTCATGTTGAGGGTAAAAAGGATTCTAAAATGAACGTTGATAGTTCCCTATTACCTTCTAATCCAAATAAACAAAAAGTTGTATACTTTAAACCAATTCAATTAGAAAATGTAAAATCAATTTATTATTTACCAATTATTCCACATACCCTTAGTATTCCAGAAAAAGATTTAAAGGCCGAAATTTCTAAGGCTACAGGCCCAATATATGGTACAAAAATATCAATAAAAAATACTTTAAGAAGTGGTTATTGTAGTAATGTAATTTTGGAATTCTTTAGAATTGAATTAAAGGGTGATAAAATTAAGGAAACACCAGTCAAGGATCTTTTCCAATACAATAATGTTCC
>JACVTC010000004.1:1972500-2195000 GCA_016946835.1 Neocallimastix lanati (nom. inval.) | reverse complement strand
GACACTAAGATTAATGGCATGCTTTTGTGCTGTATCCATTTTCTTTGTTATTATTATTTTTTTATTATTTTATTTAATATTATTATTAATAGTGTTTTAAAATTGTTATTATATTTTTCTCTTTATTCATTCGATTATTTTTATAAAAATATATTAATTTATTGTAAATATTTTATTATTATTTTTTTTTTTATTATTTTACTTTTTACTTTTTACTTTTTATTTTTATTGGTATTTGTTATTTGAATGTTCTGTTATTATTTGTTTCAAAATATTGAAAAAGAGCTATTATATAATATATATTATTTAATATTAATAAATTAATATAGATTTTTATTATTTTTATTTTATTTTATTTCATTCATTATTATGTTAAGCTTAGAAGTATTTTTATAATTTTTATAATTACTTTATTAGTGTATTATATAATAATTTACTTTTATAATATAACTTTAAAATTATGATAAGAATGAATTTGAAATAATAAAATAATGGTATTATAATGGTATTATTCTTTTAAATAAAAACAAAATGAGTTTTTTTTTTTTTTTTTTTTTTTTTTTTTTTTTTTTTTTATTTTATTTTATTTATTTATTTATTTTATCTTCTAATTATTGTATAATTAGAAAAAATAAAGAAAAGAAAAGAAAGATAAATGAAATGAAAAATGAAAAATGAAAAATTTAAAAAAAAAAAAAAAAAAAAAAAAAGGATAAAGTGTATTGAAATGGTTTTATATTAAATTTTCTTCTTTCCTTTTTTCTTTTTTTCCCTTTTTCGGTTTATAAACTTTATTTCTTTTTAATTAATAATTAAAATATATATATATAAAGTATTTTTTTTCTTTAATTAAGAAATAGTTTTACTTTTACTAAATAAAAATTAAATTATTAAAATAAAAGAATTATTTTTCTTTTTAGTAAGCTAAAGGTATGATTATATAATTAAAAATTATATAATTTTTAAATTTTAAAATATAATTGAATATATTATGTTTAGGAGAACAATTAGGGAAAAAAACTATAAATTTAAAAATTTATATATATATTGATTAAAAAACTTAAATTATTATAATTTTTAATTAATTCATTTATAATAGATATAATTTAATTATAATATCAAATTTTCGATTATTTTTGATTATCATAATTAGGTATAAAATATAAAATTAAATATGTAAATTAATTTATTTAAAAGTTAATTATTATATCATATTTTATATGTTTATCTTTAATTTTATGATTATTTGTTATTATCTCTTTTGCATATTAAGAATTATGTAAAATACAATCTTTTTCTTTTTGTTTAAAATATATATACAATTATACAGTTTTTCAATAATTCAAAAAAAATTTTTTTTATTATTTATAATATATATCAACATACACTATATTTAATCAGTTAATATATTTAACGAATTATACCCATATATCAAATATAACATAACATACGTATATTTTAAGATACTCAACATATATATTAAATTAATATAAATATTTTTTATTTAAACTATTTTATACATATATTGAATATATCTATAGTATATTTTATATTGTTTTTAATATATATTTGACATATTCATATATACGACATATACGCTATCTTTATATACTTATTACATATATAGTAGTTTTGTGTGTGACAAGTTAAAACATTATATATATATACAAACCTATAGCATATCTATAACAAAAGGTAGTTAAAGCTACTTAGAGTGCTATGAGGATTGAAGTAGTCCTGTAATCATCACAAAGTAGCTAGAATAGTAATGTCCATATTATTTATCTTTACTAAAAAGTACTAAATATTTAAATATAAATGAAAAATATACGGAAAAGTGGATTTTAAGTGAATATGAGTGAATTTTGGTAAGATACATATTTTTTTAACGCACTCCACATATATATTAAAATAATAAATATATTACATTTTAGAGTATATATAAATTATGACTATATAATATTAAATATAGATTAACAATTTTAAGTACTTAAATTTTTTTTATATTATTTTAGTTAAGATCTATTAAAAGGATTAGTTTTTTATTAAACATTTAATGAAATATTATATATATAGATATATATATATATATTAAATTTAACATAATAAATTTAAATTTCAAAATTAAAATTATATGGTTGATTAATAAAATACTTAAAATTTTATTTTACTATTATTTTTTTAGGATCATTTGATTTTTATAAGTAATGATGACTAAAAAAAAAAACTTATATTTTAATGTTTAATTTATTTCAATTTTTTTTTTTTTTTTTTTTTTTTTTTTTTTTTTTTTTTTGTTTAAAAAAAAAATCAAATGACTAATTTTATTAAATAATAATGCCCGAAATATATATCAAAAAAAAGAAAAAAAGGAAAAATTTAATAAATTTTATTGTAGTATTCTAATACTTCTTAGTAAAGAAATGTATTAAAATTTAAAAAATTTTTATAGATGTTAATAATTATTATTCAGTAGTGAATATGCCATAAAAGTAAAAATAAAATAATTCTTCATAAAAAAAATTAAAATAATAAAATAGAATTTATGTTAATTATTATTATTACAGAAATAACTTTAGTATATATATTTGAAATATTTTTTTAAAAAATAATTGTTTATTATTAAATTATTAATGAAATAATAAATAATCTAATAACAATAAAGAAATTTCTGTATAATTATAATATTATTATAATATTTATTTATTATAAATTTTTATATAAAGGAAATTGATAATAAATATTAATTGTAATAATTAATAATAATATTAAGTTTTATTATTGTTAAATATTATTATTTATAATATAATTATTTATGTGTAACTTTTCATTTTACATTATATTATATCAATATTTAAAATATTGTTTTTTTTCAGCTATGATTGGATTTTAAATTTTGTAATAAAAATTGGCTTTATTTGCTTTAATAATATTTAATTATACTTTTAACATTATTTATCATAAATATTTATTTATTATTAATAATTTATTATTTAATAAATATTAAATTTTTAATAATGAATAATAAAAGGCAAATATATATATATATTTTTACTAAATAATTTAAATAATTTATATATAATAAAGATTAATATTAATCTATTATATATATCTAATTATAATGTATTATATATGATTTTTTTTTTTATAAAATTATAAATATTTGAATGAATATTATAAGAAATGAAAGAGTTAATATATTAAATTATTAAAAGTTTATTAGTAATAATAAAAATATACTCTTAATTCTAATTACATTAATAATTCTTTTATTTTTGCTAAATAAATATTTATAATTTAATCTTTGATTTTTTTTAAAGTAATTTTTTTAAAGTAATAATTGAAAAAACCATTATTAAAAATAATATATAAAATTTTTTTGTAAGTTTAAAATAAATTTTTTTTATTTTTATTTCATTTTTTGCTTTAATTAATAACTAAAAAAAAAAAAAAAGTTTATTTTTAAAGGTTATTAAATTAATGAATTATTATATAAAATATATTGAAATATATTAAATAAATTAAAATTATTATGTTATATTATTTATATATATATATATAAAAAACAATAAAGGGGTTTAGTAAATATAGTAAATATAGAATCAAAACGATAAATAATAATGAAAGAGAAAAACAATATTTTTATAATGAACCTTTTTTTTAAAAAAAAAAAAGAAAAAAGAAAAAATAATTATATTAACAATTGATAATTATGTTCACCATTAAATATATAGTTGCTAATATTAATGTTATTTAATGATATTATTAATATTTAGTATTTTTTTTTAAACAGATTTTACAATTAATCATTAATTAAATAATAATTAAACGTTAAAACTTTAATTATTATAAAATAATTAATAATAAAAAAAATATACATAAACAAGAAAAATAATTTTTTTTATATTAAAATTAAATTTTTTTTTATATATTATAGATTTTTTTTAGTAGTTTTCCCCTTCTTTATTTTTATTGCAATTTTATATCAATAAATACTAATCATTTTATTTATTTTGGTTTTGGTATTGGTTTTATTTTTTATTTAATAAAAATATTAAATTATGTTTTAATTTAATGTTTATGTAAAATATATTTTATTATTAATATAAAAGTAATAAATAAAGAAATATATTTTTAATAATTTATATTTAAAGAAAATAAAAAAGTTAAGAATAGAATTATACCAAAAATAATAAATAAAACAAATAATAATATTTACAGCAAATAAGCCAATATCAATTATTTTTTTTATTTTTCTGTTATTTTATTTTATATTATTTTATTTTTTTTTAATTAAAAAAAAAATAACAATATCTTTTTATTAAAAAAATAATATTTAATATTATAGTATTATAACTATTTATTTTTATATATGTATTTTTTTAAAAAAAGATAAAAAAAAAAAAAACATTTCAATAAGCATATAAGAATGAAAGTTTAAATTTAATTTAATAATAGCCATTATATAACACTTATACGACTAAAAAAAAAAAAGATTTTTTAAAAAAAAAAAACAATTTTTTTTTTTTTTTTCTTGTTTATTGTCAATATTATTAGAAAAATATTGTAAAAAAAAGTTACTACTATCAATAATTTATTATTTTTGTAAATTATACTAATTTCTTTATATATACTGTAAGTTTTTACTTATTTATTTAAATATATTATATATTATATAAGGATGGATAAAGAAATAACAATTATGAAAAATAAAAAATAACAGAAATGAAAAAAAAAAAAGGATAAAAAATAATTTTTTAATAGAAATTCTGTAATAAATAATAAAGATTTATTGTAGTTAAATAATAATAATAATAATAATAATAATAATAAAATAAATGAGTAATACTTAATAAACAAACAAACAAACAAATAAATAAATATATAAATAGAATGACAACAGAGCGAAAATAATAAATAAAATATTTATTAGTTTTATTTGGTAATTCTTAATATAAACAAATAATTTAATAATTAAATATATTATTTACTGATATTTACAGCTAATTAGAGGAAAAATTGCAAATATATTAATTGATATTTACAAGTATTTTCATTTTATAGGAATATGTAATTTAAAAATAAAAAATAATTTATAAATAAAAATTTCTCTAATGGAATTATATATATATATAAAACTAAAGATTAATTATTTATTTTAATTAATTAATTATGATTGATGAATTATATACATAAATATTATAAATTATTATTATTTACACATATTAATATTTATTTTTATTTATTTATTGCTATAAATTTTTGAAAATTGTAATTTTTATCTATTTTAAATAGTATTTCACTTCAATATATAGTTACAAAATGAAGGCATCTACCGAATTAATTGCAATGAAGGATGATGATGATTTCATTACTTCATATAATAAATTTATGATGGAAAAAATGCATTATTTAGAAACAACCATTGAAACTATTCAAACATTAATGGAATACCATAATTACACCATTGAAACTATTATGGGTCAGGTAAATAAAAATAAATGAGATAAGAAAGTATAATTTAACTAAATAGTAAAAATAGAATGAATATATAGATATAACATAATAATTGTATATTACAGATTATAATAAAGATTATTATATTAAAAAAATAAATTTAAAAGTTCTATTAGTATTTATTTAACGCATTATTAATTTTTTATAATTCATTATTAATAATAATATTATTATTTTTCTTATAATATATTTATTATTATTACATTATAATTAAAGATTGATGAAATGAAAGATTTAATTATTAAAATTGAAAAGGTATTTTCATATAAAAAATTTTAAAATATTGATTTTATATATTTTTAATTTAATGATTTTCCAATTTTGAATTTTCATAATAATATTATATTAATTTCATAAACTAATTATTTATACTTTTAATAGGAACAAAATAAACAAAGAATACAAAAAGAAAAAGAATTAGAAGAAAGAAATGAAAAATTATCAACAAGAAATCAAGAAGCGGAAGCAGGACAGAGATCTTTAAATAGAAAAGATAGTCTCACAACTGTGACGACTGCTGTCAATGATGAAAATGCATTATCAAATAATGCAACACAAGCTACTAGTAGTAATATAATTGATGATGCATCTAGTGTAAAAGCTATTCCGGATTCAACTGATGAAACTAATGAAAATAATGAAGTTGAAAATGAAACAAAACAAGAACAAGGTTCCACTAGTTTATTTGATGAAATATACAATTCAGAAGAAGCTAATATCATCATGGATGAATACGATAATAATACCGATTTCTTACGTATTTGTAAAACAGTTGATTTCTTAATTCAAGATGCTTATACTGCTATTATGTATATTCCAACATCTAATGTTCCAATAACAAGTTCAATGGCTTATTATGCCACAAAATATAGAGCTAATTAAAAATATTAAAATATATATATATATATATATTATATTTTATAATTTAATTAATAAATAATATCAATAATATATAATATATATTTGAAAAAAAAGAAAAAAAAATTACCTAAATATAAATGATAGCAATAATTATTAAAGAAAATAATAATAATAAAATAAATCAAGGTTTAGATTTTTTTTTTTTTTAATAATATACAGTTAAATAATAAAAGGAAGTCTTTAAAAAATAAATAAAAATAAAAAATAAAAATTAAAACAAATAAAGAAAAAATAAATATAAAATATAAATTATTTAAGAAAAAATTATAATTTTATTTAAGAATTTTTATTTTTATAAATAGAAAGGAAAATGAAAAAAAATATATATATATAAAGTCGATAATTTAATTTTCATGTCATTTATTTCTTTTCTTATTATATGTATGTAGCAATAATAATAATAATAATAATAATAAATAGTAATTATTATTGTTTGTTAAGGTTTTAGAGAATTAAATAAAAATAAAGTAAGGAAACACAAATTTTATTTATTTATTTATTATTTTTATTTATAAATTTATTTGATTTTATTTGATGATATTTAAAAATTAGTAGCAAAATTTACAACTATTTATACTTTTTTTTCAAGGCATAAAAGTTGTTCTTGCCACTAAATTACATTTTATTATTATTTTTCTTTTTATATATAAAAACTATTAAATTTAAATTGATTTTTATAATCAATTATATAAAATTTAATTATAACAATATAAATAAAATACATTTATAATATTAATAAAACTTTTTTTTTTTTTTTTTTTTTTTTTTTTTTTTTTTTTTTTTTTTTTTTTTTTTAATCTATCTAAAATATTACTAATAAGAATTTATTTAATTGGCTAAAATTTTTATTACAATCTGTTAAAATATTCAAATAAAAATAAAAATACTATTCTAATATAAAGGTTTTTAATAAAATAAAATATTTTTCAATATAAAATAAAACATTTCGATATAAAATTTTATAATAAAAGTTAAAATATAATATATAAATTTTTAATTATCAATATATAAAAATATTATTAATACAAATTTTCATTATTAATATAAAAATAAAAAAATAAGATTTATTATTAATATTGTTAATATAAGTTTTAAATATATAAAAATATTACTATTAATATAAGATTTAATATAAAAATTATAAAGTTTAATATAATTTTTGATCTAATTTTTAATCTTTGAATTTAAAAATTTATTAAAGTACAAAAATAATAATGTACACATAATGTATTAGAAATAAATCGTAGATTTAATTAAGAATGCATTATTTAGTACATTCTTATCAAGATGCCCCGACGAAGACTCAAGCTTCTCTGTAAGCGGAGTTAAACTTTACTAAATTTTTAAAATGAACATTCCTATCGAGTTGTTTCCCAGTTTTCTGATCGATTAAGGTTGCCGTGTTGAATTGAATTTTTAAAATTTTAAATGGTCCATTGTAATATGGTTCTAGCTTAGTGCGGCTAAAGTTTCTAACAAGAACAAGATCACCAGCTTTTAATTCTTTTCCTTTTTTCATACTTATTTGTTCTTCTCGTCTTGTTGCCCAATACTTGTTAGCATTCTTCACATTTTCGCATGCTTCTCTAGTCCATTGATAATGACGAACAAATTTTTCCATTAAAATTTTATCATATGATTTACCTGCATTTTCAATTGTTCTTATGGCTATATCATAAGGCTGTTGGTCTTCTCTTCCATATACTAATTCAAAACTAGAATGTCCAGTAGCTGTATTTTTGGTAGTTCGAAGTGCCCATAAAGCAGAAGGTAAAACTTCATCCCAATCTTGATTTTTCCTTCCTAATAAACGGAGTAATTTTCCAATTTCTTTATTTCGATTTTCAGTAAGGCCATTTGATTCAGGGTGGTAAGTAGCTACAAATTTAACATATACATCATAAAGATCAAGAAAGATTTTAGTCATATCAGAAGTGAATTGGACTCCATTATCAGTAGTAATAACTTGAGGTACACCATGTCTTGCAAAAACGTTTATTAAAAATTTAATTATATCAGAGGAAGTTATGTTTTCAGTGGGTTCGGCTTCAACCCATTTGGTAAAGTAATCAACAGTTACTATAATATATTGATTATTATTTCTTGTTTTTGGTAACGGTCCTATAATATCTAATCCTAAATGCACAAAGGGACCCTCCACTTTAGTTGGATGGTTTTCGGTTGGTTCTGGATATGGTTGAGGACGATTTAACTGGCATTTTTCACAATTACTAACAATTCTTTTGATATCTTTAATCATATGATTCCAATAAAAGTTTTTCTTAAGTCTTTGATATGTTTTGTAATATCCTTCGTGGCCAATATTATGAGCTTCTAAAATTAATTTAAACCTTTCATTTTCGTCCGTTATTAATTTTCTATAATTTCCATTGTCGATAAAATAATCTTCACCATCAATAACAGTAAACTTTTCATTAATAAATTCCTTTATAACTTTAGATAATAATTCTTCATTATTTCCATTAGTAATTTTTGTTAATAATATCTTTCTCTCTTCCTTACTTTTCATTCTTGAAAGAGCATCAGCTAACACATTCTTTTTGCCTGATTCATATTTTATATTAATTCCGAGCATACTAGCGGTTAGACACCATCTTGTTTGCCTTGCATTCAAAGGTTCTTTATTCTTAAATAAACCAACTAATGGTTTATGATCTGTGTAAATAGTTGTAGGTAATGGATTTCCTTCAATATAAGATTTAAATTTAGTCATACAGTAAAACAAAGCGGTTCCTTCTAAATCGGTAATACCATAATTCTTTTCAGCTTTCTTTAAACTTCTACTTATAAAGTGTATTGGATGCTCCTTACCGGTTTCTTCTTCTTTTTGTAAAAGAACTCCACCAATTCCATTATACGAAGCATCAGTTCTAATGATAAAAGGTTTGTCAAATGACGGAAATTTTAGAATAGGTGCATTGATTAATTTTTCTTTTAGGAGTTCAAAGCTTTCTTGTTGTTCTTTATTCCATTCATATTTGGTATTCTTTTTCAATAATTTACATAAAGGTGAGGTAATTTGAGCATATTTAGGAATAAAATCACGATAATATCCCACTGCTCCTAAAAATGATCTTAATTCATGAAGTGATGAAGGGGCTTCCCACTTCTTAATAGCTGTTATCTTACTTTCCATGGGACTTAATCCTTTAGTAGTAAGTTTGTGACCTAATACATCAACTTCAGTTTGAAGAAAATGGCACTTTTCAATATTAATTTTTAACTTGTTTTCTTTAAATACTTCTAATACTTGTTTAATATGAATTAAATGTTCTTCGATACTTTTTGAATAGATCAAAACATCATCAATAAATACATAAACAAATTCACCAATAAAAGGGAATAAAATTTTATTCATTTCTCTTTGGAAGGTTGAGGGAGCTCCAGTAAGTCCAAAAGGCATAACCTTAAATTGATAATTTCCAAACTTAGTAGTGAAAGTGGTTACTTCAACGCTTTCTTCATCCATTAAGATTTGGTGAAAACCAGAAAATAAATCAAGAGTTGTAAATATTTTAGCTCCTCCGAGACTATCAAAAATTTCATCTATATATGGAACTGAATAAGAATCTTTTTCTGTCATATCATTGACTTTTCGGTAGTCAATGCACAAGCGCCACTTTCCATTGTGTTTTAGAATGAGTACTACTGGAGATGACCATTCTGAACAGGATGGTTCTATCAATCCTTTCTTAATAAGCTTTGTAAGTTCTTCTTTTAAGATATCTGATTTTAATTTAGTTAACCTATAACTTCTTAATTTTACTGGCTTTGCATTTGCTTTCAAACGGATCTTATGTGGTGAAAGTTTAGAAGGAGTTAGTTCTTCTGTTGAAGTGGCAACTATGTCAATCATTTCTTTGAGAATTTTAATAATTTGTTCTTTATAATCTTTATTTAAGGTACTTAAAAATTCATCACTCTCAATAAATTCCATTGGAGTTAATTCCTTTATAATTTCCTTTTCATTATTCGTTTCTTTAACTTTTCTAATAGTGCAAATTATACTTTCTTCATCATAATATTGATTATTTATTTTAGCTATTTCTTCGTATTCACTTTCTGACAAAAGTTTACATAGACTGTTTAAGGTTGGATGAATAAATAAACAATGATCGATTTGAGTTTTAAAGTTTATTAACATATCATAAAATGAGTCTTCTTTCTCAATAATTCTAAAGTCCGCATTAAATTCATAATTATTAATTTTTACTGGTAATCGAACAATAATTCCTTCCGAGTATTCTTCATCTTGTGTTGCTAGTTGGATTCTTCCACGACTTTTTCCAACTGTTTCATATTCACCAGGTAATTTATCAAAATACTGCTTAGTAACGATGCTTAGGTTACTACAAGAATCAATTAAAAGTTTTCCTAGTACTCCGTCAACACTTGCATCAACCATTGCTAAGTCTTCTTCGGCTACTTCATTACTTTTACTTATGTAGCTATGGTCATAGTTATTTACTAATAAAGTTCGTGCTATTACATTGTCTACAGTTCCAATTATTTTAGACTTTTCTAACTTTAAACCTTGAGTTAATTGTGAACGAATTTTAGGACATGCATTCAAGAGTTGACCTATCGTAATACTGGATTTAAGATTATTTAAATCATCCATAATATTGTAAGGTTCTTTATTATTCATCATTTTGATATTCCTTTTTACTAATTGAGTATTTCCATTATTAGTTTCCTTAGTTTTTGTTGAAATTAATTTTTCCAAAGTATTAGTTTTATTTTGTTGATTATCTTTATTCATTTCTAGATCTTCTATTTCATTATCGATTACAAGTATATCTTCAGATTCAACTTTTTCCTTTCCTTTTGATGAATAATTGTTGTTTTCTTCTTTACTTTCTCTTACTCTTGTCATATTTCTTAATTCCTTTTCTTTTTGTTTTTCTTTGTTAATATTTGGTTGAGTTAAAATTGAAGGAAGTATTTGATTTTTATAAACTTTATTTGGTTTATTATGCAGCTCATTTTCTTTCTTCTTTCTTAAAGCAGGAGTTGCAAAAGGACGTGGATTATCTTTTAAACTTTTATGTACTTTCTTGGAATTATTTTCTTCTTTTTCGCTGTTATTATCCTTCATTTTTCTTTTTACAGCATTTATAATGATATCATCCTCACTTTCAGTTGTGTCACTAAAATCAGATTCTTCAGATTCTTCGTTAAAGGAATTATTATCAATTGGAGTATTCTTAGTAAAAGTATTATTTTGTAAATTATTTAATGAAGCTATTGTTTTGTCATTGGGAGTGCTTCTGCTCCCATTTAGAAGTTTAAAGACTTTTTGGAATATATTTCTTTTTTATTTTTTTCCATAATCTTATTTAATTGAGGGCAATAATATGAGTAATGACCTTCTTCCTTACAGAAGAAGCAAGTTTTAACGGATAAATTTCTCATTTTCTGGGTTGATTCTTCTATAATATCTTGAGGTTTCGGTTTATTATTTGTTTGATTTGTTTGGAAAGTTTCGTTTCTTCTTTTAGGATAAAGTCTTGAAGTAGTACTGTTTTGATTATTTTGATTATGTTGGGAATTATTAACATTATAGGTATTAATATTATTGTTCCTTACAGAAAGTCTATCTACTTTCTCGGCAATTTTGAAAGCTTTATCCATACTTATATCATCTTTAAGGGATAATTTCTTCCAGGCTTCATAATTATTTTGAATAGAATCAATATAATCTAGTACACCAATGCGCTTTCTTCTCTTTTTATCAAGTTTAGTGTACAAAGTTCTATATCTTACATTAAAGTCTTTAATCTTTTCGTTTCTTTTAATTCGCATTGCACGAAGTTCTTTAAGAAGTAAATTTTGGTCTTCTTTAATACCGTAAAAATTTTCAAGACTTGAAATAATTTTTTCAAGGGAAGGAAATTTAATATCATCATCAACATTTTCTTCTTCATCATCATCTTCTTCTTCATCTGATGAATCATCACTTTCATCATCACTATCTTCTCCCAAATCTTCAATAACGCGTTGTACTTCACCAGAGCTGGTAAGTAAACAAGCATTAAATATTGTTTCTGGATCTGTAATACCTTGTATCTTGATCCAAAGTTTTAATTCAGTAGCCCAGGACTTAATATCTAAATTGTCCTTGCTAAGTTTCACAATATCTCTTAATTCTTTTTTCAATTCTTTAAAGCTCAAAGTTGTTTCCTTGGACATTTTGTTTAAATATTTCTTGTTGTATATTAATGAGGTGATTAAATAAGAATAAATTTGGAAATACAACTTTAAAAATATAATTTAATAGGTAATTTAATATCGAATCAATTTTTAAAACAATATATTTTAGTAACTTTTGAAAATAATAATTTTATTTGCTTTCTTTAGTAGATATAAGCTCGAAATCCTTATCGACAACTTAGTAGAAATTATAAAGCACGAGGTTCTTTTCGACTACTTTATTAAGAATAATTTTTAAGTTCGAAATCTTTATCGACAACTCAATAGAATAATTTTAAGTTCGAAATCTTTATCGACAACTCAATAGAATATTTTTCAAGCTCGAAACCTTTATCGACCACTTGAATTTTGTAATTTAGTATATTTGTAGTAATAAATTTAGAAGCAAAGTTTTATTTATTATTTTCACCTTTCAAAAATTTTTCTTTTTAAACGATAAATATTGTATTGTTATAGCTAATAAAATTATTAATTAATTATAATTATTAAATACAAAAAAATAATCTTTATTGTCGTACAATCTGATAGTACACACTGTCTGACGTGCAGCTTACCTAATGGTGTCATGCCACGCGTGTGCCACGATTACTATATTCAATATAAAATATAGCAGTTCAGAGCCTACTAGCCCAATTACTATGTAGGATAAACTTAATCCGATAATCTATGTACGGAATAAAAAAAAAAATTTTAAAAGTATTCAATAATATTTTTATTAACTAATAAAAATTAACTAAAAACACAATATTTTCAAGTAAATTAAGATTCTTTTACAGGAATTATTAAACAAATAAAGTATCAGTAATAAAAAAAAATAAAAAAAATTTAAATGGCGAAGTTAGCCAAAGTCTGATACTTTATATAATAAAGTGCCTTATAACTAGCACAAAGAAAAGTAAAAAAAAATATATATAAAAAAAAAACAATCTTACGCCTTCGGTGACGTAAGCTCCTTATTCGCCAGTGCTTGGAAAGTACCCGCACCTTCGTGTGTTGAAACGTTGAAGGCTGAACTATTATTACCGGGTCGGTAACCAAATACCTTCGTCTACTTTCCAATTAATCTCCAAATTAACTACTATTCAATAACCTACTATGAATAGAGTTAATTTGTTGCTATCTGAGAATACACTGTGTATGAGCTCTATCCGCTCCTTGTTATAATTTTACAAAATTTGTTTTTTTAGAATCTTAATTTTACTTATTTAAAAAAAAAATTTTTTTTTTTTTATATATATATATCAAACAAGCGCCATAGGTTAATCAAAGGATTAACGACTTACTTGTTTATCAATATAAAATAAAAAAAAAATTAAAAAAAAAATCTATGTTATTTACTATTATTTCTATTTAATTCCCCGATATCTCCACCATATAAATGTTAAGGTTTTAGAGAATTAAATAAAAATAAAGTAAGGAAACACAAATTTTATTTATTTATTTATTATTTTTATTTATAAATTTATTTGATTTTATTTGATGATATTTAAAAATTAGTAGCAAAATTTACAACTATTTATACTTTTTTTTCAAGGCATAAAAGTTGTTCTTGCCACTAAATTACATTTTATTATTATTTTTCTTTTTATATATAAAAACTATTAAATTTAAATTGATTTTTATAATCAATTATATAAAATTTAATTATAACAATATAAATAAAATACATTTATAATATTAATAAAACTTTTTTTTTTTTTTTTTTTTTTTTTTTTTTTTTTTTTTTTTTTTTTTTTTTTTTTTTTTTTTTTTTAATCTATCTAAAATATTACTAATAAGAATTTATTTAATTGGCTAAAATTTTTATTACAATCTGTTAAAATATTCAAATAAAAATAAAAATACTATTCTAATATAAAGGTTTTTAATAAAATAAAATATTTTTCAATATAAAATAAAACATTTCGATATAAAATTTTATAATAAAAGTTAAAATATAATATATAAATTTTTAATTATCAATATATAAAAATATTATTAATACAAATTTTCATTATTAATATAAAAATAAAAAAATAAGATTTATTATTAATATTGTTAATATAAGTTTTAAATATATAAAAATATTACTATTAATATAAGATTTAATATAAAAATTATAAAGTTTAATATAATTTTTGATCTAATTTTTAATCTTTGAATTTAAAAATTTATTAAAGTACAAAAATAATAATGTACACATAATGTATTAGAAATAAATCGTAGATTTAATTAAGAATGCATTATTTAGTACATTCTTATCATGTTAATTTCGTTCCAGGTTCTATCCTGGCTGTTAAGGTGTTACATCTTAAAGCATAAGGCTCCTGGTTCGAACCCGCTCTATGACCTTATCAGTTTTACCTTCGGGTTTTATGATAATGCGTTGATAGAGCAATTACAGGTAAGTATATTGGATTAAGTATGATGGATTTGTGGGTGATTTGGATTCTGGTCAAAACTAAGGTGTTTTGGGCATATATTAGGAAAAACGGCACAAACCTGTCTAGATACTTAAGTTATATTCAAATTGTAAATAATATGGTCAATTTCCTTAATTATACCATCTCCAAAAACTAATTAAGATTTCTGTTATTCCCGATGATAGAGGGGTGGGTGGTATGACGGTCAGTCCGGATTTTCGTAATCTGTTGGGACCATGCCTAGTACTTTAAATCCCTCTTAGAGGTAGTAGAGCGTCGATGTCAAAATGATAAAGGCATGTAAGGATCTGTTCCTTAAATACACTCATGTGACCTACCAATGATGTAGAAATCATGTGAGAAAGTCTAAAAAATTATTATTATTGTTAATAACCTGTTAATATTTATTATTAAATTATTTATAAATAAAGGTTATACTAGTCAAAAGGTTCTTAGTAAAAGGAACGTTTGACTTTAGTTTTAAAAAATAAATTTCTATAATTATTAAAATCTAATGATTTTTTAAATACAAAAAAAAAAAAAAAAAAAAAAAAAATAAATAATTTTCTCACAAAGATTAATTACTTATTAAAAAGTTATTTTTTTCACTAATATAATTCATAGAAAATAAAGCATTTCCTATTTATATAATTATTTATTATAATAACTAATTATTTATTTATCCTCTCTTCATTAAATTTCTCTTCTAAAAATCTCATTTATTTTGATCATTTCATTAGTTTATATATATATAAATTTTTTTTTTTTTTACTATGATTTTTAAGATTTCTAACAATTGAATTAATATGATAATGAAATATAATTTATTATGAGAATATTAATACAAATTTAATGAATTTTAATACATTTCAATATTAAATAATATAATAATATAATTTAACGTAGAAATAATAATAATACATTTCAATATTAAATAATATAATAATATAATTTAACGTAGAAATAATTTAATACATTTTGTATTTATTTATTTTTATTTTAAAACTTTTTTTTATAATTAAAAATTTAATATGTAGTTTCGTAAAACTTTTTTCAAAGAAAAAATAATAAATAATAAATAAAAATGAATAAATAATAAATAAAAATGAATAAATAATAAATAAAAATGAATAAATAATAAATAAAAATGAATAAATAGATAAATAAATAAATAAATAAATAAATATTTTTTTTTTTACAAAACGGTTTTTTTTTTCTTTTCTTTTCACTTTGTATTTTATCTTTATTTTTATATAATTATGTATAGATAATTTAATAATAACAGTTTGTTATTTTATTTTTATTTTTATTATTATTTTTTTTGTTATTGTATTATAAAATTTATTATAAATATATACAATTTTTTTAATCCAATACAAACTCTTATTCCTAATTATAATTTTTTTTATTGATTTTTGCTATTGAAGATGGCAACTTTGTTATCTATTTTTATTTTAATATATTTATATAAAATTCACATTCTTTAAAATAAAATTATGTATATGTAAATAAAAATATTTTTTATTTTGATTTATTTGTTATTTTTAAATAATAAGTAAAAAAATTAATAAATAAATGAATTAATAATAAATAAATAAATGAATAAATAAATAAGGAATGATATTAAAACTATTATTAATAACAATTTAAAACTTATAAATTAAAAAATATTATTATTTTTGTAATCATAATAAATTATATATTTATTAAAAATAATATAATTAAATATTTTTAAAAAATAATATCTATACATAAAATATAATAAACAGTTTGTCATTAAATAGCTAAAATTATAAATAATAAAATTTAATTTATTATCATTATTAATAATGTAATATAAAATTTTGTTTATAGGTATGTTATAAATTATTTATAATAATTTATAATTAAAAATAACTAAAATATTTATATATTTCAATTATTCTTAAGTGTTTATAACATAATTTAATTTTATTAAAAAAAATTTTTTTTTGTCTTGTATATTTTATATTTTATAATTTAGAGGTTTTTATTTATATTGGATTTTTAATTATTATTGACTTTCTAAACATTCCTTTATCCATTGAATGAAATTGTCGGAAGAATTTCCTGAGGATTCACTTTTCACATGTCCCAAATTCCAATTACTATGGAAATCAATTTTTCTTTCACCATAGTTTTCAAGAGCTAATTTTAAATTATATTCTGTTGTGAGAGGGTTTTCTGTTTGAGTAATACCAGATTGAATTCGCCAGTATTTGGCAACTTTTGATGTTTTGTAACCTGAGTAATAATCATCAAGGAAGTATAATGGGTTATACATTGCAATACGATCTTCTACACTAGTGCCAAAATCATCTTTTCTATTTAAATCTTTGGAAAAGGCTTCACTATATTTGGTTCCCTTTAATAATTTGGCCATAATTGGATCAAAATGTGCACCAATATCACGATCTTTTCCATAACCAAAGAGAACATTTTCTTCTTTGGTGGCTTCTAAATCATCGAATGCACCAACTTTTTTCATGGGTCGCTTAAAACGTAGAACAAATCCTTCTAAATTGGTAACATTTGCCTTTTTCATTTGAGAATCATAGGTGACCCAATGAACTCCAGTATTGAGCGAATTAATATAAATTTCTGGAGTTTTGTAGACTATTGGATCCCCAATAGTAATAGGTCCTCCATGAGTAGTTTCATCATCATCTAAGGGATCCATACCATATTGTTCTCCATTATTAAGATAAAGTGTGGTTGGTAATTGAATGTATGGGAATTCCGTTTTAGAAAGAAATTCATTAAGTGAAATTTCAATTTCTTCAAGAATATAGTCATAATAACTACCGGATTGATAATTTCCTTTATTGGATGGAATTAGGGTTAAGACTTGGCCATTTTGATTTTTGAATTGAATAGCATTAATATAATCAGCATAGGAATTGGCTAAATCATTTGAAAGTTTTTTTGTAAAATCTGTAATACCAACGCCAGAACGAGCAATACCCATGTTCCATTCGTAAGCTTCATTAGCAGTATCTAAAGTGGCATCTGGACACCAACTCATGGATCCTTGAATAGCATCACTTTCATCTTCAATAGCTCCAATAGCTTTTAAATATTTATTGTAGAGTGGACTATTTCCTGAAGCACCTAATATAATGCTTTGAGAGCCACCACTTCCAAAACCAAAAGTAAAAATATTCTCTGTAGTAGATCCAGGTATAAGATCCTTATTATAACGAATATAACGAATGGCAGCCTTTAAATCTGTAACACCATAGGGAGCTCCTTCATAACGACCTCGAAATCCTGTATTGACATAAATGATTCCTTTATCAGTAAATCTTTTAGCTTCTTTAATATAATCTTGAGGTGATGGTGATGACATATATCCTTGAGTAGTAATAGGAATTACTATTGGTGCATTATTTATGGTATAAGAACCTATCTTTGATGATAGGTTAAACTGACAGGAATATGTGGTAGCATTTTCATTTTTAATAGCATTAATATATTGACCCGGAATAAATATACCAAGGGACTCATAATTTGGGTCAATTGGATTTTCACAATAGAATATACCTACCTGCCAATAGATATCATCTTCTTTATTGTATTGCCAAGCTTTCATATCAATTTTTGGTAATGAAGTTTTGATTTTGTTATTTGTACTTTGTTTATCTTTGGTATTTTCCTTTTCTTTGTCATTTTGCTTTTCTTTATTAGTGTTTTTATTTTTATCATCTTGCTTTTCTTTAGTAATATTTCTGTCTTTATTATCTTCTTTTTCTTTAGTAGCGTTCTTATCTTTATCATTTTGCTTTTCTTTAGTAATATTTCTATCTTTATTATTATTATTATTTTCTTCAGAAATATTTTTATCTTTAGAATCTTGTTCATTTTTTCCTTCATTTGGAATTTCCTTATTATGATTATCTTTTTCATTTTCATTCTTTTTATTGCTTTGATTTTGAGTAGCATTAGATTCATTATTTTTACTCTTAATACTTTTACCTATACCACACCAAGAGCCATTTTCAATACCCCATTTCCCTTGTTTATCAGTAAATACTACTGTATTTTTTTCACAGCATGGATAAAATGGCTCTGAAAAACAATTAGTATTCTTTAAACAAGAATCTCTTAATCCACACCAATGGTTATCTTCAACTCCCCATACACCATCATAATCACTTTGTACTGCATTGCAGGACTTACAACATTTATCTTTTATTAAAAGCATTTCAATATTTAAATATAAAAATTTTTCATGAAATTGAAAATAATAAATATAAAAATAAAATAAAATAAAATAAAATAAAATTGTTAATTTTAACATTTTAGTTTTTTTTTATATATATATATAATGTATAATAAATATATAAATATATATATATATATATACATACAACCGAGCTTTACTGAAAAACATTCCTATTATTGAAAGAACAAAAATTATAATGAATTGAATCGAATTTATATAATATGAACCAAAATATTTATTATATATTTAAATTTTAAAATTTTGTTATTAATTTAAATTTATATATATTAAATATTACAATCATATTACTACATACCTTTTCAGATGTTTTACTTGAAACAATAGGAATTATAAAAGTAATTAAGGTCAATATTTTCTTATAGTTTTTTTGTTCCATAATTTGAATGGTATTGTATAATATTGATTTTTAGAGTTTATATTTTCTATTTATAATTTATTATTACTATTATTATATGGTATTATATTAATATTAAATTAATAGTATTTATGATTTTTTGAATGAATTATATATCTTTGGAGCCTTTTTTTTTTTTTTGCTTGAATTATTTTATTTTATATGATAATTATAATTTATTACAATATGAAAAAAAATATATTTGTATTTTCCTGCAATACTAATATATATGCATTTATATATATATTTTTATTATGTATTTTTATTAATTGAATTGATATTTACATTATTTAGTATTATTTATTATTTATATATTTTATTTAAAATTTTTATACAAAAATTGAATTGAAATATATATATTTAAATTTCATATATAACAGAAATAAATAAAATAAAAGTGAATATTTTAATATAATTTATTTTTATTTAATATTTTTTTTATTTTATGTCTATATTTTATTTAATTATATTTTTTATATTATATTATTCTACTTTTGCTTTTATTCTATTTCTTTTTTTTTTTTTTTATTTACTTTTATTTTCTTTATTTTTATAAAATGATATATATGAATAAATAATTTTTAATATTTCAATATTGCATATATATATATTTTATTAAAGAATAAAAAAAAAAAGAGATTTTTAAATTTTATATATGATATATATATATATATATTTTTTTTTTTTTTTAAAGAAATTTAAACAATATAATAGAAAATCTGTCAAGATGAAAAAATTTTTTGTGTATCATTATTCATTTTTTTTTAATATAAAATATATAATAATAATAATTAAAATTTAAATTTAAATTATTAATTATGGCAAAAAAAAAAAAAAAATTAAATAAATCTGTGTAATAATAGTTATGATAATTATTCATATAATAAAAATAAATGAATAAATGAATAAATAAATAAATAAATAAATGAATAAATGAATAAATTAATAAATAGATAAATAAATAAATTAATAAATGAATGAATAAATAAATAAATAAATAAATAAATAAACAAACAAACAAACAAACAAATAAATAAATAAAATCCATACTATATTAATAATAAATATATTTTAGTTTTTTTCTAAAATGTTTTATTGGACGATCAAAACGAATAATTATTAGTAATTTAATAATAATATTAATATTAATAATAATTAAAATTGTCTAGTTTTTCAAATATATAAATGGAGAAATGAAATACGTTTAATAAATAAAAACAAAAATAAATGATATATACAATACATATAATACAAAGTAGTTTTTATCACTGATATTTCATATATAAATTAGATTTAATTAAAAAAATATTAATTTGATATTTTTTTTTTTTTTAAAGATAAAATTATTTGTTCTAATATATCTTTTATTTTTTCTTTATAAATGTTATTTCATATTTCAAATATTGATTCTATGTAATAATATTTAAATATTATTAAAACTTGATATACTATTTTCTTTTTTAATTCTTATATCTTTTGCTATATTAAGCAACTCAAATAATTTTTATTTATATTATGAAAAATTTTCTTATTATTACTTTTATTTAAACTTTAGAAATCATTTAATCAAAAATAAATAATATGTCTTAGTTTAAATAAAATTGTTATTTATCATTGAAATTTTTTGATTTAAAGTTTTTTTTTTCTTATTTATTTTATAAAATTTAATAATTATGTAAAAATTAAATTTATATATATATTTATAAATAATATATACTTTTTATTAATTATAATTATTATAATTCTTTATTTCAATTAAATTTTAATTTAAAAAGTAATACATTTATTTAAAAAAATTGAATAATAACAATTAAAAATAAATTAAATCTATGGTAACACAATATTTAAAATCTTTGAATTGAAATAAGTTTTCTTTTTATTCATTAATAGAGTGCGGTAAAATTTTCTTAATTAGTTAATTATTATTGCGGTCATAATAATATTTTATTATTAATTAAAAAAGAAAATAAAAAATAAATATATTTTTTGCTTAAATATTAAAATTAAAGTTCAAGAAATAATATGATAATTATAATTAACATTTATATATGGGTTATTTGTTTAACATATGCATAAAATAAATAAATTAAAAAAATAGATTTATTTATTTAATATATAAAAATATAAATTTACCTATTATGATATGTTTAAATTTATAATTATTGTTAATTAAAAAAAAAAAAAAATACTTAATACTACAAATAATGCTTAGTAATAATTAATGTTTTATCTAAATTTATATATTATTTAATTTTAAAATATATTAAATAATATAAATTCATAATTAATAAGTACGATTTATATAAAAAAAAATTTAAACTTTACCACAACGTATTAACAATTATATATATTCATTTATTAAGTACATATATATATATACATATATTTTTATAAAACGTCCAATTAATAAAAAAAAATATTATTTATCAAAGTTAAATATAATGATTTTTTTAAACAGTAATGTGAAATAAAAGTAATATTTAAAATAAAGTGTATAAATAAATTCAGAAAAATATTCATATGTAATGAATCTTACCTCCAAATTATAAGATTTCTGTTTAAAAGGAATTCTTATTCCAAATTAAGGTTTGAATTGACAATTTGAAAGAAATTATGGTCTTCTCCTTTAAACTTGAGGCTTTGGCTCCTCTGATCTGTCTTACTACATTTTCAGCGTTAATCCTTCTAGTTAGTTTGTGCTTATACCGTTGGAATAGCAATCCTTGTCGAGTATAAGCCCTTTGCATAATTTCTTTAAAAAAAAAAAAAAAAAAAAAAAAAGCCTCAGATTGCACCAAGAATGTGGTTTTAGAATAATTAACAGAAATGATTTGGTTATTAAATAAAACATCCCATTTCTTTTTATAATTTAAATTAATAATGTTTGCATCTCTTCCACCAAGAAAGAAGTTATATAATCCATACCGAGTCACTTTTTTTTTTTTTTTTTTTTTTTTTTTTTTTTTTAGACTAAGAAGAGAAATACACTTCCAGTACTTTGTTAAAAAGATAATTATATTTTTATGTATTACATTTTTTTTTAAAAAATACATTATTATTTAAAGATAAAAAAAAAAAGTATATAAAAAATTAAGTAAAATAAAAAATAATAAAATTTTAAAAAAAAATTTAATTAATCAAAGAAAATTTAATACAATAAAGAATAAAAATAAGTTCAAAAGATAAAAAAATTTCAGTGTGAAGTATACTATGAGTAGTAACATGGTCACCAGTTAAATCTAAAATAATAAAACAAAGAAGTAACATCTTTAAAATAGATAGTGTGGTATCCACTAAACTCTCCTCTGAACCACAAAAAAGATCATCAAAAATTTAATTACTTACTACAGGCTCTGTGTTAGGAACTGTGGTGTTAGTAAATGTGTACTAATGAGAATTAACAGGACTACTAACTGCACTATTCCTTTGCCATATCGGTGCTCTTGGTAATGAAAATTTTTTTACTCAGGAGAGCTACCGATGATTGATATTGTATTAACAAGATATTCCGTATGCCCCACAATATACAGAACAGTAGATCATGATTACAGAAGAAAGCTTTATAAAATTCAATAGGAATATCATCAGGTCCATGAGCTTTGTTACGCCTAATAGAAGGTACTGTGTATCTTATATCAGAGAGTGAAATAGAATCTTCTTGAAACCACGCCAACCATGCCTATTTTTTTTGATTATTAAATAGTTACTAATTTTGACAATATTTGCTTTATAAAAAATGGAACGTAAGGAGCTTTTAAGTCTTCTCAAAACTGTGCATAATTTATGATACTGAGTAAATTGACCTAAATAAGTATCCACGGAAGGGCAGTCTGAGGAAGATTTAATATATTTTCATATATTAAATGTTTGGCAGTTCAAGTCTTCTATACATACTCTGGGCAGTGGAAATCAGGGCCTTTAAATTTTGAGGAAATAAAAACTTTAATTTCTTTTCCAACATTGATTGAAGTATTAATAAATTCTTTAACCATATCATCTGCTGATGTTTCATCAAATTTGGATTCAAGATTACTTGCCAAAATAGAAAAGTAATTATGAGACGATATACTTGTATTCTGAGTATTACAAATATATTTAAACCATTTGAAAGTTTTTTTAGGTTTATTAAAACTATCTGAAAGATTATTATTGCAAGATAAGAAGATAAGATAATGTTCAGAAATATCATATGCAAATGAACAAGTAGAAGATAAATATACATGAGGAATCATAGCTTTATTATAGATAATATGGTCGATATAAGAAGATTTTGAACCTGTAGAATAGGTAATACTACTACCAGTAAGATTCGCTACAGTCCAGTCAGGGAAATTTTTGATAATATACTTCTTAAGTTTTGTAAGGGAATATTAAAATCTCCTAAAAGAACAACAGGTGAATTTTCCTTATTATGACTACTTTATCATTTTTCCATTTCTGAGAAACATCTAAACGAGCTTCAAGCCATCTGTATCGAGGAAAATAATATTGCTAATAGAACATTTTTGATTCCAAAATTAAGTCAGGCTAACTGATATAATGTAATTGTACTTAGCATTTTCAGCAGTATATGAGCAAGAATTATGAACACCGATATATAAACCTCTCATTACAGGGATTTTGGAATTTGCTAAATGTTTGGTAATAATAGAAGGAGAGTTCCCTTTAGTGAGGAACTTACTTTTACCAGTTTCCTCAAGGAATATACATACGGGTTTAAATTATAGAATTTAAACACATAACACCATCTCTCTTTTCAGAATTCTAACCATTTATATTCCTGCTAGAGCATAAATTGAAGAAAGAAAAACGAGAATAAAGATGACATGAATAGAATTCTCTGGGCATACCAAAAAAGGATTTGATTTTTCTTCTAATTTTTTTTAACTTTATTATAATTGGATTTGTGGTCATTGGAATTTGAATAACCTTTACATTTTTTATAATTAATTTTAATAGAGGAATGAAAACCATCATTTAACAAATTATATAATTATTACTATTGAGAGCATTTATTACTATAATAAAATAAGAACCATATATTGGTGAGAATTTTCTAATTATTAAAAAAAGATATTAAAAAAAGAACGAGATAATTTACTGACCAATTTATGAGTTTATGAATGAATATCATATAAAATTTGTTGAGAACGCATCTGTAATGGCGGATATCACAGTGAAAGTTTGAATGATAGTTAAGTTCATAGTACACAATAATTGTAAGATATTCAAAATAAATAATACTGTAGGATTTTAAGTTTAAATTTGAAATAATTGTAACTTAATAAAAAGCGGAGTGATTAGAAAATGTGGGCAAGTTTGTACTTAATTTTTTTTTTTGTTTTATTTTGTATTTTTTTTTTTTTTGTATAACATAATATTGAAGTTTGACTATTGTTGAGAATAATAATTCAAATTTTGTAGTAGGATTAATGCGTTAATATTCCTTTTTTTTTTTAAGACTTATAGAATAACTTTATTTAATTTATAATAATAATAAAATTACATGATTTAAATAAAAAATAAAATACATGAAATAAAATATTATATAGTATATAATTATAAAAGTGCGTTAGAAGCAATTATAGTTTCTAATTTTTCTCATTAATCGATGATAACACCACGTCCATTATTGCGAGTAATAATTTCAGTATTAGTGTTATCAAACGAATCTGTATCAGATTTTTTACCAGGAGGTGAAAATCCATACCTTATCATTTCGACCTTGACGCTATTAGCAACGGTAGATTCAACGGAATACCATTTCATCATCAATCTAATACATCGACAAATTAATGGTATTACGTTCATTAGAAACTCCGCAATCCCTACAAAATACGGAACAGTCGACGAAGTTGAACTTTGTTTAAAAATATTGTCAACTAATTGTCTTTGTTCCCCATTATTAAGTTTAATATTTTCATATATTGAACTCCCGCCAAGAAGAACACTCAATTTAAAATAATAAATATTATTATCATAATCCTTTTCTGTATATAATGAAACATCAAAGGATTTTTGTTCAATTACCATTGTAGTATTCTTATTTTCACCATCAATACTATTACTATTATTAGCATCATTATTACTTTTGTGATTGAAAAATATCATCAATAAAACGCCTTATTTCCTCCGAACTTGAAAATTTTTTTTTTTTTTTTTTTTTTTTTTTTTTTTTTTTTTTTTTTTGGACAGGGAAGAGAGTACACTTCCATAAATGTATTAATTTTATTATAAAAAATACATGTAAGTGAAAAGTACATTTTAAATTAAAAATAAAAATAAAAGTTAAAAAATAAAAAATAAAAAAGCTCAAAAATACTATGTATTTCGGCAAGTTGTACTATGCGGGAATTTTCCCTTCCTAACAAATAAAAAAATAATAAAACCTAGAAGTAACATCTTTAAAATAGATAATTTAGTGTCCACTAAACCTCCCCGGATTCATCATTTTTTGAACTACTAAGGCCAGATTCACCCTTCGTGGAAATAGATGATGATCCTGTATTATTATTATGCCTTATCAGTACGACGTCGACGCTCTTGGTTAAGTTTGGTAATTTGGAGTACCTAACAAATAATAGCTCAAACGAACAATTTTTTGGAACAGGTGACTCAGAGAACCTTTGAAAAGTAGTTCATTTAATTGTCTCTGTTCCTCACTATCGAAATGTAGCTCATTTAAATCTAAAGTTCCACCAGAAAGATAAAAAATAGGATCTCTTTTATTTTGAAAAAGAGGTGTGTCTGATCGAATCACCATTGTTGCACACTTGTTAATTCCAAAATTCATCATATTAAATTTAGCCCATTCATTTACCCTCTTAAGCATTTTTTTTAACTTAGTTCTTGATGGTGCGCATAGAGCAATATCATCTGCAAAGAGTCCACCGCAACATCTAGATTCGCCTAAAGGAATTCCAAGTACTACTGAAAAATCATTAAAAATATCATTAATAAATAGATTGAAAAGAATTGGTGATAGTGGACAACCTTGTCTAACTCTTTTCATAATATACAAGATTCCGAATATTGATCATCAATTTTAACACTGGCTTTGGAAGTCAAATATAGATTTTTTATAAATTGATAACATTTACTTCTAATACCTAAAGCATCTAATTTATATAAAATATTACCTATTGGAACAGAATCATATGCCTTTTTTAAATCTAGAAAAGCAAGGTAAGTTTCTTTATTATTATTTTTACGCCTTTGACAAATTTCTCGAATTGAAATAAATAAAATAACACATTCTTCTTTAGTACGAAATCCAAATTGCTCTGGCCTAATAAAATTATTTTTAAGTCCATATTCCGAAATTCTTTTGGAGACTATTTTCGAGATGAGTTTTATACTATTGTTAATCAGAGAGATACCTCGATAATTGTCACAATCAGATAGATCATCTATTTTTTTAGGAATAGATATAATACTTGTTTCATTCCATGTACTAGGAAATTCTCCATTCCAAATTCTAGAATATATCTTCTGTAAACAATTTAAATCAGAAGCAGAATTATATACTGAATTTTTGTCATCCGGAGAAATTAAAGCTTAATAAAATTTAATAAGAATTCCATCCGGGCCTGAAGCTTTATAATTTGGAGTAACTAAAACTGCTTCTTTAATTTCTTCTATACTGATGTCTTGATTTATATCCCATTCATTGTGTCTCGTATACCTAATTGTACCATTGGAAAATTTATTAGACCATTCGATTAATGCACTATTGATATCAGAATGGCTTGATGCAAGTTTTTTATAATGATTGTGCCATACTTCTAACTGTTCTTTAGTAGAAGTAGCTAATTTACCATTTTTGTCCTTTACAGGAGAAACTGACATATTTTCAAATTTATCTACTTTTGCTGTTGTTTTAAGCCATTTCCAAGCTTTCTTTGGGTTATGAGATTTCATATATTCACATCCTGTATTGATCCAATGTTGGTATTCAGTTTTCCTATCATGAATAATTTTGCACATTCTATTATATTTTTCAATTAATCCTTCAAATTCATCTAAATTATGATAAGAACCTCTTCTTTTAATGGCTTTATATAATTTCATTTTGAGTTTTTGCAAATTAAATATTTTCTGTGACATATGAAAAATAGATTTTCTTACCTCTGATATTGATGTGATATTAAGCTCTTTAGCAATGATTGAATGAAGTAGATCTAAATTTCTTAGAAACATCATCAGTACTAATATTAGGATCTGGAATCACTTCCTCTAATACACTAAAATAGTTATTGTCAAAAATTGATACTTTTTCATTTATACATTTTAATCTATCCCATTTAACTGTCTTTTTGGGCAGAGAGAAGGAATTATCTGAATTATCTAATGAAAAATATTTACCTTTTATTAATAAAGGTTTATGATCCGAAATGGGGGGAAAGTCAATAAAAGTACCATATGAAAGTAAATCTAACATATGATCATTGACAATCGCATGATCTATATTAGATTCTCTATTACCTCTACTCCATGAAATTGAGGAGCCCCATAAGGGAAGAATTTTCCAATTACTCAATTTAGAGAGCAAATTACCTAATTTCTCAGTAGGTAAATTAAAATTACTAACTAACATTGAAGGATGAGAAGAGTGACTATTTAACCAAGACAAAATTTCAATTCTGGCAGCTGATATAATGTGTTATAATAAGAGAACATCTGAAAAAGGAATACCAAGATAAATATAACTAGAAACTTTAGGAATAGTATTTATTTCTATCCGAACTTGATAAGATTTCAGATACTGAATTTCTGCTGTAATAATACCATAAAATTTATAAATTATTAATTACATATGAAATACGAATGTATAATAAATAACAATACAATGACAATAAATAAATAAATAAATAAATAAATAAATAAATAAATAAATAAATAAATAAATAAATAAATAAATAAATAAATAAATAAATATATAAACAAACAAACAAACAATCAAACAAACAAATATATAAACAAACAAAAAAACAAATATATAATGTACATCTATAAATATTAAACTTCATTTTTTAATTAAATAATTAATAATATATATTATTTTTTTATTTTATTTTATTTTATTTTATTTTATTATATTTTTATTATTATTATTATTATTTTTTTCTTATTTTATTTTCATTAATTTGTAGATATTAATTTAATAATAAAATGATTAAGATTGATTATATAATAATATTAATGCTTTGGATTTATAAAGTTTTTTTTTTTTTTTTATTTTTTTATTTTCTTAATTTATTTGCTTAATTTTTATTTTATATATTTAACTATTAAGCAGAAATACCACACCAGTCATTATTGATGACACCCCAGGCACCACTTTCATCAGTATAGACAGTAGCAGTACCAGATGGACAACATGGATAATCTGGTTCAGAGAAACATTTAGTAGATGGAGTGGATGAACAAGAATCCTTAATTCCACACCAGTTACCATTTTCAATACCCCAGGCACCATCGCCATCAGTGTAGTTAACATCACAACCTGAACAACAATCATAACCAAGCTTTGTGGCGAAACATTCATCTTTAACTGGTTCTGGTTCTGGTTCTGGTTCTTTATTACATGAATCTGGAATTCCACACCAATTACCATTTTCAATACCCCAAGCACCATCATCATCAGTGTAGTTAACTTCACAACCAGTACAGCAACCATAACCGAGTTTAGTGGCGAAACATGAAGAAGATGGTGAAGTTGGTTCTGCAGCTTTTGTAGTAGTCTTTTTGATAGTAGTAGTCTTAGTCTTTGGACTACTACCACCACTGGTACTTTTGTTTATAACACCAGAGTCTTTAATGTAGTTACCATTGGCATCACAAATGTGAGCTGGCTTACAAATACCCTTAGTCCAACCATATGGTTCAGAACCACCACCATTAACCTTAACTAAGTACTTATCACCACGGTTGTAACCGTTACAGTAAACAAAGGCTTCAGTTGGTTCTTTCATTGAACCATTTGGCTTAACACGGAAGTAGAAGTTTTGTTCGGTACCTTTACCATCTAAGTAACCTTTACCCCAACCAGCACAAGCAACAAACTTATTTCCTTCCTGCTTTAATAATTCACCACCCCATACGTTATCAAGAGTAGCACCAGTAGAAGTTAAATCCATTTCAACACACCATCCACCACAGGTTAAACCACCGGTAGTAGAAACAGTTGGAGTAAATTCGTTAGAACCATTGAAGTTTAATTTAAGGTTAATTTCGCCATCCTTTTCCTTTGGTGGCCAGGCTCCTTCCCAGGTTTGTTCTGGATCTGGAACGTTTAATCCTTCTTGAATTAAGAAAGCAAGAAGACCAGTATAAGCGGCATTATAATCTAAAGCAACTTCATTAGAGTTATAGTTAGTACGATCATCAGTGTACTTATCATTACCATCTGGACCACCAGCAAGAGCACCATAAAGTGGGAAAACATTGAAAGGTGGTTCAGCCATAGCATTCATAGTACCAGAAGAACCACGGTGGTGAACAGATTTTGGTGAACTTGGATCAGCACCAACAACATAATCAACCTTAGCTGGATTATCTCCTTGAATATAATCGATTTGCTTCTGAATAAATTTAACGTATTGCTTACGCTTAGCGTCACTGGCATCCATAGTAGAAGCAACCATAGCAACGGTATAAGCAGCGTTACTAGCATAACGGTTAGAACCCCAAGCAGAAAGATTAGTATCGAACCATAAACCACCTGGAGTAGTTTTGTAGTTGACCATAAGATCACTGTGATTGAAAGCTTGTTCCTTGTATTTGTCTTCACCAGTAACCATATACATTAAAGCGTATGAGCATGCTTTCTTATCATCCCAAGAAATTGGACCTCCAGAATTAAGGAAATAATCTGGATCATGCTTATTGTATGGATAGTCCCAAATAGCATCAGCCTTAGCACGATAAGACTCATCACCGGTAGCTAATAATAACATAGCAGCACCCCAAACTAATTCATCCTTGAAACCACTGTAAGATCTGTAATAACCTTGAGCATCTGGAATACCAGTAGTGTAAGTATCTTGATATTTATCAGCAAATTCATAAAGTTCCTTTGCATGCTTTAAACAAGTAGCAGCGTAAGCTGGATCATCATCCTTGAAAACTAAATAAGCGGCAGCCTACATTATAAAATGTTAAATATTTTTTATAATAAAAAAAAAATAAAATTTTATTAATTATATTTAATATTTTTAAATTTTTTTATATGTAAATTAGAAAAAAAAAATTATATATGAAATTTACTAAAGAAGCTGCTGTTTCGGCAGCAAGATCAGAACCTGGTGCACTAGCATCAATCTTGTAAGATGGATGTTCGTATGTCATATCCTCTATTTAATTTAAAATAATAATAATGGTTAATAAATTATCAATCATTTTTATGAATATTTCTTTATTTTTTAAGGTAAAAAAAAGAAGTTATCTTATTGGTTTATTATTTTACCTGGAGCAACCCATTCACCGTGATCTAAACTACCATTACCAACTTGTCCGTCTATATTATTTTTTAAAAGAATATGAATTGAAATTAATAATTATTTTATAAATTCAAAATTTAAATTAATTATCTTATATATATATATTTTATTACATACAAAGTTCGTTTTTTCCAGTGTGACACTTAATGAAGTAATCAGTACCCCATTTAATAGCATCTTTAATGTATTCCCATTGTTCTATTTAAACATAAAAATTAATTTTTTTACAGTGAGAAATAAATTTTACCTTGTAGAAACATCAATTGAATATCAATTTTTTATTAAAACTATATTATATTAAAATATTTACCAGCTTCTTTGTAACCTTCTTGCCATTTGTAAGCAGAAAAAGCAAGTACTATATGAATTTATTAATTTTTTTTCGTTAAAATCGATATATAACGTATTTTAATAAAAAAAATATAAAGTAAAACATTTTTTATTTCTATTATTTAATATATTATTTGAAAATACTTACAAGTCAATGCACCAGCTTGTGGGAAATTGAACTTTACATTATCACCAGCATCATCTGTAGTGATAATTCATTAAATATATGTTCAATAATTATTTTTTTTACACTGTTTTTCGAATATTATATTAATTATACTTACAATCTTTTAAAATTTAAAGTTGAATAAACAAAATTTTTTTATATACAAAGATAGGCATAAAAAATAAAAATCATTAATAAAAAAATTTATTAAAATGATAATATAAAATAATAAAATATAGCAATTAATTAAATTGATAAAAGAAAAAACTAAATACTTACAACCACCGTTTAAGTCAACACCATTATCGGCACCAGCATCAGTCATACTATCCTTACGCCAGAAAATACGGTTACTAGCTGGTAAAGGACCAGATCTTTGAGCTAGAATAATTTTATATCAACAAAAATATATTATATATATTAATAAATTTTTAAACAATGATTTATTTAATTTTATTTGTCTTTCTTTTTATTATACATATATGTCTATTCATTTTTATTTTTTTATTTATAAATATTTTTTTTATCGTTTTTTATTATACCTTCATAGAATAAAAGAGAAAGTTCTAAGTGTCTTGCATAATCTTGAGATTTAGCATAAACAGAAGGAAAAGTGAAGACTAATCCACTAAGTACTTTTAAAACTGATTGAAATTTCATTTTTTTATTAAATGTACTTTAATTATAAAACTTCTTTTTATTTAATTTTTTTTAATTTAATACTTTTTTTTTTTTATTATATTTTATTTGTTATTTTTTTTTTAATTCACTTTATTAAATTTATATACGCACTATCAAAGTGTTTATATATTTATAAATATTTCTTTTTGCTTTACTATATTACTACACTATCAAAGTGTTTTATAAATTTTGTAATTTATAATAATTTTTAAATAGCAAAAATACTTTAAAATAAATTTTTTTAGAAAAAATTTAATTTTTAAAAATTAAGGAAACTTACTTTATATATATATATTTTTTAATTTAATATTATTCTATTATATATAACTTTTTTATATCAAATATTTCAAAACTATTAATATTGTTATAGTTTACCAATTATAAAATACAATATAGTAAGATTTAATTTAATAACAATTATTGATAAATAAGGGGGTTTTAAATAAATAAAAAAAAATTTTTTTTTATATTATTCTTTTTATTGTTGTTTAAAAACTAATTTTATTATCAAAAATATATTTATTTTAATTTATTAATATATAAATGGAAAATTATATATCATATTTATTATATAATATATTATTTAATATTATATAATATTAATAATGTAAGAGAAGAGAATAATATACAAAAATTCTAATTAATATAATTAAATTATAGAAATAATATTAAAAGATAAAAAATAATAAACTTTGTAAATAATAATATTAATAATATCATTAATTATTAAAATTAATATAAAAAATTGTATTAATGTTTTAAGTTTTTAAAAAGAAATCCAATAAAACTTTAATATTATCTAAATATAAAATTAAGATACACCAATTATATATTAATATTATAAATATATTTCAATTAAGGAAAAAAAACTATAATAGTAATAAAAAAAAAAATAATAAAGAAAAACAATAATTTATTTTTTAATTTTGTTTTTATTTCTATTTTTAAATTACAAAATTAATATATTTAAATTTCATCTAATTTTGTTATAAAAAGTAATAAAAAGTATACAACTAATAATGTAAATGTTTATTCAACAATAATTTTTTTCTTTTTCTTTTTTTTTTTTTTTTTTTTTTTTTTTTAAAAAATTAATATAAAAATTTTAATTAATATGTAATAATAATAAATGAATAACTATAAGTTAAGAAAATGTAAGAAGAGATAAAATTATGGAATATTTTTATACATATTGAAAAATTTTTACATATTGTGATATAAAAAGAAAACAATGAAAAAATTAAAAATTCTTTGAGAATATTAAGAACAAATTATTCAAAATATATAATAAACACAATAATTTATATTGGTTTAACACAAAATTTTCATGTAATAGGAATTATTATTATTATTATTATAATGAAGAAGAAAAATAACAATCAAAGATATTTAAATTCTTTAGTTTTAGTACTATTTATTTTTTTTTTTTTTGTTCTAATCTTTCTTAATAAAAAACTCATGTTATAGAATTATATTTATATAATTATGTTAATATAAATAATCATATATAAATAAGATTATTAAAGATAAAAAATAAATTAAATGTGAGATAATTTTTTATTTATTATAACAATTTAAGAGTTGATCATTTTAAAATTAAACTTTATTTATTAATATTTATGATAATAAGGTTTTTATGATTTTCATTTGTCCTCATACTAAAATTAAATTTGTATCAAAATATAGTATTATGATATTATAATAATATGATAATGAATGAATTTTTTTTTAATTTAATTTATAATGTACAAATTTCAGATTTATTTCAAATTTTAATTATTATTTTATTTATAAAAAATTCCTATTGTATGTGGGATGTTTCTTTTAATATAAAAATCATAAAAAAGGAAAAAAATTTAAATTAAAAAATATTCTATATATTTAGACTTTTTTAATTTTTTTATATTTAATAATATTATCAAAGAAAAATAAAATATAGGTAGATTATATATAAAAGAAATTCATAAAAATAAATAAAGGGATAGTATTTTTTCAAATATAATTGAAAATAATTGTAATGTGATTTTTTTTAATAATTTTCCATTTTCTGTAACTAGAAATGTTACTAAATGGAATAATTAATAAAACTTTAATAAATAATACATACTCATACACATACTCATACACATACTCATACACACGCACAAAAAAAAACTTATATCCATTTAATAAATAAATAAATGTATCATTTTTAAATTATAAAAAGAGAAATAAAGGAAAAGAAAATATATATTATTAAATGTTGTTAAGTCTTTTATAATTAAAAAATATTTTGTACAATATTTATTAACATTAAATAAAAAAAAAATATTATTGATAGTTTTTTTTTTTTTTTTATTTTTTTTTTTTATTTTTATTTTTATTTTATTTTATTTTAATATTTTAATATTTTTATTATCTATTTTTTATTTTTATTATTTATTAAAAAAAATATAAATATTTCAATATATTACTTTTTTTTTTATTAGATTATTTTTATTTTTTTTTTATAAGAAAAATCCTTTTATATTAGAACCAAGGGAATATAATATGATAATGAATGATTAGAGACCTTAGAAATAATTATTTTATAATATATATTTTATTAATATGAATTTATTATATTTATTTGATTATCTTTATATATATTTTGTTCTATTATAAAATATTTTTTCTATTATAAAATATTTTTTCTATTAAAAATAAAAATAATATTGATAAAAAAAAATATATTTTATAATAGAACAAAATATATAAATTGATAATGAAACATAGAATTTTAGTAATAAATAAACGTAAATATTTGTATATGTTTTTATTTTATTACAGTAACAAAAAAAAAAAAAAAAAAAAAAAAAAAATGATGAAATTAGATTAAATTTAAATGTATTTAATAATATAATATAATTATAATAAAAAATAATTATTAAGGTTGATTCATATTCAAATTTATTATTGTTGAAAGTTTTAATTATTTTATCTTTTTTTTTTTTTTTTTTTTTTTGCCTTCTGGAATGTATTCAATATTATGAATAGGTTTATTAAAACTATTTGAATTTCTTGAAACTTCAACATAACCTTGAATAATACTATTAATATCATAGAATTGTACATATTATTATTATATTCAATTAATATTAAGTAATTATTTATTTGTTCTATTATGCTCAATGATAAATCAAATTTTGAATTATTTTATTTACTAATTCCTTATTTTCGTATAATTTTTTTCATTTCCCTTCTTGAAAATGATTTCAACATTATTATCAGTAATTTCGTTTGGTTGATAAATAATTACATTATTAACTTTTTTTCAATTTTAATAAACTAAATAATTCTGAAAATGATAAATCTTGATTATTATATATATCAATTAAAACTTTCATATTGCTTTTAATTAATTCATAAAATGTACATTCATCATTAAATTCTATGAGCATAGGTTAGGTAGCTACAAGCATACCATTCATATTTTCAACATAATGTTTATTTCTGTGTTTAAATATCATTGATGTGTATATAATATCTTATTTAGATTATTTAGGTAATTCAAATATCAAATATAAATACTTATGAAAAAAATGCTTTTTTACTTATTTCATTAGTTTTAACATACTCATCAATTAATTAACTTGTTTTTTTTATCAATTTCTTGTGTACAAAAACTTAAGTTTTCTATTTCTAATTATCATTGTTCAATTCAATATACTCTTTCATTGAAATAGATAATATATATTAGAATTCTTTAAACATATTTTTATAAAATTCAATTTGATTTTTGAAAGCACCGTCTTTTTGTTTTTCTTTATAGTGTAAAGCATAATCACTATCTTTGTGAAATCATAATAATAATAACTATTTAATTCATTATTAATAATAGAAATAGTAGATCCTTCAGCAATAATATGGTGAATACTTAGTAATAAGACTTCATTTTATGTAAAACTAACTCATATTAAAGGTGATTTTGACAAATTAGATAGTCTTGAGAATTATTTTACTTTATAATAACTATAGGATTCAAATTTAAGGATGTAATCATCATCAATGCACCCATAAATTTCAATTTTCCAGTATCATTATTTGATGTATTGACTTCTTAATAGTTTATGATAATTGAATAAATCAATAATTCCCATTTAAAGTTCATCATTTCAATATTTTATTTTAATTTAAATGAATTTGAAATATTATAGATTATACTCTTTGGATTTTTTAAATAACCAATATAGATATCAAAATGTTGAGAAGTTAAAGGAAATTCATTACTATCATATTTTTTAATAACTTTTTTTTTTGTTGATTATTACTATTATATAATCGTTTTTCAATATTTTTACTTAATTTATAAATTGAAGAGCATGAAAAAATATAATTAACCATATTCAATTTTTATTTCTTTTTTTTTTCATTATATATTTAATAATGCATTTGATAATGTAATTTCTATAAATGTGTTTAACACTTTTTTTAATTAAATACAATTTTTAAATTAAATATATATTAAATTACGAATTTGAAACGCTGATTACGTAATTGTCTTCTTTCTTTTTTTTTTTTTTTTTTTTTTTACACAATTTACACTTAGGAAATAATATGTATTATTTTTTTTAAACCTTCCCACAGTGGGAATATTGAGATAGTCACAACACTTTGCATAGGCAGATAATGTCTTTGATGGACGATCAAACTGAGTATTTAACATTGGCACTCTGACATATGCATATTATTGCCGAGACTTTTGTGCTTCACCAATTCCTAACTTTCCTTTGAAACAAGGTCAGTATAACCTAACCCAATGAGATATGTACTGGTTCCCAACAATAATAATTTAGATTCCAATATTCTCCGGTTATAAAATAGTTAATTAATTATCAAATCGGTTGACATTGTAAATAGATAATTTAATAATGATTTAATTATTAAATTATCATTCATCAATAATGACAAAATACACTCAGCTTCGATTCTTTTAAGGTTTGTTCTTTTGAAAGGGGGAAACAATTTATGTGTTTTATGAAAAATTAATTTATTTAAATTTTATTTATTTGGAAAAATTACAATATCATTATTTAAAATGAAAACTAACATTTATTCGTAAAACTAATATTTATTCTTATTCTTTGATCTAAAGAATTACTGTAATTTAGTATTTATTATTCTTGGACATAGAACTAAACTATTTCTATTATTTTTTTCTTTTATAATTAAATTTACTTTCATTAATTATTAAATTAAATAATAAAAATATATAAATTAATTTTAATGGGGGAGGTGCATTTCGCAAAATTTCATTTCGGAAAGTTTCATTTCGCAAAAAAATTTTTAAAGTTAATAAATAAATAAATTAATAATAAACCAAATAAATAATATATATATTTTAAATAAATAATTAAATAAATAAAAATAAATAAATAAAACTATAATAAATAAATAAATTTAAAATTAAATTTTTTAAAAAAAAGAAAAATATTTATATACATATATATAATGAATATACATTATATAATAATAAATATTCATTAGAATTAAAGCTTTAAAAAAATAAAATATTTTATCATTTTAAATGTTCTATAATATATAATTAATAATAATTTTATATATATATATAAATAAATATTAATAATTTAAAAGTTGTATAAAGATAATAATTTAAAATATAACTATTAAAAATAATTAAAAAATAATTATTATAAAGATTAAAAAATAATATATAAATAATTAATTGATCATTTTACACCTTTTAAGTCCTTGCGCAGTATTTTAAAAAAACTTTAATTACTAATAAATTTTTTTAATAAAAGAAATATTTATAAATAATCCATTAAAAAAAAAAAAGATGAGGACATCATAAAAAAGGGAGTTAAAAGTAGCACAAACTTAGGATGATTTTAAATAGTATTTTTTTTTTTTTTATTTTTTATTTTATATTTTATATTTTATATTTTATATTTTATATTTTATATTTTATATTTTATATTTTATATTTTATTTTTTATATTTTATATTTTTATATTTTTATATTTTTTATTATTTATTTATTTTATTATTTATTTATCTATTTATTAAAATTTTGCGAAATGAAACTTTTGCGAAATGCCACACACCCAATTTTAATATAAATATTATAAAAACATAAATTTATGCTTATACTACATTTTTTAATTAACTTAAATTTATTATTTATTAGAGTTTTTATTTCTATTATATATCAATAATTATTAAATATATATAATAAAAATCAATATTAATCTGGTATAAAATGAAATATTCAAACCTTAATTAATATAAAATAAATTTTATTATTCAAACATAAATTAATGTCATAAATCAAATTTAAATCTAATGATTTTATAATGTTCTTTATAAGTGGCTTGATTTAACTAAAACATAAATTAATGCTTTAATTATAGAACTCCATGAGATTGGATCAATAGTCCAGAAGTTCAATTCCACCTTACCACCCAATAATAACTTGTTAAAATAATCACATTTTATTTTATATTTTTATATTATTAAAATTATATTTTTATATTCTTATATTATTATCAATATTATATTCTTATCTTATATTAATATTTTATTCTTATATTTTTATGTTGTGTAACATTTATCTATGTGTATTAATTCATAGAATTATCACATGATTAAATATGTAATTTTTACTATAAAAAATAATTATTTTTATTTTCTTAAATAAAAATGAGTTCTTTACATTAATAAAATTTATGTATTAACTAAATACAAAAATTAAATAAAGTTTATTATAAAAAACACACATACTTTTCTCATAACTATTGGCAGCCTAACCCTAAATCGAACAAGTCATCGTCTACACTATGATGGTGCTTCTCAGATGTACGTATAAATGCCTGAAGCGGGGTAATTTCTGTGATTGTAAATCCTCATTAGTTAATTCATTCGTGGAGAATGTGGTGCATTTCGCCAATTTTTATAATAAAAATTTTCAATACACCATTTATTTTTAATGGCTTGTAAAATTTTTTATTAACGCCATAAAAATTTTTAATGCAATTATATGTAAAAAAAATGTAATAATATAAGTATATAAAATAAAATAAAATAAAATAAATGAAAAATAAATATTAAATGTAATAATATAAAAGTACAAGAATATAAAATAAAATAAAATAAAATAAAATAAAATAAAATAAAATAAAATAAAATAAAATAAAATAAAATAAAATAAAATAAAATAAAATAAAATAAAATAAAATAAAATAAAATAAAATAAAATAAAATAAAATAAATAAAATAAAATAAAATAAAATAAAATAAAATAAAATAAAATAAAATAAAATAAAATAAAATAAAATAAAATAAAATAAAATAAAATAAAATAAAATAAAATAAAATAAAATAAAATAAAATAAAATAAAATAAAATAAAATAAAATAAAATAAAATAAAATAAAATAAAATAAAATAAAATAAAATAAATAAATAAATAAATAAAATAAAATAAAATAAAATAAAATAAAATAAAATAAATAGTAGAATATAAATATAAGTACAGATTGAATAAAATAAAATAAAATAAAATAAAATAAAATAAAATAAAATAAAATAAAATAAAATAAAATAAAATAAAATAAAATAAAATAAAATAAAATAAAATAAAATAAAATAAAATAAAATAAAATAAAATAAAATAAAATAAAATAAAATAAAATAAAATAAAATAAAATAAAATAAAATAAAATAAAATAAAATAAAATAAAATAAAATAAAATAAAATAAAATAAAATAAAATAAAATAAATAGTAGAATATTAAATATAAAGTACAGATTGAATAAAATAAAATAAAATAAAATAAAATAAAATAAAATAAAATAAAATAAAATAAAATAAAATAAAATAAAATAAAATAAAATAAAATAAAATAAAATAAAATAAAATAAAATAAAATAAAATAAAATAAAATAAAATACATTTCAGTAAATAAATAAATAAATAAATAAAAAGAAAAAGTTTAAAAAAAAAATATATTTAATAATTTTTTATTACGTTTGGTGTTAAGTATTTATATTTAATTATATAATAGTATATATCATACCAACCAAGTTATATTAGAAAAACTGTCAAAATTTGACAAACATTATTAACCTTATTTTTTTATTACGTATTACATAATTTATCTTTATTTTTTATCTTATGTATTATTTCTTATATATTTTAATATTTTTTTTTTTTTTTTTATTTTTCTTATGTATTCTGAATTTCTTATATATTTTAATATTTTTTTTTTATTTTTCTTATATATTCTGAATTTCTTATATATTTTAATATTTTTTTTTTTTTTTTATGTTTCTTATATATTCTGAATTTCTTATATATTTTAATATTTTTTTTTTTTATTTTTCTTATATATTCTGAATTTCTTATATATTTTAATATTTTTTTTTATTTTTCTTATGTATTCTGAATTTCTTATATATTTTAATATTTTTTTTTATATATTTTAATATATTTTTTTTTTTTTATATATTTTAATATTTTTTTTTTATATATTTTAATATTTTTTTTTATATATTTTAATATTTTTTTTTTATATATATTTTAATATTTTTTTTTTTTTATTTTTCTTATGTATTCTGAATTTCTTATATATTTTAATTTAAAACTCAATACTTTTATTTTACTTAACAAAGATTCTATTTTACTTAACGAAGATTCTATTTTACTTAACAAAGATTCTTTTAAATAAAAATAAATATGTGAAACTTTTAATTTTAACCTAAGCATATATTACTATTATTATTCATTTAATTATAATTAGTTATTATTATTCATTTAATTTAATTATTAATAATTATTATTCATTTAATTTTTTATTTTAGTAATAAATAATTTTTATATCATGTAATTTTAAGATTGTATACATTATTTTTCTTTAGTAGTATTTTTTATTATATTTATTAATATGTTGTATAAATTTTTGGTTACGGAAATCAAATCCGCTGAAATCTTTATCTTCAATATATATTAATAATAAAGATGTAAAAATATATTGGTAAAATATATAGTGGATATATAAATTAAACTTTAAAAGTACTACTTAGTAGTGAATTATTAAATTTTATTTTATTAATTTGATTATTTAATCAATAGAATAAATTAATATTTTCATTTAATAATATTAATCATTTTAATTATAATTAAATTTATTTATTATATTATTAAATATATAATATTAAAATAAATATAAATGAATTTAAATAAAAAAATATTACTTTTTTTATAATGGAAGTTAGTGCTAAATAAATAGTTAATTCGTTATTGTATAGCATTTAAAAGTAGAAATATTCATAAAGATTAAAAAAATATTAAATTGAAAATATATTTTTAAAGTGTCTTTATTTATTATTTTGTTATTCTAAATATCTTAATTTTTATTATTATTAAGAGAATTAATTTAATGATGATTATTTATTATGTAATAATTAATTAAGAAATTTAAACTTTTAATAAATTACTATAATGATAATAATATTAATAATTTTTTTTTTTTTTTTCGTATTAATCAAAAAATATGCATACAATTTAAATATATTAGTAATAAGAAAAAGTATTGTATTATATATATACATATGCATACATTATATTAAAAACTTTATTCAAAAAAAAAAAAAAAAGAAAAAAAAAAAAAAAGATAAAAAAACCTTTTATTATTTTAATATAAATAGAAAATATAAATATATATATAATAATACATAATATATATTCTAATGAATTATATTAAAATTATTATTTAAGATAAAAATTATTATAAATGCATATTTCTGAAAAATATAAATATTGGTTGATTTTCCTTATTAATAAAAAAAATAATCATAGTAAAGATAAAGAAATTAAAATAATAATAAATAAATAATATCGATATATTATAATATATAAAGCAATTAATAATCCAAAAATGAGATCTGATCTTTCTGAATACAACAAAATTGAAGAAATTGCAAGAAAATTTATTGAAGCTGTAAAGAACGGAAAGAGTGAAATTATTAAACCTTATTTCTATGAAAAGGCTTCATTCTTTGGTCAGTTAAACGAAAAAGAATATCAATCTGGTCCAATTCAAGGTTTCTATGATACCATTGATAAAATGGGAGCTTGTGGCCCAGATTACACTGGTAGAGTTGATGTATTAAATATTGAACAAACCATTGCTACTGTTAGAGTTATTGAAGATAACTGGCATGGTTATAAATTTACTGATTTATTAGTATTCAATAAGGTTAATGGACAATGGAAAATTGTTGCTAAAGTTTATGATACAACTGTTGCTCCAAAATAATTTATGAAATAAAAAATTATAAATCAGTTTAATAAAATGAAAAAAAATATTATCTTTTTTTATAACAATGATTAAAACGGCTATAATAAAAAATTATAAAATTTAGATATATAATATTATTTTTTATATAATAAATAAAAACACATAATAAAAATAATTATTATTATTAAATAAAAAAAATATTATTAATTTTTTTACAATAATTTAATATTCGTAATAGGGAAAAAAAAATAATATTAATTTTATTGAAGAAATAATAATATAAAAAAAGAAAATAAATGAATAAAATAAATTTTAAATATTTTATTATTAAAAATTAATATTATTTTTTAAATAATAATGAAAAATAAAGAATTTAATTATTATTAATTGTTAATCAATGAAAATTACTTTTCTATATTTTTGATTTTGTTTTAAAGGAGTATTAATTATTAAATTTAATTATTGGTTATTAAAATTTGAAAAAATTATGTAATAATTAAATTATATATATATTTTTCAATATTAGATGATTATAGTTAACATTAATTCTTAAGTATTGTTTATTTGGAATATTAACTGTCAATTTAATCTTTTTTATCAAAATTAGAAAAATAATTATGGTACTATACATTTATAATTATACTAAATAAACATATTTAATTTTAGTAAAATATAAACCAATTATATTAATATATATACAGTGTTTTTTAAAATTTATAAATACTATATTTATAAATTTAATAAATACAATATATTTATAGAATTTATATATAAATATTATAAAAATTAATTTGATGTATAATTTAAGTACATTAAATTAATTTCTATAAATAAATAATATTTTTTTATAAATAGATTCGTTTTTGGATAATATTTGAAATAGCTAAAATTCTATTAATTATTTATAATAATATTAAAAAAAAAAGTGATAATATATATTTATTAATTATATACAATGTAGTTATATAAGCATTATTTAGTAAAAATAACAATGAAATTTATAAAATAATAATTAATATAACAATAATAAATAAATAAATAAATAAATAAATAAATAAATAAATAAATAAATAATAATAATAATAAATAATTCAGCAATTTTTTTTTTTTTTTTTTTTTTTTTTAGATAAGAATTTACTTTTTAATAATCTTTTAATTAATTATACATATAAAGTAAAAAAATTTATACTAATATTACAGAATTTTAAATTATGAGTTTTGAGAATGAAAGAATAACTCTTTGAGTAATAGTTCATTTTGACTAAATATTTATTTATTTTTCTCTTATTGTTCATTAAAATTCATGGGGCATTCAATACAATAAATGTAATTTTAATAGATTTAGAATATATAAAGTAAGCTCAATTTTCAGAGAATTTAAATTTTTAATTTGAACAATGATATAAAACTAATGTGTGTAAATATGAGTATATTTAATAATAATAATAATAATTATTAAATATTAAATTTATATCTTTAATTTTTTAATAATGATTTATAGAATAATTCTATACTATTTTATTCATATATTATTAAATATTTACTCTTATATTATATTTATAATTATTTTATATATTAAGTTAAATGATTATTTTATATTTACATATTATATAATAATATTCTTATATATATTATAATATAATAAAATAGTTTATAATTACTTATATTATAATTAAATATATATAGTTGATATTATTTATTATATTCTTATATATTATTACTTTATATTAATTTATATTATTAAACTATTATTTGTATGTGTAAAGTTTATATTAAATATTCAAAATTCTTCTATATATTATAATATAATAAAATAGTTTATAATTATATTATAATTAAATATATATAGTTGATATTATTTATTATATTCTTATATATTATTACTTTATATTAATTTATATTATTAAACTATTATTTGTATGTGTTAAGTAATTTTTTAATAATGATTTATAGTATATAATATGTAAATATTCTTATTTATCTTAAAGTTTATATTAAATATTCATAATTATTCTATATATTATAATATAATAAAATAGTTTATAATTACTTATATTATAATTAAATATATATAGTTGATATTATTTATTATATTCTTATATATTATTACTTTATATTAATTTATATTATTAAACTATTATTTGTATTTGTTAAGGAGTCATACAGAATGTGGTGTATACAAACACGAAATTTATATTATTATATAAATTATTTATTTATTTATTAATTATTATTTTTATTTCTTATGATAAAAAGACTCAGTTATTTAATATAATACATTAATTCAATATTTAATCTATTACATACATTATATCATTAAGAAACTTTATAATATCTTAATGTACATTACTTAACATTCTCTACATTAAGTATTATAATTATATATATATATATTTTTTTATTTTTTTTTTTTTTTAATCTGTAAAAATCAAATTTGTAAAACGATTCATTTTTATGCCTGTAGTGCTTTTTGTTAGAGGATCGGCTAACATGTGTTTTCTGTGTTAATATATTCTAATATAATATTATTGTTATTTATTTCTTCTTGTATAAATTTATATCTAGTATCTATGTGTTTACATCGGCCTTTTGAATTTGTATCTTGAGCTATTGCTATACAAGCTTTATTATCTACCATAATTTTTATTTTTATTTCTTTATTAAAATTTTCCTTGAATAAATTTTTAAACCAAATACCTTATTTGGGCACATTCAGTTAAACTTACAAATTCAGCTTCTGCTGTGGGTAGAGTTACGCTTTTTTGTAGTTGAGATTTCCATGAAATTGGACTATCACCATGTAAGAAAATAAAACGGCTAGTGGATCTTCTTGTTTTTTTCATCACTTGCAAAATCTGAATCTGAATATCCAATGAATCTGTTTCTTTTATTATAACATATTGATTTGTTAATTGTTCCTTTTAAATATTGTAATATGTACATTAATGATCCATAATCCGCTTCGATTGGATTTTCACAATTTCTTGAAGCTTGGTTTACTGCAAAAGATATGTCATGTCTGGACTTTACTGCTATATAAAGAAGAGCACCAAGTAAAGATTTATATTCCCCAACAATAACCAAATTTGAATTTTCTCTTTCAAAATCTGATACATTTCTGCAAGGTGTTTTGACACTCTTTGTTTTATTCATCTTATATTTTTTTGATGATCTTGTTGATGTAATCTATTTAATTTATTTTGTATCCATCTTTAGTGTTATATATATTGATACCGATTATTTTATTTACATTCGATTCTTTATACCACATTCTACTAGCTTGTTTTAAACCATATAGAGCCTTCTTCAATAGCCAATATTTATTTTTATTATAGTTTTTATTACCTAAAGGTATTTTCAGATATATTTTTTCTTCTAAATCTGCATTTAAGTATGCAGCTTTTATATTTAATTGCTTAAGGCACCATTCATTTAGGGAGGCTATAGCGACTGTTAAATCTGAGACTGCCGGCTTGAATTGTTGGTGAATATGTTTCAATAAAATCTTGCCCTGATATTTGTTGGAAACCACGATCGACTAGTCCTGCCTTTTTTTTTTTTGGTATTATCCTTTTCAGTGAATATCCATTTAGTATCTATTATGTGTACATTTTTTGGAATTTTTATTAACTACTTCCATTACATTGTTGTTATACAGGATTGAAAGTTCTTCTTTGATGGCTAATTTCCATTCATTGCTATCTTTTGAGTTGATGGCTTGTTCGTATGAATTTGGAACGTTCGTAATAATGTTCATAACTTTGTGGCGTTTGTTATATTTATTTTTAAATTTTTCATTTCTTAAATTTAATGGTTCGTTATCTGAATCATATTATATTCACTTTCTTCTTTGAGAGATCTTTTATTATTTATATTATTTTTATTGTTATCATTATTGTTTAAATTATTATTATTTAGGTTATTATTGCCAATTAAACTATTTTTATTTTTATTTAAGTTAGTATTTATGTGTTGATTATTATTAAAAGAATTATTATTTATATCATTAATATTGTTTGAATTATTATTATTATTTAAATTATTGTTATTATTTAAATTATTATTATTAAATAAATTATTATTATTCAAATCATTATTATTATTATTATTATTTATATCATCATCATCATTATAGTTATTATTATTCATATCATTACTATTATTTAAGGGATTTTTTAATTGTAAATCATTCATAATATCATTAGAATTATTACTTTCCCCCTCAATTAATAAATCCTTGAAATCTATAATAGAGTCAATATATTTATTGCAAAAGAAAGTAGTATTAATAGTACCAGGCATGTCTTCTAAAAAATATACGTCTCTTGCAGTAATAATAGAATTAGTAGAAACATCTAAAATCTTATAACCAAGAGAATCACCTGCAAAACCAAGGTTTGGAATTATTTTAGTATTTGTTGGACTTATGATTATTATAAAAAAAGGCTTTACAACCAAAAACTTTAATATATGCAGTATCAACGGGTTTGTTGAAAAATAATTCATTAGGAATTTTATTATCCATACTCTGATGAGGGTTAATATTATACAAATAAGTAGTGCATAAAATAGCAGAATCCCAGAAATTAAGAGGAAGTTTAGAAGAATTCAATAAAGTCGTTGCACATTTGTTTAAAGCTTGGTTCAAGCGTTCAGCACAACCATTTTGCTGAGGATTTCCTATAGTAGAATGAATAAAATTAATACCTTTTGATTCCATAAATTTAATTAAATTTTTATTAATGTATTCTGTACCATGATCAGATTTAACATTAATAATTTTGAAAGAGGTAGTATTAGAAATAAAGATATAAAAATTTAATAAAAGTATCCAGGAACATCTGATTTATTTTTAATAAGAAAAACCCAACATCTTCTGGAAAAAATCATCAAGAAAAGTAACATAGTAATTGAAATCGTTAAAAGAATTTTCTAATTTTCCTACATCATCGGTGTGAACTAATTCCATTGGTTTTTCATATTTATTAAAATTATTATAAAAAGGTCTTTTCTTTAACTTGCTAATTTTGCATTGATGACAATTTTTAGAGTTATGAAGTTTCAAATGTTCGATAACAAAATTATGAATATTTCTGTTATCGTAATGACCTAACCTCGTGTGCCATAAAATAGTATCTATAGGCAAAACGTGATTTTTTGAAGTAACATTATTAATTGGTATGGTATCAAAAGAAAATAAATTTTCGTCATCTGCACAAATATTTACTATTAATTTATTATTTTTTATTATCTGTAATCTGTCCTTATTATTAATATTTTCCATAACTATTTTACATCCATTATTTAATATAGAATGTGTTGAAATTAAATTATTTTTGATATTTGACGCATAATAAACATTAGATAAAATAAATTTATTATTTTTGAATTTGACATTATATGTACCTTTACATTTAATTCTATCTAATTTACCATTTGGATATATAATATTTTTATTATTGATATCATATTTATTTTTTTAAATTGTTTAATTCATTAGTTAAATTAATACCAGTACCGCTCTCAATAATCCAATGTGTGTATTTATTTTCTTTTTTAAAATTTGTATTATTACAATTTTCAATTACTGAGACACTACCAGTAATTCATATACTACTATAGTAATTTTATCCTTAAAATCATTGTCTTCATCATATTCATATGAGTTGTCAGAAATATCGTCATTATAATTATCTTCATTAATATTACTTGAGTGATAATTATTATTATTTTGTATTAAATTAAACTTAATGCTATTATAATTTTTATAATTCTTTTTTATTTTTAAAACTATTATTTTTGTAATTATTGTTTTCTTTATTTAAAGAATTAAATTTACAAAAATCAGTAGAATGACCTTTAACTTTACAAATATGGCAGTAATATTCTTTATTAGAATTAATATTATTATAAGATTTTCTTTTGTTCACATTATTGACATTTAAATCAATAGACATATTGTTTGAGTATTTTAATATGTTTGCCTTTTCGAAAAAGTCGTGTCTTTTATATAATTCATTAACTAAATCATTAAAATTTTTAAAACTGTATATAAGGAGGTGAATTAATACAAAATTTATCTAGTTCAATAGATGAATATAAAAGTTTTGTTTCTTCATCCATTGATTTTTTTTATTTAAATTCTCACATTCAGTTTGGTGTTGTTCAAAAAGATTATTTAATTCATTTATATACTGAATATAATCATTATCATTAATTTTTAAATTTTTTATTTTTTGTTCTAAGATATTTAATAATGCTTGTCCAGATTGATAGTAGCGCCTTTTCAATCTTTGCATCATTTGGTATGCCGTTCTACATCCACTAAGATAATTTTGATTAATGTTATTCAGGCTATTAATTATTATTGACTGGACTGCATTATCATCTTTTATTTGTTTTCTATTCATAATTTTACTATCTATTTGTTTGTCAATGAAAGTATCTAAGTCATTGGCAATTAAATGTCTTCTTAATGGTTCATACCATTAAGAAAATTTTCTTTTGATATGTCAAAATCTTTTATATCAAAAACAGATTTTGATGTATTACCATAGTATTTATTAATTTTATTAATGGTGACATTTTTATTATTATTAGGATTATCATCAACATCAAATAAATCAGAATCGTTTGTAAGATCATCATTTTCAGAATCATTAAGTGTAATTGGGGAGATAGTTCCATTTTCCTTACTAACAGTTGGAGTTGATGAACTAGAGCTCTCTTCAATTGCTTTTTTATTATTTTTTTCTTTTAGGCATTATGATGAACATAAAATAAAAAAAAAATAAGATAAAATAAAAACTAAATATTATTTATTAAAATTTAATGATATCATAAAATGTTTTATAAAAAAAAATAAGTCTCTCACCTTTGAGACTCTTAATCTGTTAAGGAGTCACACAGAATGTGGTGTGTATACACTATTAGAGGTATATTTGTCGTTCCACTCTTTAATGAATGAATTGTTGTCTAAATTAATTTCCACCATGAATTGGATTTTTTTTTGCATATGTATATAATAAATGAATAAGTATTTATTTATTATGTATAGATAAATATTTTTCTTATATTTTTAATTTATAATAAAGAAAAAAATATAAATTATTTTTTATTATTTTTATTTTTTCCTTTTTATTTTAATACTTTATATAATTATGGAAAATCAAAAATTCTTTCATATTTATATAAATAATTTAATTTTTTTTTTTTTTTTAAAAAAAAAATTATAATTAAACTTATTATTATCAATATATAAAATATATCCTGCTATAATAGAAATGGTTGCTATTAGTCTATACTTAAAGTAATTGTAATTTAGAATTATTAATAATAAAATTTTAATATAAGCAAAATACAAATTTTTATGATAAGATTTTTAATATAATGATAATGGTGAAAATAATTATTACTTAAAATTGTTCAAAATAAGAAGTGTAATTTAGAATTATTAATAATAAAATTTTAATATAAGCAAAATACAAATTTTTATGATAAGATTTTTAATATAATGATAATGGTGAAAATAATTATTACTTAAAATTGTTCAAAATAAGAAGTGTAATTTAGAATTATTAATAATAAAATTTTAATATAAGCAAAATACAAATTTTTATGATAAGATTTTTAATATAATGATAATGGTGAAAATAATTATTACTTAAAATTGTTCAAAATAAGAAGCCAAAAATTAAAGTTTTTTATTTAATATTTCTATTATATTTTTATAATTTTTAGATTGTACTTTAATTTTTTAAGATAATTTAAATAGTGAAATTGAAGTTGAAGAAGAAAACAGATTAATGAAACAAAAAAAAAAAAAAAACAAACAAAAAATAAAAAATAAAAAATAAAATAAAACTTAGATGAATCAATATTTGATAAAATTGATCCCTATCCACCTGGATATGCATATACATGGCCTTGTACAACCCATGGTAGATAAAGCAATTGTAGACCAGATTAGCCATGACTATCTCTCATATTATGGATTCACTTTTCTAATTCTTGCCTATTTTGTACATTACTATGACACATTTAAAATTTTATTTATCATTTCAATATTTATTTTATATGGATGGGAATAAATGACAAAATAACATATTCTAATATTATATAGAATAATATACACAATAATAATATTCACACTTTTTAATATTTAATTTATTTAGTTTATTTATTTATTATCATTCATCAATATAAATACATTGTAAAATATTTATTAACTAGTTAAAAATATAATAAAATTATCCAATAAAATGTAATTAATTACTAAAATCTCTTTAAACTATTATTAATTGATATACAACTCAAAAGTTCGATGTACTTTTGTTGGGATTTATTTATTAAATTTATTAATTTATTATTTATTTATTTATTTAATTTTATATAAAAACTACATATATTTAAAAAGACTATTTAACAACTTTCTTATAACTTTTAATCTTAACTTTTACACAACAACGACTCGACTACAGCCATTCTCTTAATTCAGAGAAATGCTTTATTTTTATGTTATTTAGTTATAATTAACTATTTAATTAATTGTTCTTGTGATTAGAATAAACTATTAATAATTATTATTTAAGGAAATATTTAATAACTATATAAATATAAATATAAAATAAAAAGAATATAATTAAAACATTGTTTTATGCTATAAAATTTATTATTAATTATAAATATAATTAATATATAGAAATCAAGCCACATATTGAAATTGTTGTAAAATCATTAGATTTAAATTTGATTTATGACATTAATTTATGTTTAAATAATAAAACTAATTTTATATTAATTAAGGTTTGAATATTTCATTTTATATCATAATTACTATAAATATTATTACTAAATTATTATTAACCAATAATATTTCATTAAATATTTTCTAACCTAACTTTCTTTCACTAAATTATCATTATAAAGTATTAATTAATTATGATATAGTAAAAAATTAATATATTAATATTAATTTAAAACTGATCTTTATTGTTTACGATCTTTATTGTTTTTTTTTTTTTTTTTTTTTTTTTTTTTTTTTTTTTTTTTTTTTTTAATTTATCATATATATTTTATAAATTAAAAAAAAAAAAAAAAAATAATAATATATTTAATATATATCTGTTATAATATTAAAAATTATAAATACCTTAAGAAAGAGAGAAAAATTTTTTTTAAAATTTGAAAGTAAAAATATATAAAATATATATATATATATATATATTTTTTTACTTTAAATTTAATTAAAAAATTTTTTATTATTAGTTTTCAAAAAAAAAAAAAAAACTTAATTCCCAATAGAAATGGATTATATACTTCAAGTTATCAATGGCGAAATTCCATTAGAAGGGGGAGAAAATAATACTCAAGGTCAAAATGTTAATCCTAATGTAGTTGATCTCTACAGAAGTTTAAATAACAATATAAAGTTTGAAATGGAAACTTTAAGACATCTAGAAAATAGAAGGATGTTATTACAAGAACAAATAAATTTTTATCAAGGAATGATTGTTAGAATTATAAATAACTTATTTAAAAGTAATTATCAAGGTACAATTGACTAATTCAAAGTAAGAAAGGCAAATATATAATAATATAAACTATTAATATTTTATAAAGCCATTTATATTATTTTATAATGTTTTATAATATTTTATTTTTTTTTTTTTATTTTTTGAACCTTTCAGGTTCAAATTAAAAGAAAAAACATTTAAAATATTATATATATATATTTTTTGGATTGTTTCTGTTTCAGATTAAAAAAGAAAGTGTATATATTTTAATCTGAAACAGATTCGATTGTAATTTAGTAATTATTTTTAAAAAGTTATTTATAATTAAAATAATAATATTAATAAAAAAAAAAATAAAAATAAATAAAATTATATTTTAAATTAAAAAATAATAAAAATAAATTTGAATTTATTAAGAGTGTTTTTAAATTTATATCTTAAATTTTATATTGTTATTTTTTAATTGTAAAATATATATATATGATATTATAAAAAAAGTATTTTAATTTTATTGTTTCATTAAGTATCATATTAAATTAGGAAGAACATTTACTTTATTGAGTATTTAAACCTTTTATATAATTAAAATAATAATTTATAATTATATAGAATAAAATAAGATAAAATAAGAAATTAATAAAAGTTTAAAACATTATATGAAAGTTTGTTATGGTAATGGTTAGTCATTGATTTATTTATTATGGAGTTATAAAAATTGGATGTTTTAAACATAAATTTATTTTTTTCATGTTTATTTTTATTATTTCGAAAAATTTATTTTCAAAAAGTTGCATTTCGCAATTTTTTTTTAAAAGTTAATCAATAAATAAATTAATAATAAAATAAATAAATAATATACATATTAAATAAATGAATAAATAAATAAATAGAACCATAATTAATAAATTTAAAATTAATTTTTTTTAAAAAAAGATAATATATATAAAATAAATATTTATTAATTCAAAAAATATATAAAGGATAATAATTAAAGATATAATTATTAAAATTAAAAAATAATATTTAAATAATTAATTGACATTTTTTACACCTTTTGAAATTTTAAAAATTCTTCCGCAGTATTATATAATTTATAAATTTTTAAAAAAAAATATTTATAAATATTTTAGTAAAAAAAAAAATTATTTTAATATACTATTATATTAAAATCCTTTTTAAAATTATTTCATTTTTTTTAATATTTAATATTTAAATATTTAAATATTTAAAAATTTTATTTTCCAATTAAATAATTACTATTTATTATTATTATTTATTTATTATATGTATATATAATAATATTATTATTAAATTTTATTATTATAAAAATTAATATTCAATATTTATTGATTCGATAATATGAAAAAAAAATTTTTTTAAAATTATTTAATCCAATAAATAAAAATATATAATATAATAAAAAATATTAATTTAATTATTTATTTTAGCAATAAAAAATTTATTTTCTAAAATATTATACCAAATTTATTATTTATTTATCTATTTATTAAAATTTTGCGGAAATGAAACTTTCTGAACTGTAACTTTAAAATTAATATAAAAATAATTATTTTTATTTTTATTTTTATTTTTATTTTTATTTTTTATTTTTATTTATTGAATTCTATTAATTTTAATTTACTCCTTTTATTAATAAATATTTATTATATTGGTTTAAAATTTTTTTATCTGAGGTTTATATAAATAATAACATATAATTTTAAGGTCAATCAAAAGAATAAAAGATTTAATTTTTATTAAAATAAAATAAAAAAAAAAAAAATCTATATATATAATCATAGATAAGATTAATATCATATTAATTATAATTTTCTCTTCTTCTATTAATATTTAATATATTAAAATTTGACCTTTTTTAATTAATATAACAATGTAATTTATGTAATTTATGATATAATAAAATTTTATATTTTTTTTTTTTTTTTTTTAAACTAGTGAAACATTAAAAATTGACTATAATATATAATTTTTAATTTATCATTTATTAAATAATGAAAGATTATTTGAAAGAATTAAATCATTGTAAAATCAAATACTATAAATATTTTTTTTTTTATTTTCAATATTAAAAAGCTATCTTTTAAAAAAAAAAATTTATTAATTTTTTTAAAAAAAATTAATTTATTTATTTTAAAAAAAAATTAAATCATTGTAAAATCAAATACTATAAATATTTTTTTTATTTTCAATTTTAAAAGTTATTTTTTAAAAAAAAAAATTAATTTATTTTAAAAAAATGAGAAATAGCAATTCTGTTGAAATTAATATTACAATTAATATTGATGTTTATATTGATGATGAAAATGATGTTAATGTAAATACAGGTAATGAACAAGAGCAAAAGGATCGTCTTGAAGGTAATAATCAAAGAAATAATAATTATCAACAAGATAATTCTCAAGAGTTAAGTAATAATAGTCAATATAGTCAAAGACAATTGGAAAGTGGAAATATTCCAGAAGGTAACTTTGTTGGAGAAAGTGAACAAAATGTTGATCTACTAATTGATTATATGCCTCCAACTGAATTTGGAAGAGAGAATGTACAAGAAGATAACTACTTTGACAATTTACATGATATTGAAGATTCACTTTATGAATATGAAAATCAGATATTAGTTGATCCACTGAGAGAATACAACTGAAAAAATTCAATATTTAATTAAGAACATTTATTTAAGATAAATTTAAAAATTTCTATAAATATAAATCTTTAAAATATTTTAAATTTTATGTTTAAAAAAAATTGTTAGTTTTTTCAATTAGTTATTATTTTAGTGGATTAGATAGTAATGATTAATATTAAGAAAGTGGCTATTCAACTGAATGTAAAATTAAAAAAAAAAAAAAAAAAAAAAAAAAAAAAATTAAAAGTAAAAAAATTGTAATGATAGAAATATAAAACTTAAATATATAAATAACAATTTAGATAATAATTATAATATGAAAATTTAAAATAATAAAAAAAATAAATTTAAAAATAAAAAAAAAAAAAAATAAAAATAATAATATAAAAATTTAAAATATAAATATATATATATGTGTATATATTTTTTAATTGTAAAAGTTATGCTTTTCATAATATTAATAAAAGAACATTAGTAATTTATTATAAAAAGTGTTTTGCTTTATCACTTTTTTTTTTTTATATATATAAATATATTTATTTTCAAAATATATTTATATTTATATTTATATTTTATTTTATTTTATTTTATTTTATTTTATTTTTATTTTATTTTATTTTATTTTATTTTATTTTATTTTATTTTATTCAATCTGTACTTCATATTTATATTTCAACTATTTATTTTATTTTATTTTATTTTATTTTATTTTATTTTATTTTATTTTATTTTATTTTTATAAAAATATGTATTATTTTATACTATTTTTTTTTTTTTTTTTTTTTTTTTTTTTTTTTTAATTGTAAAGTATTGAGAAAATAAAACATATAGCATGAACAATGGAAAAATAAATAAAAAATAAATAATAAAATAATAAATAAAAAAATTTTTAATTAATAATTAATAGGAGTCAGGAAGTTTGGGTTTTATATGATTTATAACTCTGGTTCGAGGAAGTATTGTTGCAATTTATTTATTTCATTATATTATATATATATATTTATTTATATATTTATTTATTATTTATTTTTATTTTTTTTTTTTTTCTGATTTAATTTTCTGGTAATTTTATATCAAAGTTAATTTTTCCTAGATAAAAATTTCTAAATTTCTTTTTTAAGGTGCTTAACTTTATGTTTGCGGTTTACGTTCCATTAATTTTTTTTTTTTTTTTTTTTTTTTTTTTTTTTTTAACGACAGCAAACTTGTTTCATCTTTATTAATTAAATATTTGAAAAAATACATGTAATAAAAAGATAAAAAAAATAAAAAAAATAAACAAAAACAAAAAAAAAAACACAAAATAATATATAATAAAATAAAATAAAATAAAATAAAATAAAATAAAATAAAATAAAATAAAATAAAATAAAATAAAATAAAATTAAATAAAATAAAATAAAATAAAATAAAATAAAATAAAATAAAATAAAATAAAATAAAATAAAATAAATAGTAGAATATAAATATAAGTACAGATTGAATAAAATAAAATAAAATAAAATAAAATAAAATAAAATAAAATAAAATAAAATAAAATAAAATAAAATAAAATAAAATAAAATAAAATAAAATAAAATAAAATAAAATAAAATAAATAGTAGAATATGAATATAAAGTACAGATTGAATAAAATAAAATAAAATAAAATAAAATAAAATAAAATAAATAGTAGAATATGAATACAGAGTACAGATTAAATAAAATAAAATAAAATAAAATAAAATAAAATAAAATAAAATAAAATAAAATAAAATAAAATAAAATAAAATAAAATAAAATAAAATAAAATAAAATAAAATAAATAGTAGAATATGAATATAAAGTACAGATTGAATAAAATAAAATAAAATAAAATAAAATAAAATAAAATAAAATAAAATAAAATAAAATAAATATTGAATGTAATAATATAAAAATACAAGAATATAAAATAAAATAAAATAAAATAAATAGTAGAATATAAATATAAGTACAGATTGAATAAAATAAAATAAAATAAAATAAAATAAAATAAAATAAAATAAATAGTAGAATATGAATATAGAGTACAGATTGAATAAAATAAAATAAAATAAAATAAATAGTAGAATATGAATATAGAGTACAGATTGAATAAAATAAAATAAAATAAAATAAAATAAAATAAATAGTAGAATATGAATATAGAGTACAGATTGAATAAAATAAAATAAAATAAAATAAAATAAAATAAAATAAAATAAATAGTAGAATATGAATATAGAGTACAGATTGAATAAAATAAAATAAAATAAAATAAAATAAAATAAAATAAAATAAATAGTAGAATATGAATATAGAGTACAGATTGAATAAAATAAAATAAAATAAATAGTAGAATATGAATATAGAGTACAGATTGAATAAAATAAAATAAAATAAAATAAAATAAAATAAAATAAAATATAATAAATAGTGAAGTAATATAAAAGAGTAAAGTATTAATAAAATAAAATAAAATAAAATAAAATAAAATAAAATAAAATAAAATAAAATAAAATAAAATAAAATAAAATAAAATAAAATAAAATAAAATAAAATAAAATAAAATAAAATAAATAGTAGAATATAAATATAAGTACAGATTGAATAAAATAAAATAAAATAAAATAAAATAAAATAAAATAAAATAAAATAAAATAAAATAAAATAAAATAAAATAAAATAAAATAAAATAAAATTAAATAAAATAAAATAAAATAAAATAAAATAAAATAAAATAAAATAAAATAAAATAAATAGTAGAATATGAATATAAAGTACAGATTGAATAAAATAAAATAAAATAAAATAAAATAAAATAAAATAAAATAAAATAAAATAAAATAAAATAAATATTGAATGTAATAATATAAAAATACAAGAATATAAAATAAAATAAAATAAAATAAATAGTAGAATATAAATATAAGTACAGATTGAATAAAATAAAATAAAATAAAATAAAATAAAATAAAATAAAATAAAATAAAATAAAATAAAATAAAATAAAATAAAATAAAATAAAATAAAATAAAATAAAATAAAATAAAATAAAATAAAATAAAATAAAATAAAATTAAATAAAATAAAATAAAATAAAATAAAATAAAATAAATATTAGAATATTAAATATAAGTACAGATTGAATAAAATAAAATAAAATAAAATAAATAGTAGAATATGAATATAAAGTACAGATTGAATAAAATAAAATAAAATAAAATAAAATAAAATAAAATAAAATAAAATAAAATAAATATTGAATGTAATAATATAAAAATACAAGAATATAAAATAAAATAAAATAAAATAAATAGTAGAATATAAATATAAGTACAGATTGAATAAAATAAAATAAAATAAAATAAAATAAAATAAAATAAAATAAATAGTAGAATATGAATATAGAGTACAGATTGAATAAAATAAAATAAAATAAAATAAATAGTAGAATATGAATATAGAGTACAGATTGAATAAAATAAAATAAAATAAAATAAAATAAAATAAATAGTAGAATATGAATATAGAGTACAGATTGAATAAAATAAAATAAAATAAAATAAAATAAAATAAATAGTAGAATATGAATATAGAGTACAGATTGAATAAAATAAAATAAAATAAAATAAAATAAAATAAAATAAAATAAATAGTAGAATATGAATATAGAGTACAGATTGAATAAAATAAAATAAAATAAAATAAAATAATATAAAATAAAATAAATAGTAGAATATGAATATAGAGTACAGATTGAATAAAATAAAATAAAATAAAATAAAATAATATAAAATAAAATAAATAGTAGAATATGAATATAGAGTACAGATTGAATAAAATAAAATAAAATAAAATAAAATAAAATAAAATAAAATAAAATAAAATAAATAGTAGAATATGAATATAGAGTACAGATTGAATAAAATAAAATAAAATAAAATAAAATAAAATAAAATAAAATAAAATAAAATAAAATAAATAGTAGAATATGAATATAAAGTACAGATTGAATAAAATAAAATAAAATAAAATAAAATAAAATAAAATAAAATAAAATAAAATAAAATAAATATTGAATGTAATAATATAAAAATACAAGAATATAAAATAAAATAAAATAAAATAAATAGTAGAATATAAATATAAGTACAGATTGAATAAAATAAAATAAAATAAAATAAAATAAAATAAAATAAAATAAAATAAAATAAAATAAAATAAAATAAAATAAAATATAATAAAATAAAATAAAATAAAATAAAATAAAATAAAATAAAATAAAATAAAATAAAATAAAATAAAATAAAATAAAATAAAATAAAATAAAATAAAATAAAATAAAATAAAATAAAATAAAATAAAATAAAATAAATAGTAGAATATGAATATAGAGTACAGATTGAATAAAATAAAATAAAATAAAATAAATAGTAGAATATGAATATAGAGTACAGATTGAATAAAATAAAATAAAATAAAATAAAATAAAATAAATAGTAGAATATGAATATAGAGTACAGATTGAATAAAATAAAATAAAATAAAATAAAATAAAATAAAATAAAATAAAATAAAATAAAATAAAATAAAATAAAATAAAATAAAATAAAATAAAATAAAATAAATAGTAGAATATGAATACAGAGTACAGATTAAATAAAATAAAATAAAATAAAATAAAATAAAATAAAATAAAATAAAATAAAATAAAATAAATAGTAGAATATGAATACAGAGTACAGATTAAATAAAATAAAATAAAATAAAATAAAATAAAATAAAATAAAATAAAATAAATAGTAGAATATGAATATAGAGTACAGATTGAATAAAATAAAATAAAATAAAATAAAATAAAATAAAATAAAATAAAATAAAATAAAATAAAATAAAATAAAATAAAATAAAATAAAATAAAATAAAATAAAATAAAATAAAATAAAATAAAATAAAATAAAATAAATAAATATAATAAATAGTGAAGTAATATAAAAGAGTAAAGTATTAATAAAATAAAATAAAATAAAATAAAATAAAATAAAATAAAATAAAATAAAATAAAATAAAATAAAATAAAATAAAATAAAATAAAATAAAATAAAATAAAATAAATAGTAGAATATGAATATAAAGTACAGATTGAATAAAATAAAATAAAATAAAATAAAATAAAATAAAATAAAATAAAATAAAATAAAATAAATATTGAATGTAATAATATAAAAATACAAGAATATAAAATAAAATAAAATAAAATAAATAGTAGAATATAAATATAAGTACAGATTGAATAAAATAAAATAAAATAAAATAAAATAAAATAAAATAAAATAAAATAAAATAAATAGTAGAATATGAATATAGAGTACAGATTGAATAAAATAAAATAAAATAAAATAAATAGTAGAATATGAATATAGAGTACAGATTGAATAAAATAAAATAAAATAAAATAAAATAAAATAAATAGTAGAATATGAATATAGAGTACAGATTGAATAAAATAAAATAAAATAAAATAAAATAAAATAAAATAAAATAAATAGTAGAATATGAATATAGAGTACAGATTGAATAAAATAAAATAAAATAAAATAAAATAAAATAAAATAAATAGTAGAATATGAATATAGAGTACAGATTGAATAAAATAAAATAAAATAAATAGTAGAATATGAATATAGAGTACAGATTGAATAAAATAAAATAAAATAAAATAAAATAAAATAAAATAAAATATAATAAATAGTGAAGTAATATAAAAGAGTAAAGTATTAATAAAATAAAATAAAATAAAATAAAATAAAATAAAATAAAATAAAATAAAATAAAATAAAATAAAATAAAATAAAATAAAATAAAATAAAATAAAATAAAATAAAATAAAATAAAATAAATAGTAGAATATAAATATAAGTACAGATTGAATAAAATAAAATAAAATAAAATAAAATAAAATAAAATAAAATAAAATAAAATAAAATAAAATAAAATAAAATAAAATAAAATAAAATAAAATAAAATAAAATTAAATAAAATAAAATAAAATAAAATAAAATAAAATAAAATAAAATAAAATAAAATAAATAGTAGAATATGAATATAAAGTACAGATTGAATAAAATAAAATAAAATAAAATAAAATAAAATAAAATAAAATAAAATAAAATAAATATTGAATGTAATAATATAAAAATACAAGAATATAAAATAAAATAAAATAAAATAAATAGTAGAATATAAATATAAGTACAGATTGAATAAAATAAAATAAAATAAAATAAAATAAAATAAAATAAAATAAAATAAAATAAAATAAAATAAAATAAAATAAAATAAAATAAAATAAAATAAAATAAAATAAAATAAAATAAAATAAAATAAAATAAAATAAAATAAAATAAAATAAAATAAAATAAATAGTAGAATATGAATATAAAGTACAGATTGAATAAAATAAAATAAAATAAAATAAAATAAAATAAAATAAAATAAAATAAAATAAATATTGAATGTAATAATATAAAAATACAAGAATATAAAATAAAATAAAATAAAATAAATAGTAGAATATAAATATAAGTACAGATTGAATAAAATAAAATAAAATAAAATAAAATAAAATAAAATAAAATAAATAGTAGAATATGAATATAGAGTACAGATTGAATAAAATAAAATAAAATAAAATAAATAGTAGAATATGAATATAGAGTACAGATTGAATAAAATAAAATAAAATAAAATAAAATAAAATAAATAGTAGAATATGAATATAGAGTACAGATTGAATAAAATAAAATAAAATAAAATAAAATAAAATAAATAGTAGAATATGAATATAGAGTAAAGATTGAATAAAATAAAATAAAATAAAATAAAATAAAATAAAATAAAATAAATAGTAGAATATGAATATAGAGTACAGATTGAATAAAATAAAATAAAATAAAATAAAATAATATAAAATAAAATAAATAGTAGAATATGAATATAGAGTACAGATTGAATAAAATAAAATAAAATAAAATAAAATAATATAAAATAAAATAAATAGTAGAATATGAATATAGAGTACAGATTGAATAAAATAAAATAAAATAAAATAAAATAAAATAAAATAAAATAAAATAAAATAAATAGTAGAATATGAATATAGAGTACAGATTGAATAAAATAAAATAAAATAAAATAAAATAAAATAAAATAAAATAAAATAAAATAAAATAAATAGTAGAATATGAATATAAAGTACAGATTGAATAAAATAAAATAAAATAAAATAAAATAAAATAAAATAAAATAAAATAAAATAAAATAAATATTGAATGTAATAATATAAAAATACAAGAATATAAAATAAAATAAAATAAAATAAATAGTAGAATATAAATATAAGTACAGATTGAATAAAATAAAATAAAATAAAATAAAATAAAATAATATAAAATAAAATAAATAGTAGAATATGAATATAGAGTACAGATTGAATAAAATAAAATAAAATAAAATAAAATAAAATAAAATAAAATAAAATAAAATAAAATAAATATTGAATGTAATAATATAAAAATACAAGAATATAAAATAAAATAAAATAAAATAAATAGTAGAATATAAATATAAGTACAGATTGAATAAAATAAAATAAAATAAAATAAAATAAAATAAAATAAAATAAATAGTAGAATATGAATATAGAGTACAGATTGAATAAAATAAAATAAAATAAAATAAATAGTAGAATATGAATATAGAGTACAGATTGAATAAAATAAAATAAAATAAAATAAAATAAAATAAATAGTAGAATATGAATATAGAGTACAGATTGAATAAAATAAAATAAAATAAAATAAAATAAAATAAATAGTAGAATATGAATATAGAGTACAGATTGAATAAAATAAAATAAAATAAAATAAAATAAAATAAAATAAAATAAATAGTAGAATATGAATATAGAGTACAGATTGAATAAAATAAAATAAAATAAAATAAAATAATATAAAATAAAATAAATAGTAGAATATGAATATAGAGTACAGATTGAATAAAATAAAATAAAATAAAATAAAATAAAATAAAATAAAATAAAATAAAATAAATAGTAGAATATGAATATAAAGTACAGATTGAATATAATAAAATAAAATAAAATAAAATAAAATAAAATAAAATAAAATAAAATAAAATAAATATTGAATGTAATAATATAAAAATACAAGAATATAAAATAAAATAAAATAAAATAAATAGTAGAATATAAATATAAGTACAGATTGAATAAAATAAAATAAAATAAAATAAAATAAAATAAAATAAAATAAAATAAAATAAAATAAAATAAAATAAAATAAAATAAAATAAAATAAAATAAAATAAAATAAAATAAAATAAAATAAATAGTAGAATATGAATATAAAGTACAGATTGAATAAAATAAAATAAAATAAAATAAAATAAAATAAAATAAAATAAAATAAAATAAAATAAATATTGAATGTAATAATATAAAAATACAAGAATATAAAATAAAATAAAATAAAATAAATAGTAGAATATAAATATAAGTACAGATTGAATAAAATAAAATAAAATAAAATAAAATAAAATAAAATAAAATAAATAGTAGAATATGAATATAGAGTACAGATTGAATAAAATAAAATAAAATAAAATAAAATAATATAAAATAAAATAAATAGTAGAATATGAATATAGAGTACAGATTGAATAAAATAAAATAAAATAAAATAAAATAAAATAAAATAAAATAAAATAAAATAAAATAAATATTGAATGTAATAATATAAAAATACAAGAATATAAAATAAAATAAAATAAAATAAATAGTAGAATATAAATATAAGTACAGATTGAATAAAATAAAATAAAATAAAATAAAATAAAATAAAATAAAATAAATAGTAGAATATGAATATAGAGTACAGATTGAATAAAATAAAATAAAATAAAATAAATAGTAGAATATGAATATAGAGTACAGATTGAATAAAATAAAATAAAATAAAATAAAATAAAATAAATAGTAGAATATGAATATAGAGTACAGATTGAATAAAATAAAATAAAATAAAATAAAATAAAATAAATAGTAGAATATGAATATAGAGTACAGATTGAATAAAATAAAATAAAATAAAATAAAATAAAATAAAATAAAATAAATAGTAGAATATGAATATAGAGTACAGATTGAATAAAATAAAATAAAATAAAATAAAATAATATAAAATAAAATAAATAGTAGAATATGAATATAGAGTACAGATTGAATAAAATAAAATAAAATAAAATAAAATAAAATAAAATAAAATAAAATAAAATAAAATAAATAGTAGAATATGAATATAGAGTACAGATTGAATAAAATAAAATAAAATAAAATAAAATAAAATAAAATAAAATAAAATAAAATAAAATAAATAGTAGAATATGAATATAAAGTACAGATTGAATAAAATAAAATAAAATAAAATAAAATAAAATAAAATAAAATAAAATAAAATAAAATAAATATTGAATGTAATAATATAAAAATACAAGAATATAAAATAAAATAAAATAAAATAAATAGTAGAATATAAATATAAGTACAGATTGAATAAAATAAAATAAAATAAAATAAAATAAAATAAAATAAAATAAAATAAAATAAAATAAAATAAAATAAAATAAAATAAAATAAAATAAAATAAAATAAAATAAAATAAAATAAAATAAAATAAAATAAAATAAAATAAAATAAAATAAAATAAAATAAAATAAAATAAAATAAAATAAAATAAAATAAAATAAAATAAAATAAAATAAAATAAAATAAAATAAAATAAAATAAAATAAAATAAATAGTAGAATATGAATATAAAGTACAGATTGAATAAAATAAAATAAAATAAAATAAAATAAAATAAAATAAAATAAAATAAAATAAATATTGAATGTAATAATATAAAAATACAAGAATATAAAATAAAATAAAATAAAATAAATAGTAGAATATAAATATAAGTACAGATTGAATAAAATAAAATAAAATAAAATAAAATAAAATAAAATAAAATAAATAGTAGAATATGAATATAGAGTACAGATTGAATAAAATAAAATAAAATAAAATAAATAGTAGAATATGAATATAGAGTACAGATTGAATAAAATAAAATAAAATAAAATAAAATAAAATAAATAGTAGAATATGAATATAGAGTACAGATTGAATAAAATAAAATAAAATAAAATAAAATAAAATAAATAGTAGAATATGAATATAGAGTACAGATTGAATAAAATAAAATAAAATAAAATAAAATAAAATAAATAGTAGAATATGAATATAGAGTACAGATTGAATAAAATAAAATAAAATAAAATAAAATAATATAAAATAAAATAAATAGTAGAATATGAATATAGAGTACAGATTGAATAAAATAAAATAAAATAAAATAAAATAAAATAAAATAAAATAAAATAAAATAAAATAAATAGTAGAATATGAATATAGAGTACAGATTGAATAAAATAAAATAAAATAAAATAAAATAAAATAAAATAAAATAAAATAAAATAAAATAAATAGTAGAATATGAATATAAAGTACAGATTGAATAAAATAAAATAAAATAAAATAAAATAAAATAAAATAAAATAAAATAAAATAAAATAAATATTGAATGTAATAATATAAAAATACAAGAATATAAAATAAAATAAAATAAAATAAATAGTAGAATATAAATATAAGTACAGATTGAATAAAATAAAATAAAATAAAATAAAATAAAATAAAATAAAATAAAATAAAATAAAATAAAATAAAATAAAATAAAATAAAATAAAATAAAATAAAATAAAATAAAATAAAATAAAATAAAATAAAATAAAATAAAATAAAATAAAATAAAATAAAATAAAATAAAATAAAATAAAATAATAGTAGAATATGAATATAGAGTACAGATTGAATAAAATAAAATAAAATAAAATAAAATAAAATAAATAGTAGAATATGAATATAGAGTACAGATTGAATAAAATAAAATAAAATAAAATAAAATAAAATAAATAGTAGAATATGAATATAGAGTACAGATTGAATAAAATAAAATAAAATAAAATAAAATAAAATAAAATAAAATAAATAGTAGAATATGAATATAGAGTACAGATTGAATAAAATAAAATAAAATAAAATAAAATAATATAAAATAAAATAAATAGTAGAATATGAATATAGAGTACAGATTGAATAAAATAAAATAAAATAAAATAAAATAAAATAAAATAAAATAAAATAAAATAAAATAAATAGTAGAATATGAATATAGAGTACAGATTGAATAAAATAAAATAAAATAAAATAAAATAAAATAAAATAAAATAAAATAAAATAAAATAAATAGTAGAATATGAATATAAAGTACAGATTGAATAAAATAAAATAAAATAAAATAAAATAAAATAAAATAAAATAAAATAAAATAAAATAAATATTGAATGTAATAATATAAAAATACAAGAATATAAAATAAAATAAAATAAAATAAATAGTAGAATATAAATATAAGTACAGATTGAATAAAATAAAATAAAATAAAATAAAATAAAATAAAATAAAATAAAATAAAATAAAATAAAATAAAATAAAATAAAATAAAATAAAATAAAATAAAATAAAATAAAATAAAATAAAATAAAATAAAATAAAATAAAATAAAATAAAATAAAATAAAATAAAATAAAATAAAATAAAATAAAATAAAATAAAATAAATAGTAGAATATGAATATAGAGTACAGATTGAATAAAATAAAATAAAATAAAATAAAATAAAATAAATAGTAGAATATGAATATAGAGTACAGATTGAATAAAATAAAATAAAATAAAATAAAATAAAATAAATAGTAGAATATGAATATAGAGTACAGATTGAATAAAATAAAATAAAATAAAATAAAATAAAATAAAATAAAATAAATAGTAGAATATGAATAAAGAGTACAGATTGAATAAAATAAAATAAAATAAAATAAAATAATATAAAATAAAATAAATAGTAGAATATGAATATAGAGTACAGATTGAATAAAATAAAATAAAATAAAATAAAATAAAATAAAATAAAATAAAATAAAATAAATAGTAGAATATGAATATAGAGTACAGATTGAATAAAATAAAATAAAATAAAATAAAATAAAATAAAATAAAATAAAATAAAATAAAATAAATAGTAGAATATGAATATAAAGTACAGATTGAATAAAATAAAATAAAATAAAATAAAATAAAATAAAATAAAATAAAATAAAATAAAATAAATATTGAATGTAATAATATAAAAATACAAGAATATAAAATAAAATAAAATAAAATAAATAGTAGAATATAAATATAAGTACAGATTGAATAAAATAAAATAAAATAAAATAAAATAAAATAAAATAAAATAAAATAAAATAAAATAAAATAAAATAAAATAAAATAAAATAAAATAAAATAAAATAAAATAAAATAAAATAAAATAAAATAAAATAAAATAAAATAAAATAAAATAAAATAAAATAAAATAAAATAAAATAAAATAAAATAAAATAAAATAAAATAAAATAAAATAAAATAAAATAAAATAAAATAAAATAAAATAAATAGTAGAATATGAATATAAAGTACAGATTGAATAAAATAAAATAAAATAAAATAAAATAAAATAAAATAAAATAAAATAAAATAAAATAAAATAAAATAAAATAAAATAAAATAAAATAAAATAAAATAAATAGTAGAATATGAATATAGAGTACAGATTGAATAAAATAAAATAAAATAAAATAAAATAAAATAAAATAAAATAAAATAAATAGTAGAATATGAATATAGAGTACAGATTGAATAAAATAAAATAAAATAAAATAAAATAAAATAAAATAAAATAAAATAAAATAAAATAAAATAAAATAAAATAAAATAAAATAAAATAAAATAAAATAAATAGTAGAATATGAATACAGAGTACAGATTAAATAAAATAAAATAAAATAAAATAAAATAAAATAAAATAAAATAAAATAAAATAAATAGTAGAATATGAATACAGAGTACAGATTAAATAAAATAAAATAAAATAAAATAAAATAAAATAAAATAAAATAAAATAAAATAAAATAAAATAAAATAAAATAAAATAAAATAAAATAAAATAAAATAAAATAAAATAAAATAAAATAAAATAAAATAAAATAAAATAAAATAAAATATAATAAATAGTGAAGTAATATAAAAGAGTAAAGTATTAATAAAATAAAATAAAATAAAATAAAATAAAATAAAATAAAATAAAATAAAATAAAATAAAATAAAATAAAATAAAATAAAATAAAATAAAATAAAATAAAATAAAATAAAATAAAATAAATAGTAGAATATAAATATAAGTACAGATTGAATAAAATAAAATAAAATAAAATAAAATAAAATATAATAAAATAAAATAAAATAAAATAAAATAAAATAAAATAAAATAAAATAAAATAAAATAAAATAAAATAAAATAAAATAAAATAATATAAAATAAAATAAAATAAAATAATGGTATAAAATATTCTAGTTTCATTTAATTAATATCTGTAAGACTTCACAAGGGCATTATTATACTGGAGTATAATAATTAATTTTGACTTCGCAATGTTAATCATAATTTTAAAATACAAAATTATGATCTTCATTGGTTGCGCTAGCCCTGCTGGCCTGTCTTACTGTTTCTTCAGCATTGACGCTCTTGGTAGTAGTAGTACGATTCGATTTGAACCTATTGAACAAAAACCATTGCTGGTCAAGTAGCAATAGGTATAATCGATTGAAGAAGAGCCGCAGTAATCACCAAGAATGGAGTATCAGAATAAGCACCTGATTTCATCGGCACTTAAAGAGATCCTTCCATTCCCTTGTACTGATATTAATTCTTCTGCCTCCAAGAAGGAAATTAAATACTTTTTCACACACACTAGAATCAACATACACATTATTTTCAATACTATTACTATCATTACTAATAATATTATTACTAATATTACTATAATTATAATTACTATTACTATTAATACTATTACTATTACTATTACTATTATTACTGTTGCTATTATCATTATTACTAATAGCAATATCATTTGTTAGGTTGCCACAGTTAAAAGTATTATATAAAAATAAAATTTTATCATTAACTTTACTACGAATATGATTGAAAAATGGACAATCGATTAACCATTGCCTTATCCATTGTTTATTACTTTTACAACAGGGACAATAATTAGGACACATTTGATCTATTATTTTTGCAAGCTTTAGTAATTCTAGCATTTAATCTATATACGCTTCGTGCTCTCAATAGCTAATAGAAACCATATGAAAGATCAAGATATTCATAACAAAGTTTTATAAAATTTGATGTTTCTTCCAATCTGTTTTTGTCATAAAATTCAGCTTTAATAGAATTGATTTTCATATCTCTTTTCCAATAAAAATCCTTGATTTTATTATCGTTATTACCTCTTTTCTCTAGTTTACGTTTAAGAGTTCTACTTTCTTTCGTCCATGTATATTTTCTAGATTTTGGAATATTATTAACTAAATAGGAAATAATATAATTTGAATTTCTCCATTTATCAAAGCATTTGACTTGAGACAAAGCACACTTAGCTTGATAATGGAGGAATATTTAAATCTTTTGAAATAGAATATACATTAATAAAAGATTTGGCTTTTTGTAAAACCTGTAATCCATCTTAATCCGTTATTAATTAATTTCAGAGTATTACTTGTTCTCGTTTTATTTGAACCAAGTAAAGGTGGTGCAAAGTAAGAGACTTTACTAAGTTACATAGGAGTTAATTATAATCTTCTTAAATGGAATAGGAATTTTGGAATTTGAAAGAAATTTTCTAACAGAAAAGAGAGCTTTAGTAACTTTAGAGTTAAGTAATTTAATAATAGGGTTCAACAATAAGCTTTTATCAAATGATATACCTAAATAGGTATAACATTTAGTTATTGGGATTGGTTGACCAGCAAGATAAAAAGTAGGATCTCTTTTATTTTGAAAAAGAAGTGTTTCTGGTCGAATCACCATCGTTGCACATTTATTAATTCCAAAATTCATCATATTAAATTTAGCCCATTCATTTACCTTCTTAAGCATTTTTTTTTTAACTTAGTTCTTGACGGTGCGCACAGAACAATATCATCTGCAAAGAGTCCACCGCAACATCTAGATTCGCCTAAAGGAATTCCAAGTTCTGAAACATCATTAAAAATGTCATTAATAAATAGATGGAAAAGGATTGGTGATAGTGGAAAACCTTGTCTAACTCTTTTCATAATATTAAAAGATTCCGAATATTGATTATCAATTTTAACACTGGCTTTGGAAGTCAAATATAGATTTTTTTATAAATTGATAACATTTACCTCTAATATCTAAAGCATCTAATTTATATAAAATATATATTACCTATTGGAACAGAATCTTATGCCTTTTTTAAATCTAGAAAAGCAAGGTTAAATTTTTTTATTATCATTTTTACGCCTTTGACAAATTTCTCTAATTGAAATAAATAAACTAACACATTCTTCTTTAGTACGAAATCCAAATTGCTCTGGCCTAATAAAATTATTTTTAAGTCCATATTCCGAAATTCTTTTGGAGACTATTTTCGAAATGAGTTTTATACCATTGTTAATCAGAGAGATACCTCGATAATTGTCACAATCAGATAGATCATCTCCTTTTTTAGGAATAGATATAATTCTTGCTTCATTCCAAAAAAAAAAAAAAAAAAAAAAAAAAAAAAACACAAAACTATCTTCACCTTTACACACACACACAAAAAAAAAAGATAATATATTAGAGATAAATTTAAATACTTTGACATATTATAAATAGTGATATTAGAGGTGGAACTTTTTTTTTTTTTAGACAGGGAAGAGAATACATTTCCATAAATTTTATTAATTTTATTATAAAAAAAAAAACATATAGATAAAAAAGTACATTTGAAACTAAAAATAAATGTAAAAGTTAAAAAAAAAAAAAAAAAAATAAAAAATAAAAAAGCTTAAAACATACTATGTATTTCGGCAAGTTGGACTATGCGGGAATTCTCCCTTTCTAACAAATAAAAATAAAAATAATAATATTAATAATAATAAAACCTAGAAGTAATATTTTTAAAATAGAAAGTGTGGTGTCCACTAAACTCTCCCCGGATTCATCATCATTATTAATTGAACTACTAAAGGCGAGATTCACCCTTTGAAGATACAGATGATGATCCTGTATTATCATTATGCCTTATCAGTACGACGTTGACGCTCTTGGTTAAGTTTGATATTTTTACAATACCTATCAAATAATAGCTTAAAACAAATTACTTATGATAGGTATTGCTCTTGTTAAGAATTCCGCCAAGCCCACAATTTTTGGAACAGGTGACTCAAATGAACCGTTGAAAAGTAGTTCATTTAATTGTCTCTGTTCCCCTCTATTGAAATGTAGCTCATTTAAAGCTAAAAAGTTCCACCAAAAAAGGAACACTGTATATATAATGATTAATATAATCTTCAAAATCAGAAAAAGAGTCATAGGAAGAAAGAGGATTAAACGCCCTAATCTTTCTAACAAACAAAACATAGAGAATTATCGATGAAATTTTAAAGAAAACCATCTAAAAGATGTAAAAGCATTGCATTTAAAAATCCAAATTCAATGCTCAAAAGATTGATTACCTTCGCCACAACAGGAACAATCTCCTGAAACTCTACCCATTCTAATAGCAATAGTAGTATTGTATTTATAACTACAGCGTAAACGTATTATAATCTATGAAAAACCTAAGTTGAATTGGGGATATTTTAAGCTAAGGGATATTATAACTTTATTATTTGAGAACTTGTTACTATTCGTAATTTTATCTTTAAAAAATAATATAAAATTTTAAAAAAGTTAATGATAAAGTCTTAATATTATTTTTTTTTTTTTTTTTTTTAAAAAAAAAAATAATAATAATAATAAAAAAATTTATTTAAAAAAAATACAATAAAAATTATAATAAAATAATTATAATAAATTATCAAAGTTACTTGTAGTTTAATTTTTAATATATATATTATACTTTTTATGGATTTTATTTAATATAATATTTGATTTTTTTTACATTTTTTTTTCTTTTTTTTTTTTTTTTTTTTTTTTTAAATTTATTATGATATATATAAAGAAATGGTTTATAGTAAATAGATGATCATTAATTTTCAATTTTTATTTATTTATTTATTTACTTAGTATTTATTTTATATATTTAACTATTAAGCAGAAATACCACACCAGTCATTATTGATGACACCCCAGGCACCACTTTCATCAGTATAGACAGTGGCAGTACCAGATGGACAACATGGATAATCTGGTTCAGAGAAACATTTAGTAGATGGAGTGGATGAACAAGAATCTTTAATTCCACACCAGTTACCATTTTCAATACCCCAGGCACCATCGTCATCAGTGTAGTTAACATCACAACCTGAACAACAATCATAACCAAGCTTTGTGGCGAAACATTCATCTTTAACTGGTTCTGGTTCTGGTTCTGGTTCTTTATTACATGAATCTGGAATTCCACACCAATTACCATTTTCAATACCCCAAGCACCATCATCATCAGTGTAGTTAACTTCACAACCAGTACAGCAACCATAACCGAGTTTAGTGGCGAAACATGAAGAAGATGGTGAAGTTGGTTCTGCAGCTTTTGTAGTAGTCTTTTTGATAGTAGTAGTCTTAGTCTTTGAACTACTACCACCACTGGTACTTTTGTTAATAACACCAGAGTCTTTAATGTAGTTACCATTGGCATCACAAATGTGAGCTGGCTTACAAATACCCTTAGTCCAACCATATGGTTCAGAACCACCACCATTAACCTTAACTAAGTACTTATCACCACGGTTGTAACCGTTACAGTAAACGAAACCTTCAGTTGGTTCTTTCATTGAACCATTTGGCTTAATACGGAAGTAGAAGTTTTGTTCGGTACCTTTACCATCCAAGTAACCTTTACCCCAACCAGCACAAGCAACAAACTTATTTCCTTCCTGCTTTAATAATTCACCACCCCATACGTTATCAAGAGTAGCACCACTAGAAGTTAAATCCATTTCAACGCACCATCCACCACAGGTTAAACCACCGGTAGTAGAAACAGTTGGTGCGAATTCATTAAGACCATTAAAGTTTAATTTTAACTTAATTTGACCGTTAGTGGATTCCTTTGGTGGCCAAGCACCTTGCCAGGTTTGTTTTGGATCTGGAACGTTTAATCCTTCTTGAATTAAGAAAGCAAGAAGACCAGTATAAGCAGCATTATAATCTAAAGCAACTTCATTAGAGTTATAGTTAGTACGATCATCAGTGTACTTATCATTACCATCTGGACCACCAGCAAGAGCACCATAAAGTGGGAAAACATTGAAAGATGGTTCAGCCATAGCATTCATAGTACCAGAAGAACCACGGTGGTGAACAGATTTTGGTGAACTTGGATCAGCACCAACAACATAATCAACCTTAGCTGGATTATCTCCTTGAATATAATCAATTTGCTTCTTAATAAACTTAACGTATTGCTTACGCTTAGCATCACTGGCATCCATAGTAGAAGCAACCATAGCAACGGTATAAGCAGCGTTACTAGCATAACGGTTAGAACCCCAAGCAGAAAGATTAGTATCGAACCATAATCCACCTGGAGTAGTTTTGTAGTTGACCATAAGATCACTGTGATTGAAAGCTTGTTCTTTGTATTTGTCTTCACCTGTAATCATATACATTAAAGCGTATGAACAAGCTTTCTTATCATCCCAAGAAATTGGACCTCCAGAGTTAAGGAAATAATCTGGATCATTTTTATTATATGGATAGTCCCAAATAGCATCAGCCTTAGCACGATAAGCCTCATCACCAGTAGCTAATAATAACATAGCAGCACCCCAAACTAATTCATCCTTGAAACCACTGTAAGATCTGTAGTAACCTTGAGCATCTGGAATACCAGTAGTATAAGTATCTTGATATTTATCAGCAAATTCATAAAGTTCCTTAGCATGCTTTAAACAAGTAGCAGCGTAAGTTGGATCATCATCTTTGAAAACTAAATAAGCCGCAGCCTAGAGGATTTGGAGTAAAAAAATATAATTTTTTATATATTAATTATTATTAATTTATATAAAAACGAAAAATAAAACAAAATATTATAAAAATTAAAGTATATATTAAAAAAATTACTAAAGAAGCAGCAGTTTCACCGGCAAGATCAGATCCTGGCTTTTTAGAATCAATTTTATAAGATGGATGAGCATAAGTCATATCCTCTTTTTTTTTTTTTTTTTTTTTCATAGATAATTATAATTTATAAATTTTTATATATTTAAAATTAATTAACTAATTACTCTTTTATACAATAATAAATATAATGATTAATAGATAATAATATTAAATACTATAAAAAATATTTACCTGGTGCAACCCATGCACCATGATCTAAACTACCATTACCAACTTGACCGTCTGTATCATTAAAAACAAATTATATATAATATAACTTTATTAAAAATTTTGCTTATGAATAAAAAAAATATATATATACTTTCTTCATTTTATAACGTTTAAAATTGTACATACAAAGTTCATTTTTTCCAGTATGACACTTAATGAAATAATCAGTTCCCCATTTAATAGCGTCCTTAATATATTCCCATTGATCTGTTCAATTATATTATATAAAAATTAATATTATTATTACTATTATTATTATTATTATATTTAAAAAACATTATTATATATATTTATATATAATAATGAATTTACCAGCTTGCTTATATCCATCCTTCCATTTGTAAGCAGAAAAAGCAAGTACTTTTTTTTATTTATAATAATGATATATATATTAATATATTAATAATAATATCATATTTAATATTAATAATACCAATAAAAATATACTATTTTTTTATTAAAAATTGATATATCCTAAAAATTTATATAATATCTTTATTTAATATATACAGGTAATTGTATTTGCTTGTGGGAAATTGAATTTTACATTATCACCAGCATCATAGTCTTAAATAGAAATAAAATATTATTATTTATAAAAGTATTATAAATAATTATTAATAGTACTTTAGAAATGGAAAATTTATAAATGATTTTATATTTATTAAGAATACATATATAATAAAAAAAAAAAAAAAAAAAACATTAATTAATTTAATATTTTTTTATATTGATACATACAACCACCATTTAAATCAACATGATTATCAGCACCTGCATCTGTCATACTGTCTTTACGCCAATAGATACGGTTGCTAGCTGGTAAAGGACCAGATCTCTGAGCTATTATTATTATAATATTTAAAATATTAATAATTTATTTTATTTTTATTTTATTTATTTATTATTTAAATAAATTTATTTAATAATTTTTAATTTATAACCTTCGTAAAATAAAAGAGAAAGTTCTAAATGTCTAGCATAATCTTGTGATTTTGCAAAAACTGTTGGAAGAATTAAAGTTAAACCTCCAAGAACTTTTATGACAGATTGAAATTTCATTTTTTATTATGAATAAAATTTATTTATTTTTTTTTTATTTTTTTATTTTTTTTTTAATTTATCTACTTTTTTTTATTTTACTCTTCTTTTTTTTTTTTTTTTTTTTGCTTTTTTATTATTACTTCTGAATTCCAAAAAATATTTATATTTCACTATCAAAGTGTATATAAAATATATATATCAATTTTAATTCTCTTTATTATTTTTCTTTTATTTTACACTATCAAAGTGTTATTAATTACAGTTAAATATCAGTTATTCAGATATATATGATATTATATTAAAATCTTTACAAAAAAGTTCTTAATAATATATTAAAAAAAAAATAAAAAAAAAAAAAGGAACTGTTTTTTAAATGTAAATATATATTTTTATCTCTTTTTAATTAGTATATAATTTTTTATTTTTAATTTTTTATTTTATTCAATTTAATAATATTAATAATTAATATTAATATATTTTGATTTTTGTTTTTAATTGTTATTTTTATATAAAAAAATAAAAAATATTAATCATTAAAGTTTTTCATAAAAATTAGTAATCCATTAATTAATTATAATAAATTAAAAATTAATTTTTATATTTGGATTTTAAAAAATTACTTATGTTGATAGTATATCATATTAAAAAATTATTATTTATATTGTTTTGATAAATTTAAATAATTTTTTTTTTTATTTTTTAGACTCTCGTATATATATATGACGCACTTCTTTTACACAATATCATTAATATATTTATATAATCTGTTAGTACAGCATATAGTCATATAATATTCAATATATAAGGTCACCACAGCCACAATAGTTGTTAATTGACCATACCTGTTCATTTCACATGTACACAAATATGGCTTGGGCCAATTCAGACGACCTCCATACTTTTCAATAAGATTGACGAATAGTGACGTTCTTCTCAGTTAAATAGATTTATTAGTATAAGTAATATATTGTAATATTTTTTGCTCATCTTTAGTACACAGATCTTTATCACAAGACCTGAGTAGAGTATGAGACAATATGTAATCATACTTAACATGGCAAGCGAATTTCTAGCTTCATTTATAGGGAAGACCAGGGTAGTGAGAAAATATCCCATAAAAATTAAGAAGACATGCACAAGGTCGATCAAAAAACCTCAAATGTATTAGTCCTCGAGTACTAATCACCATGATGAAAATTGGAAAGACAAATTTAAATAAAAGATAATATTATTATGACTAAAATTTTTTTTAATTATTCAATTATGATATTATTTTTTTTTTAATTATTCAATTATAATGATATTATTTTTTTTTAATTATTCAATTATAATGATATTATTATTTTTTTTTAATTATTCAATTATAATGATATTATTATTTTTTTTTTTTTTTTAATTATTCAATTATGATATTATAATTATAATGATATTATTTTTTTTTTAATTATTCAAATATGATATTATTTTTTTTTTAATTATTCAATTATGATATTATTTTTTTTTTAATAAAAGTGCAAAATATATATAAGATTGTTTATGTTACACATAAAACCTAATTAAGTAGTATGATTCATTTTTTTACATAAATTGTAACTATTTTTGCATAACTTTATTTATTAATTTATTTGTATTAAATATATTCTGAATAATATGTGTCATATTTTTACTTATTAATTATGATATAGAATACAAATAAAAACTTTAATTAATATAAAAATTTATTTATTATAAACACATATTATATTAAATTATGTTAATTGCAAAATAATAAACTATTGTAATTGTGGCTAGTAAATATATCATTAGAACATAGATTTCATAAAAATATGAAATTAATTGTATATTATAAAACATTTACTATATTAAATAGCTTTTATTTTATTAATAATATTTTATAATATTTTATTATGAACAAATATTTTATTTTATTAAACTTTATTATATTTTATTATAATTTTATTATATAATAACTTTATTATAAACTAGTATTTATTATTTTTTTTATGTTATGTAATTGTTATGTTGATTTTTAATTATTATTAATAAATAAATAAAATAAGTATTAAAAATATATAATCGCTTCTCCCAAAAAGTTAAGAGTGAATTGAGTTATATCAATTAGTAGTAATGTTTTAAATATTTTATTTAATAATTTTAACATAAATTAAAAAAAAAAATTATTTTTGTATATATTTATTTCTCTGGATCGACCCCCGCAAGTATCAAATCTTCACGATTTTTCCCCCTGGGTTTTGCGTGAAAGATTAGGGTTAAACGATACTTAGGTAGGTATGTTTTCTATATTTCTAACACTTTAAGAATCCCATTGCGTAAGCCTTGTCCGAGAGGTCCAGCTCCTCTGGGATGGCAATAAAAATATTTTGAATATTATTTGAATATGAATATAAAAAAAAAATATTATTATATAAAAGAGATAAGATAATCAACGACTATTGGAAAGAATTGAATAAAATTAAATAAATTAAATTACATAAAGCAAAATAAAACAGTGAAGAAGTATAAAAGAGAAAAACATAAATAAAAACAAAATATAATAAAATAATAAAGAAGTAAAAAAAAAATAAAATATAATAAAATAATGAAGAAGAATAAAAAAAATAAAATATAATAAAATAATGAAGAAGAATAAAAAAAATAAAATATAATAAAATAATGAAGAAGAATAAAAAATAAAAGTATTAATAAAAGTATAACAAAAAAGGGAAGAAACATAAAAGAGTAGATATTAATAAAATAAAAAGTGAAGAAGCATAAGAGAGTAAAATATTAATATAAATAAAATGAAGAAGTATAAAAGAGTAAAATGTTAATAAAAATAAAATGGAATAGTGAAGAAGTACAAAAGAGTAAATATTAATAAAAACAATTTTATGTATTGAATATATAAATCTTTTTTATATATAAAACATTTATATAATAAAAAATACTTTAAATTTAAATTGTTTCTTTGTAATTATTTTTTATTATAAATTTTTAAAATCGTTCCTTTTTAAATTTTTAAAATAAAAAATAATTACAATCAAATATTAATCATATATAGATTAATATTTAATAAAAAATTACTTTATATAATATTTTTTATTTCATTTTGAATATAATTTATAATATATTAATGTATTATGAAGTTTTTTAATTTTATTGGTAAGTTTTTATATATTATATATTTAATATATAAATAATTCAAAAACTTACCAATAAAATTAAAAATTTTTATAATTACTTTAAAACTTTAATTTATATTAAAACTTTATACAAAAAAATATATTATTATAATTTTTTTTATAAAAAATTAATGATTTTAAAATGTAATATAACTCATTAATTGTATATATTAATTAAATTAGATATATCAATTTTAAACGTTGAGGTTATAGTAGAGAATAATTATGATACCAATTAACAAAAGATTCTGAAATCATAAGATGTGATAGTCTTTATTTTTTATGAAAAATTAATAATTAATTATTAACAATATTAATCATCAATAACTATTTTACATATATTATCATTTTTTACAATATTATTAATTATTATGTATCATTATAATTATATATTAAAAATTAAAAGTAAATAATTTGAGTAATCATGCTTTTAAGTTGTTTAATTGATTAAATTAAAAATCAATGAAATCACCATTCTTATTGGTGATGATGAAAAAACGTGAATGCTACTAAAATTTTTTTAATTATTAAAAGAATGATAATAATTAGTTTAATTAGTAGTCTATACAGATATAAAAAAAAAAAAAAAAAAAAGTATATAAAACATTGAAAATCATTAAAAGTCAAAAAATATTTGTAATTTTAAATTGGAAGATATGTTAAAAGATATTATAAATATTTAGAATTTTTAAAAGAAAATTACTTGAATTAATTAAAATAAATTAAAAATTTGAAATTTAAAAACTTTTATTATTATAAAATTTATGAAATGTTTTGTTACTTTTTATAATTTAAAAATAAAAATTTAATACTGATTAGATAAAATTTTAAATATGTATAATTAAAGAATATATAGAGTATAAAATTAATAAATATAATTAAATAATGAAGTAGAAAATATAGTAATAATAATAATATTAAAATTTTTCTTGAAGTATATTAATTATACATAATTATTGAAATTTTATAATAATATATTTTTTATTATGTACTAATAAAATAGTAAAATACATCTGTTATAAATTAAATAAATAATATGGAGGTTTTAATGAGAAGATTTAGATTATAAATAATATTTTTATTTAATTCCTTTTTTATTTATTTATTTTTTTTTTATAAAAAAAAAACAAAAAAAGAGTAGGTATTAGAGTTATAAATAGAAGATTAATTAGTTTTATCTTTTTTTTATGAATAGAAGACCAAGAAATAATCAGTCTTATGAATAGAATACCAAGAAATAATCAGTTTTATCTTATTTTATGAATAAAATACCAATAAATAAATAGTTGTATCTTTTTAATGTATAGAAGACCATGAATAAATTAGTTTTTATTTTATCTTATATTTTATTTTATATTTTATTTTATATTATATTTTATTTTATATTTATTTTAATTTATATTAGAAGTGGAATAGATATTTGTTATCAATATTGGAAGTGAGGATAAAACTATTAAAAATTAAAGTTTAAATGGTGTCAAATAGAATTGAAAAAAGATAGAAGAATGAAGTTGAAAGAGAAATTAATGTAAGAATAGGAAGAATCTTGTGGACAAGAATTCCGTGGAGAATAATATAAAAGAGACTGAAGTTGGAAGTTGTGAATTCAGAAGTGATGGAATAATTAGGCAAAATTTTCTGACTTGGGAAATTATAATTCTGCTAATTGATATGGAAAATAGGAATTTCCAGTTAATTTGATGGATGATGGGACAAAATAAAAAAAAAAAAAAAAATGAATAACGAGTATCATTAGAAAGGCTTTAGGGTTTAAGAGAACTAATACTAATGGCCATTAATAAGTATTATAATATATATTATATTAGATATTTTTGTAATTTTATTTAATAAATATCGAAATAGAAATTCTTGGTTCAGTTGGAAGATGAGTCAAAAAAATATAGAAACAGAATTAAATAACGAATATAGTCAAAATGGCTTTTGGGTTTAAGATATATTTGAAGAACGTTAAAAGTAGTTGTGATTTAGGGATAATAAAAGAAAAAACAATTTCATGAAAATAGGATTCATATTTTCTACATTTATATATCGAATTATATTTTACCAATTATACCTAGATATATTGCTTATATATATTACAACATATAGAACATTTATTTTATATATATATTTATATTTTTGTAATTTATTATATTATATTTTATTATATTTTAATATTCTTTAATGTTTATCCAATGTTTATCCATTTTATAAATAAACATATTATATATATATTATTTATTTTTTTGTAATTGTATTTAAAATTATTGATATAAAAATTATATAAATATTTAATGTTAGATTTATATATTTATATATAAGATTTTTGTTTTTTTATATTATTTTATTTTATTTTATTTTTTGTTTTTTAAAAAGAATATTCATAATTTAATATATAAATAAATTTATATATTTATGCAATTACATGAAATATATTTTAATTTATTATACATTATTATATTGTATATAGGTTATTAATTAATTGAATAGGCTTCCATATTATACTATGGATACAATATCAATTGATTTCTATTGGTATTCGAAGATTTTTAACCTATTTATGATTTTCTGGATATAATATCAATTGAATTCTTTTGTTATTCAAAAATTTATGACCTATTTATGATTTTCTGATCATAATATTTTTGGTTAATACCTTTTTTTTGGATACAACTTTTGGATACAATCTTTTATAGGAATAAATATTTTTTTTTGGAATAAAATTTTTTAAGGATTTTTAGGACCAAATTTTTTTGGATACTTCAATTTATTAGGATTCAGCCTTTATAATTTTCTGTTATCATATATATTATGGTTTTCAACTTTTTTAGTTTCTACATTTTTATGGATACGATCTTTTTTTTTTTGGAATGAATCTTTTTTTGGAATACAATTTTTGGTTTCTACCTTGTTTTTTTTTGGTTTCTACCTTGTTTTTTTGGTTCCACTTTGTTTTTGGATACAATTTTTTTTTTGGAAAAAATATCTTTTTGAAATACATATGTTTGTAGGACTTTTAGGACTGACCTTTTTTGGATAATCTAATGTGTAAGACTCTATGATTTACTGATATCATACATATTTCAGTTTCTACCTTGTTTTTAGTTTCTACCTTGTTTTTAGTTTCTACCTTGTTTTTAATTTCTACCTTGATTTTGGTTTCTACCTTGATTTTGGTTTCTACTTTGATTTTGGTTTCTACTTTGATTTTGGTTTCTACTTTGATTTTGGTTTCTACTTTGATCTTGGTTTCTACCTTGATTTTGGTTTCTACTTTGATTTTGGTTTCTACTTTGATTTTGGTTTCTACTTTGATTTTGGTTTCTACTTTGATTTTGGTTTCTACTTTGATTTTGGTTTCTACTTTGATTTTGGTTTCTACTTTGATTTTGGTTTCTACTTTGATTTTGGTTTCTACTTTGATTTTGGTTTCTACCTTGATTTTGGTTTCTACCTTGATTTTGGTTTCTACCTTTTTTTTTTTTGGTTTCTACCTTTTTTTTTTCTGGTTTCTACCTTTTTTTTTTCTGGTTTCTACCTTATTTTTTTTTTGGTTTCTACCTTGTTTTTTTTTGGTTTCTAACTTGTTTTTTTTTGGTTTCTACCTTGTTTTTTTGGTTTCTACCTTGTTTTTGGTTTCTACTTTGATTTTGGTTTCTACCTTGATTTTGGTTTCTACCTTGATTTTGGTTTCTACCTTGATTTTGGTTTCTACCTTGATGTTTAGTTTCTACCTTGATGTTTAGTTTCTACCTAGTTTTTTGTATCTATCTTGTTTTAAACTCTTTTTTCGAGTAACAAATGTTTTTAGGACTATTTTTAGGATTTTTAGGACCGGACATCTTTAGATCCTACAATTTATTAGTATTTAGCATTTATGATTTTCTGAAATCATAATTTTTTTAATTTGGAAACTATGATTTATTAGGATTCGGCCTTTTTTTTTGGATTTCTACCTTTATAGATATAGAAAAGTTTTTAATATATACAAATATATATAGTGGTGAGGATATACGGACTGAACCCAAAGAATAGTACATTATTAAATATGGGGGATGGTGGAGGGCGTAATATAATTAAGAACTTTCATAATATAATTATATGAATATCCATAAAAATAAAATTTTTACAATATAAAAGAAAGACTATTGTTTTAAATAAGGTGAAAATAGTTCTGAAAATATAAATTATTAAAGATATGAGAATATGTAGCATTTTATTTAATATAAATAGGTTTCATATTTAAAACTTAAATCAAAAATAAAAGGTGAAGTATAATTTTTATAAAAATATTATATATATTAATAATAAATTTAACATATGTAATTAACAATAAAAAATAAATTTATATAAATAGGTTCTTTAAGTAATAATTTTTTAAATATTAGGTAAATTTAATATAGTAAATTTTTGTTTTATATAATAATAGAAAATTTTCTAATAATACATATACCTATTCTTGAGAGAAAATATTTTAATTTAATATTAGACGAAATTATTGAAAAATTACATTAAAAATTACACTAATAATAGTAAATATATCTTTTTTATTAAAAAAAAAAAAAAAAAAAAAAAAAAAAAATAGGTTAATTTTTAAATAATGGATTATGAACTATAAGGTAAGCTATCTTTTTAATTTTTAATATTAATTGTATCTTTTATATATATATATATATATATATTTATAAAAGAATAGGTTAATTTTTAAATAACGGATTATGGACTATAAGGTAAGCTATATGGTAACATAAAAAGTAACTTTTGAAAAATTAAGATACTAATAGTAAATATATCATTTTTTTAAAAAAAAAATTAGGTTAATAAAAGTTGTTGATTATGTACTTTTAAGGTAAGTTATCAATATACCGTTTTATAAATTAAAATAGGTTAATTTTTAATTTAAGGATTATGAAATTTTAAGGTAAACTATCAATTAAAATAAAATTTTAATATTATTATATTATTATTATATTATTATTATATTATTATTATATTATTATTGTATTATTATTATAGATTATAAAGATTAATATTAAATGTAGTTTTTAAAAAATTACGTTACTAATATTAAATATATCTTTTATTTATATAAAAATTTTAGGTTTAATAAAGTGATTGATTATGAACTTTTAAGGTAAGCTATTAATTCTATTAAAAATTTAATATTAGTTGTAATTTATGAAAAATTGAATTATTAATAGTAAATATACCGTTATATAAATTAAAATAGGTTAATTTTTAAATTATGGATTATGAAATTTCAAGGTAAACTTTCAATTCTTATAAAAATTAAATGTTATTTTTGAAAAATTACATTACTAATAGTAAATATATCATATTTTTATAAAAAAGAATTAGGTTAAATAAAGTGATTGATTATAATAAGGTAAACTATTAATTCTAATTTAAATGTAGTATTATTATATTATAATTGTAGATATTAATATTAAATATATATATATTTTTAAAAAGAAAATAGGATAAAAATTCTTTTCCGTATTAGTATTTAAGGTGATGTATCTATATTTTTAAAATATTAATTGTGTGTTTTAAAGATTATCTAAATGATATTACTCGTTAATATTGTATAATATGGTGAGGAAAATAATCACCTTGCCATATTATATTTATACTTTAGGTTAAAATAGAGTTATTTTAAATCGGAAAGTAGGTTACAACATTAATGAATATTAAAAATGCGATTTCTTTTTTTGATTTCTTTTAATCTTTAGACGGAAAACTAAAATAATATAAAAAAAATGAAAGAAAAAAGAAAAGAAAAAAGAAAGAAAAAGAAAGAAAAAAGAAAGAAAAAAGAAATGAAAAAAAAAAGAAAAAAGAAATGAAAAAAAAAAAAGAAAAAAGAATTGAAAAAAAAAAAGAAAAAAGAAATGAAATAAAAAAAAAGAAAAGAAAATGGAAAGAATTAATGAAGACATTTTTTTTTTTTTGTTCTTATTCAATATTTATTTTTATAAAATTGAAAATATTCTGTTATTGTATTTTTTAATTAAAAATTGAGTTTATTAAAGTGATTGATGATGAAGTAAGCTACTAATTCTAATAAAAATATAGTACTATTATATACTATTATATTATTAATGTAGATATTCAAAATTAATATTAAATATAAATATTTTTTTTTTAAAAAAAATAGAATGAAAAATTGTTTTCTGTATAATCGCAATTATACCGTTTTCTTATTTTAGTTAAAAATTAGGTTAATTAAAATTATTGATGATGAACCATAAGGTAAGCTTTCAATTCTTATAAAAATTAAATGTTAATTTTGAAAAATTATGTAACTAATAGTAAATATATTATATTTTTATAAAATAATTAGGTTAATTAAAGTGGTTGATTATAAACTAAGGTAAGATATTAATTCTAATTAAAATATAGTATTATATTATTATTGTAGATATTAATATTAAATATATATATATATTTAAAAAAAATAGGATAATAAATTCTTCTCTGTATTAGTATTTAAGGTGATGTATCTTATATCATTAATTTCTAAAATATTAATTGTGTATTTTAAAGATTATCTAAATGTAATTACTTGTTAATATTGTATAATATGGTGTGGCAAATGATCGCCTTACCATATTATATTTATGCTTTAGGTTGCAATGGAGAAATTTCAAATCGGCAAGTAGGTCACAACATTAATGAATATTAAAAATGGGATCTCTCCATTTTTTTTTTTTTTTTTTTTTTTGATCTTTAGACGGAAAATTAAAAATAATATAAAAAATGAATAAAAAAAAAAGAAAAGAAAAAGGAAAGAAGTTATGAAGGAAAAATATACAAACATTATTATACTGAAATGCTTTTATTTATTAGTTAATACATATATTAAAATTCGGAAATATTAAGTAAATTTTACATTAAAAGAAAAGAGAGGAAGAAAGGAAAGGAAAAGAAGTAAAACTTGAAAGTAAAACGAAATATCAAAATACAGAAATCCTATGATTTATTGACTTATATAAAAATTAAGAAATATTAAATAAATTTTATATTGAAAGAAAAAAGAAAAGGAAAAGGAAAAGGAAAAGGAAAGAAATTATGAAGGCAAAATAAAATATCAAAATATCAATATTAAAAAATATTTAAAAAAAAAATATAATAAAAAAAAATATAATAAAAAAAAATATAATAAAATAAAAATAAAAATAAAAATAGAGTAAAATATAACGTAGTAATAATTGAAAAACAAAATAAAATATATAAAATATAATATAATAATATAAAAAAAAATAGAGTAAAATATAGCGTAGTAGTAATTGTAAAACAAAATAAAATATATAAATAATAACGTGGTAATAATTGCAAAACAAATTATCAAAATTAAAAAAAAAAAAAAAAATAATAATAATAATAAAAAGTAAAAATATAATATAGTAGTAATAATTGAAAAAAAAATAATAATAATAATAATAAAAAGTAAAAATATAATATAGTAGTAATAATTGAAAAACAAAATATCAAAATATCGAAGTTAAAAAAAATGTAAAAAAAAAAAAATAAATAATAATAATAATAATAATAATAATAGAGTAAAATATAATGTAGTAATAATTGCCATTAGATATTACAATATAAAGAAAATTGAAAATATATTGAAAGAAAGAAGAAAGGAAAGGGAAAGAAGTTATGAAAGAAAAAAAAAATATAAAGACATTATAATACTGATATCCTATGATTTAAAATTGAAAATATATTGAAAGAAAGAAGAAAGGAAAGGGAAAGAAGTTATGAAAGAAAAAAAAAATATAAAGACATTATAATACTGATATCCTATGATTTATTAGTATACTTATTAAAAGAAAATCGAAAATATATGAAAGAAAGGAGAAAGGAAAGAAGATAGAAAAAAGAAAAGGAAAAGGAAAGAAGTTATGAAGGCAAAACTAATTATCAATATCAAAATATAAAAATTAAACAAAAAAAAAATAAGAAGAAGAAAATGAAATATAATAATAATAATAATAATAATAAAATAGATTAAAAAATAATATAGTGAATAATTGCCATTAAATATTACAATTTAAAGAAGAAAATATAAAATAATTTTAGTGATATAAAAATTAAACAAAAAAAAAAAAATAAAATAAATAATAATAATAATAATAAGATAGATTAGAATATAAAAACATAAAAATATAAAATAAATAATAATAATAATAAAATATAATAAAATATAATATAGTATATAATTGCCATTAAATAAAATAAATAATAATAATAATAAAATATAATAAAATATAATATAGTATATAATTGCCATTAAATAAAATAAATAATAATAATAAAATATAATAAAATATAATATAGTATATAATTGCCATTAAATAAAATAAATAATAATAATAAAATATAATAAAATATAATATAGTATATAATTGCCATTAAATAAAATAAATAATAATAATAAAATATAATAAAATATAATATAGTATATAATTGCCATTAAATAAAATAAATAATAATAATAAAATATAATAAAATATAATATAGTATATAATTGCCATTAAATATTACAATTTAAAGAAGAAAATAGAAAATAATTTTAGTGATAAAATTAAATATTTATATATGATTTAAAGAATATGATTGAAAATAATTGTAGTAATAAAATTAAATATTAAAATATAAATAGATAAAATAAATATGAAATAAATATGTGTATCATTTAGAGTAAAAAATTTTTTATTATTTTTTACTCTAAAAAATAATAAAAAATTTTTATTGTACAAAAAGGAAATTAATAAAAATAAATTAAAATTATTATGAATATGTAAAGTTTAATAGTGTAATTAATATATAAAATATAATATAAAATTATACAATAAAATAATTTGATGTATTTTTGTATAATTTTTCATTTTGTAAATAATATTTTAATTTAGTGTAAATAATATTTTAATTTGGTGTAAATAATATAATATAAAATAAAATTATACAACGAAATGTGATAATTCGATGTATTAAAAAATGGAAAACTATTTTTGTATTATTTTTCATTTAGTAAATAATATTATAATAATTTCACATTTCTCTTGTACAAAAAAGCTATTAAAATTAACAATACGTAAGCATCCTAAAGAAATTAGAAATTGTTTTTAAAAAAAAACAGTTATCCATGATTATATGAAAAATTCAAATTTGGTTTAAAAAATTTATTTCTGTGACACCTTAAAATAATCTATTTTTTTTTTTTTTTTTTTGAATTGGACGTACTAAATATGGACTTAGATTTGATATGAAATCTTATATTACTATAAAAGTAATATAGAGTCAATAAAATGTCCAATGTGCTATCCTTCATATTGTAGTAAATTTGAGGATTTTAAGCTACAAATCATTCAATTTAATTAAATTTTATTGATTTTATACCATTAACCTATCATTTATCAAGAAGATAAACAACGAAACAATAAGACAAAGGAGAAATTCTGATATAGACATGAATAATAATATTTATTCAATAGGAGTTTTCATCGATATATGGGAAGATCTAGAAGCTTCAGAATTCATTACATAATTTTTTAATACTATATAAATATTCCATATGTTGAATATTAATAAGTTTATTCCTAGTCAAAAGAAAAAATTAAATAAACGGTATATTATTAAATCTTATTATCAACATAATTAATATCTTTTCAATAATATAAATAAAATATATAAATATGAAATATTAAAGAAAAAATTATAATTCATTATTTTTCTTATAATGTATTTTTTATTTTAATTAAATTGTCCAAATAGTAATAAAAATAAAATATGTAAATATGAAAAATTAATAAAGAAAAAATTTTAATAAATAATTTTTCTTATAAATAATTATTTTTCTTATATAATTGCTAATATCTTTTTTTTCTTTCTTTCTACATATATATTTATATTTAGTAAATACAAATACATTTATATATATAATTTAATATATAATATATAGTATATAAATTTTATAAATATTACTATTTTTTTTTTTTATAGACTGAAGAATTATGTCTCCCCCATATTATAATATGGGTGTATGTTTAACTGCCATACCAGTACGGGGTCGACACTCACAACCCCCCATAAGCAAAGAAACTCCATTATAGAAGCACTCTACGCGATCCTCAAAGGAAAACAGAGCCCACTATAGGTCACCTCCTTGCCATCCCAGTGGAGCTGGAAATTGTAATCCTCTCAGAAAAGGCTTACGCATTGGAAATCTTAAAGTGTTCGAAATTTAGAAATCATACCTATTTGAATATCATTTAACTCCTAACATTTCATACAAAACCCTGGGGGGAAATCATGAAGATTTGATACTGACAGGGACCGATCCAGATGTACTAAATAGTAATATAATAATAATTATGAAAGAACATTACATAAAAAGTGAAAATTACCTCTTATTTTAGTGAATTATTATTTATAAAAAATCCTATATTCTAATATATAATTTATATAAAATATTCAGTTTTTATTTAAAAAATTTTTTTTGTACAAATAAAAGTAGAGTTATATTAATATGAAAAAAAAAAAAAAAAAATTGATAATATGAAGAAAATATATTGAATTATTTTTTATTTATTTATTTAATTAATTATTTATTTATTTTTGCTTGTTAATACAAAAAAATAATGGCATTAATAAAATAAATAAAGTATTATGATTAATGATTTATTATAACAAAATATTCAAGTTTTGTATGTTTTAAATTTTTTTCAAAAAATAAAAAAAAAAAAAATATTATATATATTCAATAAATTGCAATAGTTTATTATTTCAAATTCATATTTCACATTATTATTTTAAATTTATATTTCACATTTTTCAAAAACATGAATTATAATTTTTAAATTTGAAGTCAAATAATTTTTTTTTAATGTATTTATAATATTAAATATTAAATATTAAATATTATTGTAAAATATTAATAACAAAACTAAAGTACATTACAAGTCATTAATTACTTTTATTGATATAATGATTAATATTATAATAATATAATTAGTTATTTAATATGAAAAAAATAAGTATCATCTCTTCTTTTCTTTAAATTTGTAGATTTCTTTCAAATTTTTACAAATAAACATAAGAGGAACATTTATTATTATTTTAAAAAAAAAATATATATATATATATAATATATTTTGTTTGAGTATTTTTTGTTTAATACTCATTATTAAGATAATAAATGTAACTTACAGAAATATTCAAATTGTTAATTCAAGTTCTAGTTTGGATTATTATTTTTCTTTTCTTGACCTATATATGCCAAATGTATTCAAATATGGTCAAAATACTTTTTGATAGCAATCCATCATATCATGAATATAAAAAAAAAAAAAAAAAACACAAATCATTATATTTATCAATTTGTCCAGCAAAGCAGTACACTTATGATATCTAAATTAAGATATTTATATAAACTATTACTGAAAATATTTAATCTCTCTTTTTTAATATTATATTTAATTTGGTCAAAGAAAGAAAATTAATGAAATACAAAACAAAATAAAATAAAAAAAAAAAAAAACTTAAATCAATAAATAAATTAAATAAAATTATAATTAAAAAATATAAATATAAAATTTTAAAAAAATATAAAATTTTTAAAAAAAAATTCAAATTCCATTAGTGAAAAGAAAATTATATCATTGTAATACTAATTATAGAAATATTAATAATAAATTAAATAAAATTATAATTAAAAAATATAAATATAAAATTTTAAAAAAATATAAAATTTTTAAAAAAAATTCAAATTCCATTAGTGAAAAGAAAATTATTTCATTGTAATACTAATTATAGAAATATTAATAATAACTACAGCTTTAATAAAAGAGTTAATATTTTTAATAAACCTTTACTTTTCTTGTATATTAGTTCTATAATGCAAAGTTTAATTATTTAATATATAAAATAGTCAATAATAATAATAATAATAATATTACATATTACATATTATTAATAACATAAAAAAAATTATTAATTGCATCATATATATATAAATAATTAATCATTACTAATTTTTTTCATTATTTTTTTTTTCATTATTATTATATTAAAATATTTTATACTTGTTAATAGTTAAAAGGTTACTATTTCAATTATAATTAAAAGAGTAAAATATTTAGGCTCTAAATTTGATTATTATTTTATATTAAAACATAAAATTAAATTATGATATTTTATACTATATTTACTTAACAAGAAATATAAAAAGAGTATATATTTTTTAAAATATATCTTTAGCATTACTGTTATATTTCAATTATATAAATAAATAAAATATTTATATTATTCATTTCTTTGTTTTTTAATAATAAAAATAGAATATAATTATATTTTATATTAATAATTATATGTTTTAATTTTAATAAAAATTTTATAGTTAATGAGCATGAAAATGAAAAATTAATACTCAAAAATAGAAGAACTTAATTAAAATTTTGAAGATTAGAACACCTTCTAAATCATATACCTAACTGGTTTTTAAACATTTTTATTAAATTTTTTTGAATTTTTAAATTTTGGTATTTATTTTCCTATTTTTTTGAAATGTACTGCTTTTTTTATTGGTTTTTTATATTTATAAATTAATTTCCAGTAATATTATAGTAATATAAATAGATGAATAGTTATTAATTTAAATAAATTAAATAGTAGAAATGGTTAGATGAATTAATTTTTTAATAAATAATGATAATAAGTTATATAAATTAACATATTTATTCTGTTCTAATATATTTTTGTATAATGTATTGTCTTTAAATCTATTGGTAAAAAGAATTTTAAACATAATAAAATTAATTTATTTTCAAACTCTTATATTTAAAAAAAAAAGGCTTAATTATAAAAATTTATAAATTTAATATAAAAAAATAAAAAATTTTTATAATAAATCTAATATATTAATAATATAATGTAATATATTATATAATTAAAATATTTGATTAAAAATATAAATAAAAAAAAAATAATTTAAAATTTAAATAAAAATTATAAAAAATAAAAATTCACTTTCTGGCGAAATAAAAATTAAAAAAAAAAAAAGGTAAATCTTTTTTTTAAAATAAAAACTTTTAATATTAAAATTAATAACAATAATAAAATAAAGTTGTATATTTTTTTTAATATAATTAAAAATAACAACAAGGAAAACAAATAATAAATAAATTTAGATAAATTATTCAAAATAATACAAAAATGAAAAGCTTTTTATTTACTTCTTTAGTCGCTTTATTATGTATTCTTGGCACTAAGGGTGAAGAAATTCAAATTTCACATCAAATTACTAATTACAATCTAAATTCTTTTAAAGAACCAACTGAAATGTAATTGTTATTTATTTTTATAAATATTAAAATATATAATAATATAAAAGTATTTAAAGTAACATTATTACGAATCATAATATTTTTATGTAATCAAAATTTCAAATATATATATATTTTTTTTTGTTATATATATGTGAATTTTAACAAATTTATTATATATAATATTAATAAGTTTTCTGTTTTATTTAAAAAAAAAATAATTTATTATTGAAAATTTCCTATGTATACACAATTATCGAAATTTGTTGATAATATAAATATATATATATATAAATATATATATATATATTTTTTTTGTTATTATTTATATTAAATTAATTATCGAAATTTGTAAATAATATAAATATATATATATATTTTTTCTGTTATTATCTTTATTAAAATCATTAATTTAATTTATATTTATATAATATTTTTTATAAATTATTTATTTTAATTAATTTTAAATTATTTAAAATATTAATAATAATAGTAATTCAGTTAAATGTGAATCAAATAGCGACTGTTTCAGTAATTCATGTGTAGATGGTTATTGTAAATTTTATTTCTTATGTCCAGAAAATGAAAAAGAAAATTGTGTTTCTCTTCAATCTGATGCTTGGAATACATATGATAGTGGTGAAGAGAATGATATTCATCCAGAAACTTACAGACCAATTATAAGAAGTTGTTACAAGGAAGAATTACATACTAATTTCTTAGCAAAGATCCTTGCTCCTAACTGTGCAACCGAAAAATGTGAAAAAGATAATGATTGTTTATTCGGTACTTGCTACAATAGTACTTGTATTACAGAAACTCCAATTTACAAATGTAACAGTGAAGATTTAGTTTGCAAAAAAGCTAACTTTATAAAGTGTAGTTTTGATGATGAATGTAATTCAGGACATTGTGTTAGTGGTTTCTGTATTGAAAATCCATACACAAATATTAAAACTGGTGTAATTACATCATTTATTATTGCTCTTGCTATTAGATTCGGTAAGACTTTAATTAAATTCACATACAGTGGTGCTAAGAAGCGTCGTGCTAACAAGAATGATAAGAAACGTAAGAATCAAGAAAAAAAAGAAAAAGATGAAAATGCTAAGAAAGAAGAATAAATTAAAAAAATATACATGTAAATTTTATTCATATCTAAAAGTATGTTAATTGAATGAATAATATTAAGATGAAAAGTGAAATATGAATAGAAAAATTTATCTAAATATAAAATCTACTATTAAAAAATAAATAGTAAGTAATCAATCACCAATTACATAAAATCAAAATCAAAAACGAACTTAAAAAAAAAAAAATAAATAAATAAATTATTAACTATCAATTTATTTAATAATTAATTAAAAAAGTAATACTATCAATGAAATTACATTTTTGATTAATTATTTAATAAAATGAGTATATTTATTAATAATGGACAAAATTTTTTGAACTGAAAAAAAAAATAAAATAAAAATAAAAAATAAAAAATAAAAAATTAAAAAAAGATATAAATAAAATTTATTAATATCGTAGCTAATGTCAATTAGTATTGATAATAATAAACAAAATAAGCAAATAAGGATTCATTAAAAAATAAAATATTCAATAAATAAGTAAATAAATAAATAAATAATAATAATAATAATAATAATAATAATAATAATAATAATAATAATTGTAAAGATTGCTATATAATTACTGATGTTTCTTCCTTTCTACATATAAATTTATATTTAGTATATACAAATACATATATATATAATTTAATATATAATATATAGTATATAAATTATATAAATATTACATTTTTTTTTGTAATTAGTAAAGTATATACTCTAGCCAATTTCTTGATGTTTAATTTCGTTTAGAGATATTGGGTTATAAATATATAAATATAATATTCCATCATATATGAAAAGTTGTTTTAACAATAAAATAAATATTGACTTTAATATCTAAAAAAAAAAAAAAAATTAACAATTTTGGATTGGAAATTTAAGCAAACATTATAGCAAATAAACATATATTCATTATTATTATTATTATTATTATTATTATTATTATTATTATTATTATTATTATTATTATTATTATTATTATTGAAATTTGTTTTATTTTCATCACATATTAAAAATAATATAATATTATAGTTATATTGGTATAATATAAAATTTAACTCTATTCAATAATATGGTTATGTAAATAATTTATTATATCATTGAAATATGTTAAAGGTAATAAGTTCTATTTCTTGGAGCAAAAATTATGTTTCCATTCATAATAATTATCTCTAATAATATCGATATTTTTTTTTTATTTTAAACTTTTACAAATTGATGTTACTTTAATCACTCAGGGATTATATTATTATATATATAATTGGCATTTTAATTTCAAGATAATGGAATAGACCTCGATCATTGGTCATTAGAAGTACCTTAACCGCCATTAAAAAAATTATATTATAATATGGAGTTAAACTATTTTGTATAACTAACGGAAAATTTTAAATTAATATTACAAATTTTAAAATATTTTTTTAATAATTGCATTTAGAAATTTTTAAATAAAAAATATTTGAAATTTTATATAATAACCTCCTTATATTTTTTTACTTATTAAAAATTTTATTTATTCATTTATTTATTATAATTGAATAATTTCTTATTCATTTGTATTAACAGAAATGAAAAAAAAAAAAAAATACATATATATACCAAAGGCATCAACCAATATTTATATTTTATTAATTTATTTCTATTCCCTCGATAATGATTCAAAAGATCACTGAAAAGAAGCCCATCGTATAAAGTACCATAAAAGAAATGTTTTTCATATTAGCTATGCTTAGAGAGAGGTCCGCGTCGAACACCAAAACTGTATGAAAAAGAATCTAATGAAAGCCTGATATATTTAAGGGATGGACTGGAGGTACTATTGTCCACTCCTCTCGTTAATCCCAGTCTTATAAAAAATTACTTAAATTACTTTGGTAATTACTTAGAAATATTAATTTTAGCATTATTAAATATATCAATTTATCTATCGATTTATTTATTTATTTATTTATTTATTTATTTATTTATTTTTATTATATTTAATAATTAAAATTCATCTCAGTGACAGTTTAATATATCAGACAGAAATTGAATATTTGATTCTGTGTCAATAAGTTGAATCCTACCTTGAATTTTTTTTTTTTTTTTTTTTTTTTTATTTATTTATTTCCGGTGTGTACCACCCTATGCCCCCCTCAAGACATGGGAATATTAAGGTAGTCACAACATTTTGTGGATATAGTCCCTACTAGATAGCCTTACTGTTAATTCAGCATTGGCGCTCTAACCATACATATTATTGCTGAGATTTTCTAGCACGATTTTTTTCGGAGTGCTTTTTCGGTGCCTAACTAGAAGCGAGGCTAGAGTAACCTAACCCAATTGAGTCACGTGTTAACCCAATTTAGTAATAATATTGAGTTAGCAGATTGATTATTCGTAGTTTAGCTACGTGCATATGAACCCATATCCTAGGAATTCCCTCGTAAGTATATTAATGACAGTTACTAGCGCAACCCTTTCAGGCCCACTGTTAGGACAGTATCTAGTCTATATTACTCCGGAATTTAAGAATATTATATATAAGGGGAGGGGGGATATACTTACCTGTAAACGGAAACCCTAACAACCATCTACCGTAAAACCTTTTATTCAGGAAAAACCGGAAAATGATCAAAGGGCGGGGTCGAACCAGGAGCCTTATGTATGATAGAACCTGGTTCAACTACCTTGAATGGGAGAGTTGCATTTCGCCAAATGGCGTATAGTATTGATATAAATAAATGAATAAATAAATAAAATTCAAAATATTTTTTTTAAACTTGTTTTTATTTAATATTAATAATATTTATTTATTTATTTGTATTTATCTATTTAATAATTTTCAATTTGGCGAAATGCAACATTTTTAATATATCACATACTTTCAAAAAATTTTGCGAAATGAATCTTGGCGAAATCACTCCCACCTTGAATATTAATGATATTCATTGTCTTAACCAATGCTTTAATAATAATAATTAATATTAATTTATACTATTAAGTTATTTATGTATTATTTTTTCTGCTTTTTTTTTTATATATATATATATATATAAAATACAAATTCGAATCTATATTTTTAATATAAATAAATATTACCTATACAATAAAATTTTTGGTAAACATTTAAATTATAATACCTAATATTTTTAATTATGCCTTAATAAAAATATAACTAAAGTTATATATTCAATATCATAAGCCATGATATTAAATAAATATATAACTATAGTAAAATCATAAACCTAGATATTAAAAAGTAATAAATTTAAAGCTTCATTATATATTTAATTGTAAATTAAAATTATTATAATTTCAAATTAATATCATTAATATTTTATTATTTTATTATTTATTATCAAACAAAAACTTGAAATCATATAATAAAAAAAATCCTTTATTTTATAATTATAAATAAAAATTTGAATTATCTATTTATCAATTCGAATTTTCAAATTTCAAACTATTAAAATAATTAATATATAAAATAAATAAAATCAACAATTAATTGCTAATTACTATTTATAATTTTCATTTAATTTTTTCATTAATAAGCTAAATGAAATATTGATTAATTTAATTCAATATATGTATATGTATTTTATAAATATATTACAATAAATGAATAATAATAAAATCCAAATAAATATGAATTGTATATCATGTAAAAAATAAAGTTAGATTTTATTTTTTAATTATAAAGATTAGTTATAAAAGTTTAATTAAGAAGTTTTTTAATATAAATTTTGTAGTTTTCTTAATTTCTTAATGTTTAATATTTAATAAATATAATTAATAATTAAAGTTAATAACTATTTAGATTTGAAATTATTGTATTTAAAATTGGTGAATTATGAAAAAAAAAAATATATATATATTAATCAAATTTTATTAATTATTTTTTTTTTTTTTTTTTTTTTTTTTTTTTTTTGAATATCATTGTAATGATAAAATAATTTTTTTTTTTTAAATTATTTTTATATTAATGTTTTTTGTTTTTTAAATTTTATTTTATAAAAGTTCATATTTATGTATTTTTTATAAATTTAATAATTATATTAATAAAAAATAAAATTTTTTACAGAATAAAAAAAAAAAAAAAATAAAGAATTTATTTACCAAATAATAATAATGACTGAAGGTATATTAAATTAATGCAAACGTTTAATATAAATTAAATAAATTTAATAAAACAAATAATTTAATAATTAAAAATTACAAATATATATATTTATATATAGAAAACAGTAAATTACAATTAGGTATATCTGAAAATCCAACTGCAGTGTCACCATTAAATAAAGTTGAAAATGTTAGTATAACTGGAAATGAACCAACACCAATAAATCAAAATCAACCACTTCCATCAAATAACATAACAAATAATCAACAACCTATTTCACAATTTAATAATCCTAATGGTCAAGTATATCAACCTATACAATCCATGTCAGCTTCACAACAATATTATTCTATGCAATATTCAATTCAATACTTTCCACAAACTATGCCAATGGGGATGCCAATGGGGATGCCAGTGGGAATCCCAGTAAATCCCGTACAATTACAACAACCTGTTCAAACCGTACAACCTGTTACTCCTGTGCAAATGCAACAACCTACTACTCAAACTGTACAAGTCGTTGCTCCTGCACAAATACAACAACAGCCAGTTCAAACAACTGCAGCTGTTTCTCCTGCTCAACAATATATACCTACTCAAAGTAACAAAATAGGTAGAATTATTATTATATATATATTTTTTTTTAAATTAACTTTTTTTTTTTAAACATATATTAATATTAACAATAAATAATATAAAATAATTATATATAAATAATAAAGTTTTAATTGAAAAAAGATAATAATTGATAAATAAATATATAATAGTCAAATATTATGAATTTAAAAGAAATAATACTAAAATAATAGTACATATCTAATGAATAATTTTTTTTTTATTTATTTTATTATTCTTTTATATAACTTATTTTTAAAAAATTTTAAAGATGAAAAAAATGATTCTGATTTAAAAAATAATGAAGTAGTAGTATCTTCAAAAATTGATTCTTCAACTTCCACTGACTTTTCAGACATTAATGATGGTGTTGATTTATATGATAAATTACTTACTCCGATATTTATTTATATTATTGTTTATGGATTTACATTAGATTTTATTCTTCTATTAATTATACATATGATTGTTTATATCATTAATATATTTAATAGAAAAGGAAATAATAAAGATACAAAACAAAATTAATGGAGAAGAGAGAAAATCAATATTTAATGGAAAAAAAACTATTAAATTTTAATTTTAAAGAATTATCAATTAAATACTTTAAAATATCATAAATATGTTCATAATTATTCATATATATATTATTTTTATTTTTTTTTAAAAAAAAAATAATATATATAATCTTAAATAATCATATTTATTAATTTTTATATTTATTAAAATAATAAAAAATTCATTTTTATTATCTTGAACAAAAATGATTTTTCTATTAAATATAATTCAAATAAAGAGTTTTACTTATGACCAAAAACAATTTAATAATATTTAAAAATGAAATAAAAATGAATGTAATAATTTTATTATTTTTTTTTTTGATAATGTTTAATTTATTTAAGTATTGATATGTATAATGTAAATGTAATATGTATCAATAAAATAATAATAAATAAAATATATTAAAATATTATATTTGATAGATGAATTGTTTAGAATTCCTCTATCAGAAATAACACAAATAAAGAGTTTTATTTTTTATGTACAAAAAATAATATTATTCATCATATTTTCATTTTAAAAATAAATTGTGAAAATGTTTTTCATTTTTATTTATTTTTTTATGAGAATGTTTAAATATTAATATATATAATATAATATCATTAAAACAATAATAAAAAAAAATAGTAATATAAAAATAATTCAATATTCAGAAATGTATAATTTGATATATAATATATAAGCAATAGAATAAATAATCGTAAAAAAAAATTAAAGAAAAATAAGATTAATTTCTAAACAATTATAAATTTAAAAATCGAAAAATATTTTTTAGTATTCTAAATAATATATAAATATTATATTTCATTTTTTTTATAACATATCTAAAAAAAAAAATTAATTACGGGAGAAATAAAGGAAATTAAATAAATTAAATACATAATTAGCAAAATTTAAGATAAATTCAAAATATCAAAATCAAGACCAATAGACTTTATTTTAGGTATAAAAGTTGAAAACAATAATAAAATATCTCAAATTCATTTTATAAGCAAATATATATATATACATAATAATAATAATAATAATAATAATAATAATAATAATAATAATAATAATACTAATAATACTAATACTAATACTAATACTAATACTAATAATAATAATAATAATTAATTATTAATTAAAATATATAAATTTTTGTCTCTATTTTAAAATTTTTTCAAAATTATATTATATATATTTTATTTAATAACATATTAAGATTTAAGATTTTTTAACATATATAATTCTAATTTTTAGAATCTATAGATAATTTCATAAAACTGTATTATTCATTTGTTCATGTTTTTTATTTTTATTTCAATAAATTATTTATTCATTTACTAAATTTTAATAACATAGAAAGCATTTATATGAATATTTAATTTTTTAATTTTTTTTTTTTTTTTTTTTTTTTTTTTTTTTTTTTAAAAAAAAAGTGTTATTTGTTTGAATATCTTAATTTTTTAAACATTAAATCAATATATTAAATTAATAAATTTTTATATTATTAAATATTAAAAGTTATTATATATATTATATAATAATATAAAAATAATATAAATAATGTTTCAAAAATCATTGAAAGTTTCATTTATCCAGTTCTTCTTAATTTTATATATTTTAGCGAGGTCATCGTTATCAAAATACATAAATAAATATAATTTTGAAAAAAGAAATGACATAAACTTCACAAATAAAAAAATTAAATTAATTCCAATAAAATATTGGCCAAATGCCGAAAAAGAACAATTAAAAAGTTATAACATTACAGATAATGATAATGAAGATGTCAACATCAGTGCTGTATTCTCATCAGCAAAATTTAATTTTTACAATCAATTAGATGACACCGAAAAGCCTATATATGATATTATATATGAGAGTTGTATGAAGTCACAACCTGATTTTGAAATAACTACTAACATTGAAACTTCAACAAAAAGTTTGGAAAATTTTGAAGAAGAACTTTTAATTAAATTAGAAAAAATATTCACTATACTTTTAATAGAAAATCCTGATATTTGGTGGATTGATTATTTTTCCTTTAGTTATGATACTTATGATTTTATTAATTATGAGATTTGTATATATTTACATGAAAGAGACTCTTTATTCTATAATTACACTAGTGAGGATATTTCAAATTTAAATAAAGAAATTGATATAGTTAAAAATAAAATTATGTATCAAATTAAGCAAATTGGATTAACAACACCTTATGCTATATTAAGGTATATTCATGATTACTTGATTACAAATATTGTTTATACTTTAGATGAAAATCGTGAACATATAAGAAATATTTATGGTGCACTTGTTGAAAATAAATGTGTATGTGAAGGTTATGCAGAAGCTATCCAATATATTGCCCGCCAATATAATATTAACTGCATTATTGCTTATAGTTCATCTCATGAATGGAATTTTGTCGAAATGGATAATAAATGGTATATTATAGATGTAACTTATGATGATCCTATAATAAATGGTATATATTATCCATCTGGTTCAAATGAAAACTTACAAACTGACTTTTTCTTAATTGGAACTGAACATATTGATACGGAAGGACAAAAATATTCAGAAGATCCAAATCGTATTTTAATGTATTCTGAATTTTCAAACCAAAAATTAATATCTTATCCATCAATCGAAACAACTGATTATATTCCAAATGAAAAAGAACTTCAAGAACTTGAATTAATACAAAATTATTCTTTTCCAGAAAATGAAGGTAATATTTATTATAAATAATAAAAATTTAAGTTCATTATATTCTATTATAATATTGAAAATTATTTATACTAATAAAATTTAATTATATATTAGTTCTAACAAATACTCCTACAGAAAATCAAAGTAAATTTTATTTATTATTTACTATAAATATTTAGATATAATTATATTATAATGTTGAAAATTATTTATACTAATAAAATTTAATTATATATTAGTTCTAACAAATACTCCTACAGAAAATCAAAGTAAATTTTATTTATTATTTACTATAAATATTTAAATATAATTATAATATTGAAAAATTATTTATATTAATAAAATTTAATTATATATTAGTTCCAACAAATACCCCTACAGAAAATCAAAGTAAAATTTTTATTTATTACTTTTTATAATTATTTATATTATATTATTAATTGTAAATTATTTGTACTAATAAAATTTAATAATTTTAAAATAAAATTAAAATATTTGTTCCAACGAATATAGCAATAATACCAACAAATATGAATAATAAAGAAGATTATACGCTTACAGATATAGAACATGAAAGTAAATTATATTTATTATTTATTATAAATATTTAAATTTATTATATGATATTATATTTTATTATTAATAATAAATTATTTTGCCCAAAAATTTAATATTTTCAAAATAAAATTTATTATATAATAGTCCCAACGGAAACAATGATATTGCCAACAAATACTAATACTGAGATTTTTAAATCAGAAATCGATGATTTAACATATAAAAATGAAAAAGATAATGAAAGCATTAATAATAGTGTATCACTAAAATTTTCTATATCACTTTTTTTTTCAAAACTTTTATCACTTTTTATTATTATAATATTATTTATTTAATTATTTAATACTAAAATAATAAATTAAATATGTATTTTTGTATCAATAATTATATATATATATATATATATATTTTCATTAAAATTAAATAAAAATATAAAATACGATGATATAAACTACTATAATTTATTAATTCTGATTGTATTTATTCTCTGATTATTATTATTATTATTATTATTATTATTATTATTATTAGTAGTAGTAGTAGTAGTAGTAGTAGTTTTAATATTCTATGAATTTTACTAAATTATCACTATCAAAATATTTACATTTCGAAAATTTTGAACAATAAAAAAAAACTAAATAAATTTCATTATCTAATAAAAAAATATTTAACATTAAAAATTAGTTATTAAAAACCAATGAAATTATAAATAATAATTGTTAAAATATTTACATACATATATATATAATTTTATACATTTACATAAAATTATCAAGGAGAAAAATCAAAATCTAAATTACAATATTAATAATAACAATAATAATTAAAAAAAATTTCAAATCAATTAATTTTTTTTTATTAATAATATTAAATTCCCTTTTAAAAAAAAATAAATTTAAAAATAAATTTATTTTATTATTTTATTATCATTCAATAATTAATCCCCCAAAAATAATCATTAATCATATTTAAATATATTTTATAATATTAAAAAAAATTGCACTTTCAATTAATTATAATCCGAAAAAAAAAAATAATAATAAGAAATTAAAGTTAAAATTATTATAATAGTTCGTAATAACTATAAAAATGATAGACTTATAATTTTAACCTTTTACCACTTTGTCCAACTCATTCTTTTCTAATTTGAAGATCTTCGATAATGTAATAGCTATAGTTAACAATATTTATACAAAGATTACAATAATTCAGTAATGATGTCCTTTTAAATTAAAATAATTCAATATTTATAAATTATTTCTTTTTATGAATATATTTAATATTTAAAAATTGAATAAATTTTATACACTATTATGAACTATAAAAATATTTTTTATTATAATATTTTTTTATTTATTTATTATTTATTATTAATTATTTATTATTTATTATTTATTAAAGTTAATAGTAACATATTCTAATAATTATGAATAATAAATATAAATATACAGAATAGTTAATAAATTGTTTATTTTATATTAATAAAAAATAATCTTAAAAATATTTTTTATTATATTTATTTATTTATTATTTATAATTAATAAATTGTTTATTTTATATTAATAAAAAATAATCTTAAAAAATATTTTTTATTATATTTATTTATTTATTTATTATTTATAATTAATAAATTGTTTATATTAATAAAAAATAATCTTAAAAATATTTTTTATTATATTTATTTATTTATTTATTATTTATAATTAATTATTTATTATTTATTCTCATAATTATGAATAATAAATATAGTTAATAAATTTTTTATTTTATATAAATAAAAAATAATCTTTTAAATAGTTGTACTACATTATATATTATATGCTACAAATAATAAATTTTAGGTTTTCATATAAATAATATTAATGTTTATTTTATAATATTTATGTATTAATTTATATTTATACATATTATTAAACTTGTTTATTTATTTATATATTAGGATTATTACTATTGGTTGTTATTTCCTATAATCCTTAATCCTTATTCTTGATTTCTTTTTAATAAAAAAAGCCGCTATCCGAAATACTAATTTTACACTAACAGTTTCTATTTTTAGTAATTTTATTTTATTAATTTATAATTAATTTATTATTTTTTTTTTTTCATTTTATATTAATTCTTATATTTTTTTTAATATTATTTTTAGATAAACAATAATATTTAATAATATTTTTAATTTTTATTTAATAAAATTAAAATATTACATTTATTATATTATACTGTTTTTATATAACTTTAAAAAATCCCATTACTAACTAAAATAATTACAATTATTCAAGCAACATATATTATTACCTCAACATTAACGACATATATGATACTTAATTACTGAAGTTTTGAAATTCTTATGGGAAAATAATATTGATAAATAATATAATTAAAATATCGAAATATAAAATATAAAATATAAAATATAAAATATAAAATATAAAATATAAAATATTAAATATTAAATATATAAAATATAAAATATAAAATATAAAAAAAAAAAAATATAAAAAAAAAAAAATAAAAAAAATATAAAATATAAAATATAAAATATAAAATATAAAATATAAAATATAAAATATAAAATATAAAATATAAAATATAAAATATAAAGTATAAAATATAAAAATATAAAATATAAAATATAAAATATAAAATATAAAATATAAAATAAAATATAAAATATAAAATATAAAATATAAAATATAAAATATAAAATATAGAAATATAGAAATATAGAAATATAGAAATATATAAAATATAATGGTATTAAAAATAAAATATATATATATTAGAACTACTTTTTATTATAAACCTACATTATTTATTTTAAATAATGGTGTTTTCTGTTAATTATTATATTTAAAAAATTATTGTTCCATATAAAATTTTATAGTAAATTATCACCTTATTTCCTGATTTAATTATTTATTATATTTTTAATATATATTTTATTTTTTAATATTTTTAATTAATCAAAATATTTATTTATCCTTGTTTTTTATTCTTAATTTATTACATAAATATATTACAAATTCTTTTTATTTACAAAAAAAAACATATTTAAAATAAGAAATTCTTTTTATCTAAAAAAAAAAAAAAAAAAAAAAAAAAAACATATTTAAAATAAGAAATTCTTTTTATCTAAAAAAAAAAAAAAAAAAAAAAAAAAAAAAAAAAACATATTTAAAATAGGAAATTCTTTTTATTAAAAAAAAAAAAAAAAAAAAAAAAAACATATTTAAAATAGGAAATTCTTTTTATTAAAAAAAAAAAAAAAAAAAAAAAAAAAAATTTAAAATAACAAATTCTTTTTATAAAAAAAATTAATAATTTTAAAATAGAACTTTTATTGAAAGACATTAAATAGAAAGATAATAAATATATAAATACATATAAAAAATAAAAAATTGAACTAATAAAATATTGAATCAGGTTAAAAAATAACTATAAAAATGTAATTAAAATTAAAATATATTAAATATTTTTTATATTACATAAAATAAATTTATTAAATTATCCAAAATATTTTTTTAAAGATTTAAAAATTATTTAAATATAAGACTATTTAAAAATTTATAGAAATAAATAAAATTAAAATTAAAAAAAAAATAAAAAATAAAAAATAAAAAAAATAAAAATAGAATAAAGTAAGGAATTGATTAATTGAAATTTCAATGTATTAAATTTTAATGAAATCTTTCGAATTTCAAATAATTTGTATTGTTAATTTTATTTTATTTATTTATTCTTATTTTATTTTCTAATAATATACGTTTATATATTATTAATTATTTACCATTAATAATAATAATTGTTATTATTAATATTACTTAATTTGAAATTAGAATAGACGAAATTTGATAATAATAAAGTTTTTAAGATTTAAATTATAAACTTATTATACTATGTTTCAGGTAAATAATTATATATATATTTTAAGAACAAAAATTTTTATTTTTTAAAAAAAAAATAAAATAAATAAAATAAAGATAAAAATGAAAAGAATATTAATATTAATAATAATAAAAGACATTTCAATCTTATTTTTCAAAATCTATTCCACCACACGAAGAAAACAATGAAGAAATGATAAAGTGTTTTCCTTTTAAATATGGAATTGAAGAAAAGGATGCAGAATTAATATTGAATTGTACAGCTCAAGCTCTGTTAAATGTGAAAAGATTTAAAGAGAGAGGTAATGAATTTTATAATAATGGAAGATATCAAGACGCAGCAAATGAATATACAAAAGCTATGGCTACTTTTACATTTAAAAGAATAAATGCATCAGGTTTGTCGGACACTTCACCTGTGCAAGATACTGATGCGTCATTAGATACTCAAGATACAATTAAACTTTACTCAACTTTATTATCAAATCGTTCAGTTTCAATGAGAAAATTGGGTCGTTATGAAAATGCAAAAAAAGATGCTGAACAAGTTATTATTATGAGACCAACTTGGTTTAAAGTAATAAAATAAATTTAATAAAAATTAAATTATGTTATGATATGAAGAATAGTAAATAAATAATTCATTTTTAAAATTATGTTATTGTAATAGTAATATTCCTTATATTATGTTATGATATGAAGAATAGTAAATAAATAATTCATTTTTAAAATTATGTTATTGTAATAGTAATATTCCTTATATTATGTTATGATATGAAGAATAGTAAATAAATAATTCATTTTTAAAATTATGTTATTGTAATAGTAATATTCCTTATATAACATATTTACTGAATATGATAAATAAAACTATTGTAATTAAAGGGTTATTTTAGAAAAGCTGAAGCACTGAGTGAACTAAGGCAATTTGAAGAAGCAAAGAATTTCTTTTTAAAATCTTTAAAATTAGTAAATATTTTATTATATTTAATTAATAGTTGAATATTAATAAATATTAAATGTGTTTATATGTTTTTATTAAAATATAAAATAAATTATTATTTTTAAATGTAAAAATATTTTATATTAAAAAAAAATATAGGAACCTGGTTATGAAGAGCGTATAAGAAGATATATAACTTTTTTAAATAAAGAATTAGAAAATAAAGAAATGGGTAAGAATTATATTCATTATTATATTAAATATTTTAAAAATTGGAAATTATATTCATCATTATTAATAAAAATTAATATGATTTAAGGCTTAGAAATATATCAAATGGTCCCAGGTCGTGAAATTTGTTTAAAATCATTAAAAACTCCCATTCAAAACATTATTTTTCAATTCAGTTATGAAATGCAGAATTTATTATATATTATTGGTGATGCAAAAACAAGAGATTGTGTTTTAGTTGATGCTGTATGTTTTTTTCATAGTTAAAATATTAATTTTTTTTTTGAAAAAAAAAAAAAAAAGAACATTATATAAATTCTAATATTATTCTAATATTATTGATTTACATATTTTTAATTTATTTATTTATTTATTTTTTATTTTTTTTTTATAATATAATAATTTAATTATAATATTTTTTTTAATTAGTGTTGGGATATAGATGGTATTTTAGAGTATTCAAAAAAAGTGAATTTAAATGTAGTTGGAGCCTATTATACACACTATCATATTGATCATGTTGGTAATATGATAAATAATATAGATAAATATTATTATTTAAATAATATAATATAGATTATTAGAATTTATAATTTCTGTTAATATCTGTATTGATATCTGTTTAATATTAACAAATAAAATATAGGAGGTATACCACCAGCACCATATGATAAATATTATGTTCGTGTTGATGGTTTAGTAAAATTATCTAAAAAATTACCAGATATACCGATTTATATTCATGAGGAAGATTTTGATGGTTTATTTAATGCTAATCCAGAAATTGAAAAAAGTAGATTAACATTAGTTAAAGATGGAGAAGTATTTGATATGCCAAGTAATGAAGGAAAAGATACAACAAATGTTAAATTTAAAATTATTCATACTCCTGGACATTCTCCTGGTTCAATGTGTATATTAGTAAATGACAAACGACTATTCACAGGAGACACATTATTTAATGGTATATTTGGTCGTTGTGATTTTCCAGATTCAGATAAAAGAAAGATGTTTGAATCGTTAAATAAACTTAAAAATTTGGATGAAAATATATTAATATTACCTGGTCATAATTACTCTGGTGAATGGACTACAATTAAAGAACAAAAAAATAATGGTCCTCTCTATGAATATGATTATGAAACATGGGCTATGAAATATACTGGATCTATAGAATAAGAAAAAAATAAAATATTAATACTTTAAAATAAAAATATAATAAAAGATATACTTTTAATATTTATATTTATCAATCAAATTTAATAGTATATAACTATTAAAAAAAATAATGGATAGAAATATAAAATAAAAATATAATAAAAGATATATTTATAATATTTATATTTATCAATCATTCAATGGTATATAATTGTTAAAAAAGTAATGGATAGAAATATAAGTAAATCCATAAAATAAAAAATAATAAAATAATAAATAAATAAATAAATAAATAAATAAATAAATAAATAAATAAATAAATAAATAAATAAATAATAATAAATGATATAAAAATACAAAATAATATATATATTTGATAAAGATTATAACAACAAAAGAAAAGATGATAAAACATCTATAAATAATGTATGTGATAGAATAATTAAAAAATAAATTATAAAAAATAAATAATAATATAAATTTAATATAAATAAAAATAAAAGTAGTCAACCAATGTTTACAACAAGCGCCACATTTACAAATGTGGCTTGATAAAAATAAAGCCACATGATAAAAATACGCCACTAATTAATTAGTATAAATAAAGTTAAAAATTCATGTATTATTAAATCTTTGTAATTACCATAATAAGAATAAAATATATTAAAAATTTAAATCTTAAAAACCTTAATTTCAATAGTATGTACAGACTTATAAAAAATAATAAACGTTTTAAAAATGTATAAAATCAATTAAATATGTTGAAAAAGGAATTAAGTATTTTATTTTATTTTATTTTATTCAATCTGTACTTTATATTTAATATTCTACTATTTATTTTATTTTATTTTATTATTATTATTTTTTTTTTAATTTATTTATTAGTTTTATTTATATATATTTTATATTTTATATTTTATTTATTTATAATTCTCATTTAATATAAATATATAAATATATCACAATTTTATGAATGTGTATCATTTCGCATTAGTGCATTTCCAATGTGGCTTAAAATATTTTTAATTAATTGCCACATTATATATTTTTTTATCCAATAAATAATTAAATAAATAATTAAATAAATAATTAAATAAATAATTAAATAAATAATTAAATAAATAATTAATTAATTAATTAAATAAATAATTAAATAAATAATAAAAATCATTTTTGAAATAAGTCTTTAAATATTTTATTATGTAATATTTTTAAATAAATAAATAATAAATAGTAAATAATAAATAATAAATAATTAACTCTAATTTATTATTCAGAATAAATAAAAATATTTCAAATATTAATCAGTAAAAAGAATATTTTAATATATACTTCATATCTTAATATTACTGTTTAATTAAAAAATTATATATTATTTATTCTGAATAATAAATAATTATATATATAGAATATCAATATTATATATAGTTATTTTTATTATTAAAATCAATATCAATATTATATAGTTTTTTTATTATTAATATCAATATCATTATTTTATATAGTTTTTTTTTATTTTATTAAAATTTTAATAATAAAATAAAACTAAAAAGTGATAGATATAATATAAAAGAGTAATAATAAAACATTTTTAACATATTTTTTTTTATTTAATATTTTTTATTTATTTATATGTTTATTTTTTAAAAACATTTTAAGCCACATTTTAAGAAATGCATACCTCTCCAATTTTATTTTTTATATTTTATCTTTTTTAATACAAAAATTTTTTATATGTGCTTTTTTAACAATAATATATATATATTTTTTGTTTAACATTAAATCATTCTTTATAAAGTAAAAGCAATTAAATATTATTAAAGATATATTTTATAATAAAAGTTTGATAGTGTATTAGTAAAGAACTATTATATTAATTGATTTTATAGTGTATACTATAATACAATATAAATATATAATAAGTATTTTTTTTTTTTTTTTTTTTTTTTTTCAATTATTTATTTTATTTATATTGATAGAATAGATTTAATTATGATCTGCGGTATAGTAATGTTTAATTAATTTTTTTATTGAAACATTAAAAATATATTAATTCATATAAAAGAGAATTGAATATTTTATATATATATATAAATTAATATATATTGTTTTAAAAATTTTGTTTTATTAGAATTTTATATATAATTTAGTCAATCATATATTTAATTATAGAAAAACAAAAGAAACAGCAAAAGTAGCAGAAAAAACACAACAGATTTAACAATCAATATCAAGAAAAATTTCCTCTTCATAAAAGAAATTATATCTGAATAATAAAAAATCTAACCACTGTCCCAGTAAATAGAAAAGACTTAAATAAATATCAAATAATATCTTTATGATATAAAACATTTTAGATCAATGTTTAATTCACAGAAAACTATATCTCCTTATTTTGTAAAAAAAAAAAAAAAAAAAAAAAAAAAAAAAAAAAAAAAACTTTATTTATTTCATCAACATTTGTATTTATTAAAAAATATTTAAAAATTCATTAATTTCTAATGCCCATTAGCGGGATCGAACCACTGATCTTCGCTTTACGAGAGCGACGCTCTACCACTGAGCCAAACGGGCAACTGGTAAAGAATGTGTTAAGGTTTTAGAGAATTAAATAAAAATAAAGTAAGAAACACAAATTTTATTTTTTATTTATTAATTTATTTTATTTTATTTTATTTTATTTTATTTTATTTGATGATATTTAAAAATTAGTAGCAAAATTTACAACTATTTATACTTTTTTTTCAAGGCATAAAAGTTGTTCTTGCCACTAAATTACATTTTATTATTATTTTTCTTTTTATATATAAAAACTATTAAATTTAAATTGATTTTTATAATCAATTATATAAAATTTAATTATAACAATATAAATAAAATACATTTATAATATTAATAAAACTTTTTTTTTTTTTTTTTTTTTTTTTTTTTTTTTTTTTTTTTTTTTTTTTTTTTTTTTAATCTATCTAAAATATTACTAATAAGAATTTATTTAATTGGCTAAAATTTTTATTACAATCTGTTAAAATATTCAAATAAAAATAAAAATACTATTCTAATATAAAGGTTTTTAATAAAATAAAATATTTTTCAATATAAAATAAAACATTTCGATATAAAATTTTATAATAAAAGTTAAAATATAATATATAAATTTTTAATTATCAATATATAAAAATATTATTAATACAAATTTTCATTATTAATATAAAAATAAAAAAATAAGATTTATTATTAATATTGTTAATATAAGTTTTAAATATATAAAAATATTACTATTAATATAAGATTTAATATAAAAATTATAAAGTTTAATATAATTTTTGATCTAATTTTTAATCTTTGAATTTAAAAATTTATTAAAGTACAAAAATAATAATGTACACATAATGTATTAGAAATAAATCGTAGATTTAATTAAGAATGCATTATTTAGTACATTCTTATCAAGATGCCCCGACGAAGACTCAAGCTTCTCTGTAAGCGGAGTTAAACTTTACTAAATTTTTAAAATGAACATTCCTATCGAGTTGTTTCCCAGTTTTCTGATCGATTAAGGTTGCCGTGTTGAATTGAATTTTTAAAATTTTAAATGGTCCATTGTAATATGGTTCTAGCTTAGTGCGGCTAAAGTTTCTAACAAGAACAAGATCACCAGCTTTTAATTCTTTTCCTTTTTTCATACTTATTTGTTCTTCTCGTCTTGTTGCCCAATACTTGTTAGCATTCTTCACATTTTCGCATGCTTCTCTAGTCCATTGATAATGACGAACAAATTTTTCCATTAAAATTTCATCATACGATTTACCTGCATTTTCAATTGTTCTTATGGCTATATCATAAGGCTGTTGGTCTTCTCTTCCATATACTAATTCAAAACTAGAATGTCCGGTAGCTGTGTTTTTGGTAGTTCGAAGTGCCCATAAAGCAGAAGGTAAAACTTCATCCCAATCTTGATTTTTCCTTCCTAATAAACGAAGTAATTTTCCAATTTCTTTATTTCGGTTTTCAGTGAGACCATTGGATTCAGGGTGATAGGTAGCTATGAATTTTACATAAACATCATAAAGATCAAGAAAGATTTTAGTCATATCAGAAGTGAATTGGACTCCATTATCTGTAGTAATAACTTGAGGCACACCATGTCTTGCAAAAACGTTTATTAAAAATTTAATTATATCAGAGGAAGTTATGTTTTCAGTGGGTTCGGCTTCAACCCATTTGGTAAAGTAATCAACAGTTACTATAATATATTGATTATTATTTCTTGTTTTTGGTAACGGTCCTATAATATCTAATCCTAAATGCACAAAGGGACCCTCCACTTTAGTTGGATGGATTTCGGTTGGTTCTGGATATGGTTGAGGACGATTTAACTGGCATTTTTCACAATTACTAACAATTCTTTTGATATCTTTAATCATATGATTCCAATAAAAGTTTTTCTTAAGTCTTTGATATGTTTTGTAATATCCTTCGTGGCCAATATTATGAGCTTCTAAAATTAATTTAAACCTTTCATTTTCGTCCGTTATTAATTTTCTATAATTTCCATTGTCGATAAAATAATCTTCACCATCAATAACAGTAAACTTTTCATTAATAAATTCCTTTATAACTTTAGATAATAATTCTTCATTATTTCCATTAGTAATTTTTGTTAATAATATCTTTCTCTCTTCCTTACTTTTCATTCTTGAAAGAGCATCAGCTAACACATTCTTTTTGCCTGATTCATATTTTATATTAATTCCGAGCATACTAGCGGTTAGACACCATCTTGTTTGCCTTGCATTCAAAGGTTCTTTATTCTTAAATAAACCAACTAATGGTTTATGATCTGTGTAAATAGTTGTAGGTAATGGATTTCCTTCAATATAAGATTTAAATTTAGTCATACAGTAAAACAAAGCGGTTCCTTCTAAATCGGTAATACCATAATTCTTTTCAGCTTTCTTTAAACTTCTACTTATAAAGTGTATTGGATGCTCCTTACCGGTTTCTTCTTCTTTTTGTAAAAGAACTCCACCAATTCCATTATACGAAGCATCAGTTCTAATGATAAAAGGTTTGTCAAATGACGGAAATTTTAGAATAGGTGCATTGATTAATTTTTCTTTTAGGAGTTCAAAGCTTTCTTGTTGTTCTTTATTCCATTCATATTTGGTATTCTTTTTCAATAATTTACATAAAGGTGAGGTAATTTGAGCATATTTAGGAATAAAATCACGATAATATCCCACTGCTCCTAAAAATGATCTTAATTCATGAAGTGATGAAGGGGCTTCCCACTTCTTAATAGCTGTTATCTTACTTTCCATGGGACTTAATCCTTTAGTAGTAAGTTTGTGACCTAATACATCAACTTCAGTTTGAAGAAAATGGCACTTTTCAATATTAATTTTTAACTTGTTTTCTTTAAATACTTCTAATACTTGTTTAATATGAATTAAATGTTCTTCGATACTTTTTGAATAGATCAAAACATCATCAATAAATACATAAACAAATTCACCAATAAAAGGGAATAAAATTTTATTCATTTCTCTTTGGAAGGTTGAGGGAGCTCCAGTAAGTCCAAAAGGCATAACCTTAAATTGATAATTTCCAAACTTAGTAGTGAAAGTGGTTACTTCAACGCTTTCTTCATCCATTAAGATTTGGTGAAAACCAGAAAATAAATCAAGAGTTGTAAATATTTTAGCTCCTCCGAGACTATCAAAAATTTCATCTATATATGGAACTGAATAAGAATCTTTTTCTGTCATATCATTGACTTTTCGGTAGTCAATGCACAAGCGCCACTTTCCATTGTGTTTTAGAATGAGTACTACTGGAGATGACCATTCTGAACAGGATGGTTCTATCAATCCTTTCTTAATAAGCTTTGTAAGTTCTTCTTTTAAGATATCTGATTTTAATTTAGTTAACCTATAACTTCTTAATTTTACTGGCTTTGCATTTGCTTTCAAACGGATCTTATGTGGTGAAAGTTTAGAAGGAGTTAGTTCTTCTGTTGAAGTGGCAACTATGTCAATCATTTCTTTGAGAATTTTAATAATTTGTTCTTTATAATCTTTATTTAAGGTACTTAAAAATTCATCACTCTCAATAAATTCCATTGGAGTTAATTCCTTTATAATTTCCTTTTCATTATTCGTTTCTTCAACTTTTCTAATAGTGCAGATTATACTTTCTTCATCATAATATTGATTATTTATTTTAGCTATTTCTTCGTATTCACTTTCTGACAAAAGTTTACATAGACTGTTTAAGGTTGGATGAATAAATAAACAATGATCGATTTGAGTTTTAAAGTTTATTAACATATCATAAAATGAGTCTTCTTTCTCAATAATTCTAAAGTCCGCATTAAATTCATAATTATTAATTTTTACTGGTAATCGAACAATAATTCCTTCCGAGTATTCTTCATCTTGTGTTGCTAGTTGGATTCTTCCACGACTTTTTCCAACTGTTTCATATTCACCAGGTAATTTATCAAAATACTGCTTAGTAACGATGCTTAGGTTACTACAAGAATCAATTAAAAGTTTTCCTAGTACTCCGTCAACACTTGCATCAACCATTGCTAAGTCTTCTTCGGCTACTTCATTACTTTTACTTATGTAGCTATGGTCATAGTTATTTACTAATAAAGTTCGTGCTATTACATTGTCTACAGTTCCAATTATTTTAGACTTTTCTAACTTTAAACCTTGAGTTAATTGTGAACGAATTTTAGGACATGCATTCAAGAGTTGACCTATCGTAATACTGGATTTAAGATTATTTAAATCATCCATAATATTGTAAGGTTCTTTATTATTCATCATTTTGATATTCCTTTTTACTAATTGAGTATTTCCATTATTAGTTTCCTTAGTTTTTGTTGAAATTAATTTTTCCAAAGTATTAGTTTTATTTTGTTGATTATCTTTATTCATTTCTAGATCTTCTATTTCATTATCGATTACAAGTATATCTTCAGATTCAACTTTTTCCTTTCCTTTTGATGAATAATTGTTGTTTTCTTCTTTACTTTCTCTTACTCTTGTCATATTTCTTAATTCCTTTTCTTTTTGTTTTTCTTTGTTAATATTTGGTTGAGTTAAAATTGAAGGAAGTATTTGATTTTTATAAACTTTATTTGGTTTATTATGCAGCTCATTTTCTTTCTTCTTTCTTAAAGCAGGAGTTGCAAAAGGACGTGGATTATCTTTTAAACTTTTATGTACTTTCTTGGAATTATTTTCTTCTTTTTCGCTGTTATTATCATTCATTTTTCTTTTTACAGCATTTATAATGATATCATCCTCACTTTCAGTTGTGTCACTAAAATCAGATTCTTCAGATTCTTCGTTAAAGGAATTATTATCAATTGGAGTATTCTTAGTAAAAGTATTATTTTGTAAATTATTTAATGAAGCTATTGTTTTGTCATTGGGAGTGCTTCTGCTCCCATTTAGAAGTTTAAAGACTTTTTGGAATATATTTCTTTTTTATTTTTTTCCATAATCTTATTTAATTGAGGGCAATAGTATGAGTAATGACCTTCTTCCTTACAGAAGAAGCAAGTTTTAACGGATAAATTTCTCATTTTCTGGGTTGATTCTTCTATAATATCTTGAGGTTTCGGTTTATTATTTGTTTGATTTGTTTGGAAAGTTTCGTTTCTTCTTTTAGGATAAAGTCTTGAAGTAGTACTGTTTTGATTATTTTGATTATGTTGGGAATTATTAACATTATAGGTATTAATATTATTGTTCCTTACAGAAAGTCTATCTACTTTCTCGGCAATTTTGAAAGCTTTATCCATACTTATATCATCTTTAAGGGATAATTTCTTCCAGGCTTCATAATTATTTTGAATAGAATCAATATAATCTAGTACACCAATGCGCTTTCTTCTCTTTTTATCAAGTTTAGTGTACAAAGTTCTATATCTTACATTAAAGTCTTTAATCTTTTCGTTTCTTTTAATTCGCATTGCACGAAGTTCTTTAAGAAGTAAATTTTGGTCTTCTTTAATACCGTAAAAATTTTCAAGACTTGAAATAATTTTTTCAAGGGAAGGAAATTTAATATCATCATCAACATTTTCTTCTTCATCATCATCTTCTTCTTCATCTGATGAATCATCACTTTCATCATCACTATCTTCTCCCAAATCTTCAATAACGCGTTGTACTTCACCAGAGCTGGTAAGTAAACAAGCATTAAATATTGTTTCTGGATCTGTAATACCTTGTATCTTGATCCAAAGTTTTAATTCAGTAGCCCAGGACTTAATATCTAAATTGTCCTTGCTAAGTTTCACAATATCTCTTAATTCTTTTTTCAATTCTTTAAAGCTCAAAGTTGTTTCCTTGGACATTTTGTTTAAATATTTCTTGTTGTATATTAATGAGGTGATTAAATAAGAATAAATTTGGAAATACAACTTTAAAAATATAATTTAATAGGTAATTTAATATCGAATCAATTTTTAAAACAATATATTTTAGTAACTTTTGAAAATAATAATTTTATTTGCTTTCTTTAGTAGATATAAGCTCGAAATCCTTATCGACAACTTAGTAGAAATTATAAAGCACGAGGTTCTTTTCGACTACTTTATTAAGAATAATTTTTAAGTTCGAAATCTTTATCGACAACTCAATAGAATAATTTTAAGTTCGAAATCTTTATCGACAACTCAATAGAATATTTTTCAAGCTCGAAACCTTTATCGACCACTTGAATTTTGTAATTTAGTATATTTGTAGTAATAAATTTAGAAGCAAAGTTTTATTTATTATTTTCACCTTTCAAAAATTTTTCTTTTTAAACGATAAATATTGTATTGTTATAGCTAATAAAATTATTAATTAATTATAATTATTAAATACAAAAAAATAATCTTTATTGTCGTACAATCTGATAGTACACACTGTCTGACGTGCAGCTTACCTAATGGTGTCATGCCACGCGTGTGCCACGATTACTATATTCAATATAAAATATAGCAGTTCAGAGCCTACTAGCCCAATTACTATGTAGGATAAACTTAATCCGATAATCTATGTACGGAATAAAAAAAAAATTTTAAAAGTATTCAATAATATTTTTATTAACTAATAAAAATTAACTAAAAACACAATATTTTCAAGTAAATTAAGATTCTTTTACAGGAATTATTAAACAAATAAAGTATCAGTAATAAAAAAAAATAAAAAAAATTTAAATGGCGAAGTTAGCCAAAGTCTGATACTTTATATAATAAAGTGCCTTATAACTAGCACAAAGAAAAGTAAAAAAAAATATATATAAAAAAAAACAATCTTACGCCTTCGGTGACGTAAGCTCCTTATTCGCCAGTGCTTGGAAAGTACCCGCACCTTCGTGTGTTGAAACGTTGAAGGCTGAACTATTATTACCGGGTCGGTAACCAAATACCTTCGTCTACTTTCCAATTAATCTCCAAATTAACTACTATTCAATAACCTACTATGAATAGAGTTAATTTGTTGCTATCTGAGAATACACTGTGTATGAGCTCTATCCGCTCCTTGTTATAATTTTACAAAATTTGTTTTTTTTTTGAATCTTAATTTTACTTATTTAAAAAAAATTTTTTTTTATATATATATCAAACAAGCGCCATAGGTTAATCAAAGGATTAACGACTTACTTGTTTATCAATATAAAATAAAAAAAAATTAAAAAAAAAAATCTATGTTATTTACTATTATTTCTATTTAATTCCCCGATATCTCCACCATATAAATGTTAAGGTTTTAGAGAATTAAATAAAAATAAAGTAAGAAACACAAATTTTATTTTTTATTTATTAATTTATTTTATTTTATTTTATTTTATTTTATTTTATTTGATGATATTTAAAAATTAGTAGCAAAATTTACAACTATTTATACTTTTTTTTCAAGGCATAAAAGTTGTTCTTGCCACTAAATTACATTTTATTATTATTTTTCTTTTTATATATAAAAACTATTAAATTTAAATTGATTTTTATAATCAATTATATAAAATTTAATTATAACAATATAAATAAAATACATTTATAATATTAATAAAACTTTTTTTTTTTTTTTTTTTTTTTTTTTTTTTTTTTTTTTTTTTTTTTTTTTTTTTTTTTAATCTATCTAAAATATTACTAATAAGAATTTATTTAATTGGCTAAAATTTTTATTACAATCTGTTAAAATATTCAAATAAAAATAAAAATACTATTCTAATATAAAGGTTTTTAATAAAATAAAATATTTTTCAATATAAAATAAAACATTTCGATATAAAATTTTATAATAAAAGTTAAAATATAATATATAAATTTTTAATTATCAATATATAAAAATATTATTAATACAAATTTTCATTATTAATATAAAAATAAAAAAATAAGATTTATTATTAATATTGTTAATATAAGTTTTAAATATATAAAAATATTACTATTAATATAAGATTTAATATAAAAATTATAAAGTTTAATATAATTTTTGATCTAATTTTTAATCTTTGAATTTAAAAATTTATTAAAGTACAAAAATAATAATGTACACATAATGTATTAGAAATAAATCGTAGATTTAATTAAGAATGCATTATTTAGTACATTCTTATCAAATGTGATGCAGTATTTAAATAAAAAGAGAATATTATCAAGAAATAAAATTAAATATAATAAATAATTAGTTAAATTATATATGTATATTATAATAATAAATAGTAATATAAAAATTATTAAATTTATTTAATTAGTTAATAGCCAATAGGATTTAATTTATAGTAAATTAGAAATTAGAAATATAAAAGAAAAATTATTATAATTCTTTAAAAAAAAAAAAAAAAGGAGGTTTTTTTATTTGGAAAAAAATAGAGATAAAATTGGTTAAAATAAATATATTTGGGGAATATATTTATTTATCAAAAATTTTAATAGTAATAAGTTAGTTAGAAATAAATAATTAATAAGATCTTTAATAACATTTTATTATAAAATTTGTATTACGACATAAATAATTTAAATAAATAAATAAAACGACAAAACTATAATTTTTTTATATTTTGTTTTAATATTAACGTGTATTGTAATTATATATTTTTATATTAGAATATATTTTTATTTAATACAATCTTGCTAACCACAAAAACATTGATACTTATAGAAATAACGTATCAAAATTTGGCGCCCAACGTGGGGGGAAAGCAAGATCAAATAAATTAATATGAAAATAATAAGAAAATTATAATTACAATATAATTATCATAATAGAATACTTTTTTTTATATAATCTTTCATTTATTTTTCTTTTTTTTTTTATCAAGTAATTATTTTTTTTTTACAATGTTTGACGCTACTAAACTGCAAAGGAAGCTACCACATCTGGCTGATTATGGAAAAGATGTAGACAGCTGGATGACCGACTTTGTTAAGATAATGGAGCTTTATGATATAATGGAACCAAGGCGAATTTTTATTTGGGTAAAGGAAGCTGTGGAAGAAGATATTCAAGGAGCGTTACAATCATTGGTAGTCAGACACGGGGATGAAATGAGATATCCCACATTTAAAGAAATTCAAAATACAATTGAAGAACATTTGCACATTACAGAAAATGATAAATGTGCAGTTCTCAAAACAATACAAATAAATCAAGAAGAATCAATTAAAAAGTTTAATTACAGATATAAAAAATTATATAATAAACTCAGTTTAGAATATAGAAGACTTATATCTGTAAAGGACTACACGAATGCTATTAGCTCCCGTGTATTTCCATGCTCAAGAGTTATGGTTGCAGAATGTGATACAATAAATGAGGCGTGTAAAATTGCAGAAGTAGCTGAGGAGACTGAAAAAGAAATAGCAAATATAAATCAAAGAAATGAAATTAATAATATGAGGAATCATATTATGTTTACTCAGAATCAGCCGGATAATAGCTTACTAATGCGACATCCATTCTACGAAAACTTACAGTTAAATCAATTACCTATGAACCATAATAATAATATATTCCAGGAAAGAAATAATTGGAATTCTAAATCTAGATTATGGAACAATAATAATAATTTCAGAAATTCAAATTATGTATATCACATGAGTAATCCATATAATAATCTAAATTATTACTTGAATAATAAAAATGATATTAATAAAATGAACAATGGAAATTTTACAAATCGTTATAATAGTAGATTTAATTATAATAAATTTTGGCACAGTAATAATATTAATCAATATATGAATAATAATAACAAATATAATATGAACAATATGAATAATAATCAGCCATCCAATGAAATAAGAGACAATAAGATGAATCATTATTTAAACAATTTGAACAACAATATTAATATAACAAATAATGATAAAGAACATGACAACCAAATGTTTAACAATAATAAATTTAATACAAATAATATGATTCAATCCTTTAATTATCAAAATGGAAATAATCACAACAATGGGATAGAAAATAATAATGTCAGTAATACATTAGTAACTAATAAAAACTCAATTAACAACAATAATAACAACCATGTAAATTGTTACCGTTGCACAATGAATGGACATAGAGCTTCAGAATGTCCTTATACATTTAAGCAATTGGCTGAATTGGAAGAAAAAGGATTGCTCAATAAACATTTAAACCAATAGATGGGAGAAGGACAACTTCCATTAACCAAACCAATAAAATAATATTCAAAAATAATGACTCATATAATAATAATAATAAAACAATGTTCAAAAATAATGACTCATATAATAATAATAATAAAATAATGTTCAAAAATAACGACTCATATAATAATAATAATAATAATAATAATATAATGACAATGGTAGACGATCAAACAATATTACCTATAATTAATAATAATATTAAAGAAAAACAAAAATGTAATGACCTTAATATAAACAATAATAGTAACACTACACAAAATACATTAAATAGACCAATTGAAATTATAGCAGCCGCTACTCGAAATTCAAGAAATAAATTAAACAAACATAATGAAAAGCCATACAATAGAAAGGAAGTGAGATTTAATTTAAAGGACAATCCAAAACCAATACAAACGGCAGCTATGAGTCATAATAATATTAATAATAATACTAGTGATAATAAAATTAGTACTTATAATAGTATTAATAATAATTATAATAATAATATTAATAATAAAAATAATATCGATTTAGTAATACAAATGCTAATAATAATTATAATAATATTAATAATCATAAGAATAATAAGAATAATGAATATGAAAACAATAATAAGAATAATAATAATAAAATTAATCATAATATAGACAATTATAACGATAATGCGAATAATGATAATAAAATAATAATACTATAGATAATTATAATAGTAATAATGATTTTAATGAAAATAAGGAAAATAATACTTACGACTATTTTAAAGAAAATACTGTCACCAATAATGATGATAATACTCATAACAATACAAGCAATACCCAAAGGGTTGAACGAGAAGATATAGAACCTAATGAAGATGTATTATGATAGAAGAATCTGAAGATGATGAAGATAATGATGCTGATAAGAAAATTATAACTCTAAAAATTATAATAATATTTTACCTGGTAGATCTAAGAATTTTAATAATATAATTAAGGAAAACCCGGATATGGTCTCTAATAGTGAAAATCGTAAAACAGAAAAACTAGAATATCTTGATCCTTCCTTTATAACAGAGAAAAATATTCGAAATGTTAAAGGTAAAAATAGGGAAGAAAAATCAAAGATATAAAAAATAAAGCTAAGAAAATAAATACCGACATTGAGCAAAGTGAAACTTCTTTTAAGAAACCTGAAAAACACATCAAACTTATGGAAAATTTGGTGATTATTATATTCAAGATTTAATAAAAGAAATTGCATCAACTGATGTAATAACAAAATTAGTTTACTTTTAGATCTTTTTCCAAATTCCGTACAGAATTTTTAAAAGCTTTAAAATTAGCGCCTAAACAAACAATAACAAATGTGATGACGGTTATCACAAAACATAAAATAATTAAAGTTTGCGGTAAAGTAGAAAATAATGACTGTGAAATATTTTTAGATACGTGTGCTAGTGTCAACTTTATCACACGTTCTGCTTTAAATAAATTAAAAATCAACAAACCTTCTATTGGTAAAATATCGCAACTGTACCTGAATATCCTTTCTCAAGAGTTGGGTTGGATCTAATAGGACCGTTACCTATAACAAATAAAGGTAATAGATATATAATTGTATTAGTAGATTATCCTACCAAATGGGTGGAAGCAGAACCCTTACAATCTGCCGAATCTCAAGATGTAATAAATTTTCTCAAGAAAATATTTGCACGACATGGTGTTCCTGAAATTTTAGTTACTGACAATGGTCCACAGTTTACTTCCGATAAGACAAAAGCATTTTTGGACCTTAACGACATTTATGTAAATTATGTAGCAACCTATCACCCCTCGTCTAATGGAGAAGTAGAAAACAGAAATAGGGAAATAGGTAAGTATCTCAGGTTACTCGGAGAAGAGGATTCGCAGTGGGACGAAACACTTTATAGTGCTCTTTGGGCTTTAAGAACGTGCAAGAATGAAGTTACGAAGCACAGCAGCTTTGAATTGTTGTATGATCGGAGAGACTTACAACCATTCGAACTCACTGTTAATGTCGAATCCAAAAATGACTGGGAAGACGAAGAAGAATTTTGGCTGAGGAAATTTATTAACCATGACCGTTGGATCCGTGAAGCAATAAAGAACATTGAAACAGCAAACAAGTTGTGGGAAGATCGTAGAAAACAAATAAAAAGAATGAGAGCAAAGTATAAGCCAGGTGATCTTGTTTTGGTCAAATTGTTCAACAGAAAGAAGCTGGATCCGTTTTCCACTGGCCCACTAAAGATCGTAAAACAAGAGTTCAATACAGTAACAGTTTGCGATCCAGTAACTGGAGAAGTTGCTGATAGAAACATTCATTTAAAAAATATTATTCCATATTTCACAGAATTGAATTTAGAAGAATAAGGATACATATATATATACAAAAAAAAAAATTAACAGTAATAATAATACTAATAATAATAATAATAATAATAATAATTAAATTATATTGAAACTTCAAAACCTCAAAATTGAAATTTCAAAATCTGAATTTAAAACTTATAATTTTGAAATTTATTTTATTCATTTCTTAACATTTGATAAATTTTATCTCAAAAAAAAAAAAAAAAAAAAAAAAATAATAATAATAATAATAATAATAATTATATATAAGAACTGATTATATTAGATATAATAATAAAATATATAAACATAGATAGTATAGATAGTATAATTAACTATAATATAGACAATATAACGTAATAGATAGTATAATAATATAAATATTATATATTGAGTAAAATAATAAAATATTGATAATATAACAAATAGATAGTATAATAATATAAATATTATATATTGAGTAAAATAATAAAATATAGATGAAATAACAAAAAGATAGTATAATAATATATATTATTAACTAAAATAACAAAATAGATAGTATTATAATATAAAATAATATGAATGTTATAGATAAATATAATTATATAATAATATACAAAAATAATAATAGTATATATTTTAAAACCATAGGTTCAACATTAAATTAAGACATTGATTCAAAAGATTATTTTATTTTTTTTAATTATAATTTTATTTGGATAATAATGATTATAATACATATTAATGATAATTAAAAAAGTACATGGCGAAAAGAAAATAATGTGAACATAATGAGATTTGACAAAGAAATTTGACGTTATAAATTCTAAATTATACGATATTTCCAAATATATATATATTTATATAACAAATGGTAACAATGAAATTAAATCAATTAATAAAAATAATTATTGAATGTAATTATCAATTTAAATATGTAATCATCAATTTAAATATATTATAATAATAATAATAACAATAATAACATAATATACATACCTAAATAAAAAAAAAAAAAAAAAAAAAAAAAAAAAAAAAAAAAAAAAAAAAAAAAAAAAAAAAATTCCATGAATAAGACATTTACATTGATAAACTTCACATGTTTAATGAATTAATAATTGACCAATAAAATAATAATAATTCATATAAAATTTTTTTTTGAACAAAGATTAATTTAAATTAAAAAAAAAAAAAAAAAAAAAAAAAAAAAAAAAAAAAAAAAAAAAAAAAAAACTAGCAAATTTAAATGGATTTATATATATATATATATATATATTTTTTTAGGACTTCAAGGGACGAAGTCTAGGCTAAGCGGGGGCGTCTTGATGCAGTATTTAAATAAAAAGAGAATATTATCAAGAAATAAAATTAAATATAATAAATAATTAGTTAAATTATATATGTATATTATAATAATAAATAGTAATATAAAAATTATTAAATTTATTTAATTAGTTAATAGCCAATAGGATTTAATTTATAGTAAATTAGAAATTAGAAATATAAAAGAAAAATTATTATAATTCTTTAAAAAAAAAAAAAAAAAGGAGGTTTTTTTATTTGGAAAAAAATAGAGATAAAATTGGTTAAAATAAATATATTTGGGGAATATATTTATTTATCAAAAATTTTAATAGTAATAAGTTAGTTAGAAATAAATAATTAATAAGATCTTTAATAACATTTTATTATAAAATTTGTATTACGACATAAATAATTTAAATAAATAAATAAAACGACAAAACTATAATTTTTTTATATTTTGTTTTAATATTAACGTGTATTGTAATTATATATTTTTATATTAGAATATATTTTTATTTAATACAATCTTGCTAACCACAAAAACATTGATACTTATAGAAATAACGTATCAAATGTGATACGGTATTTACCCAAATACCTTAAATTATAATAATTTTAATATTTCTCCATATAAATATGTTTTAAATCTATTTTATTAATTAATTATTATCTTTATTAACTTTATCAATATTTCCTTTATTATTATATAAATATATATATTATTAATTATTAATATTTTGCTATAAAATAAATATTTTATTATATTCTTATTATATTTTTATTATACATTTGATAAATTTTATTTTATATTATAAATTTTTTTATTATTTTTATTATTAATATTCATATCTAAAATTTTATTATTATTTTATTGTTACACAAAATTATTTTTAACTAATCAATGTATTACCAAAATTTATAAAATATTTTGTAATAATATTATTTTAAATCTCTCTCTTTTCTTTTTTTTTATGTAATGGAGGAATAAATAAATAAATGAACAAATAAATAAATGGATGAATAATATATAGTTAAATAAATTTTTAAATAAATAAATTAATAAATAATCAATAAATAAATAAATAAATATTGTATAAGTTTTTCGTAATTTTTATACGTCCACTATCTATTTACCAATATATTATTATACATCCATCCATTTCAAAAGTCCTGTACCAAATGTAATACAGAATGAACAAATAATACTAATTGTGCTAGAATAATATAAATTATTCTAACCTTATAGATTATTCTATTTTATATAATTGGAACTTTCCAATATTCTTCAAATATTACTAAATAGAAATCTAAAGTTAATAAATCACTAATTAACTTATAATTCCTTTTTGAATTATCGATCCGATTCCATTATAATGTATTAAAAATCTTTAGCCAAGAATATTGTCCTTGCCCACTTAATATATTAATATTATATTTCTTTTGTATTATGTTATATTGAAAATAATCAAATCTATTTAATTAGTTATTAAAATTTTCGTTATCAATTTAAATTTATTTTTAATTACTAAATTTAACTAAACCACAATAAAATATTCTGTATAATCTCTTTATTTTTATTTTATATATATTAGTATTAAACTATTATTAAATAATTAATAATTCAATAATATATAACTACTATTTATAACAATAATATTATTAACTAAAATAATAATTCAATTTCAATTTAAATGTTTTATTTATAAAAATAATTAGTAATTAGTTTATTAAAAAAATAGTTAGGCTTTACAAATTTTAATTTGATAAAAAAATATAAATACATGTAATTTTAGTGAAATAAAATATAATCAATAACTTTCTTTTTATTAAATAAATAATTATATTATTATTTTTCTTTTATAAATTTAAATAAATAAATATTGATTTTAAAACAAATTAATTTTTTTTATTGTAATTTTATTATTTGTGTTAATTATTATTATATTCCTAAAATTATATGAACCATACCAAATGAATTAATAACCTTTATTTTATTATTAATAATTCTTTACTTGTCAAAGTTTTTGTTAAGATAATAACTGAATTTCAATTCAATTTCAATTTCGATAATTCAGTTATTTGAATTTCAATATTAATAAATAATAATAATATAATAATTATTATTAAATTAACTTTATTAAAATATTTAGGAATTAGTCTAGGCCAACTAATTACTAAATATTATTAACATATTGAATTTAATATATATTAAATAATGTAAACACGTGATTGTCATATTAAATTAATTTCTACATATTATATTTTAATTATAAATTATAATATTTAGCAATATTTGATTCTTATATTTTATTTATATTAAATATTTATATTATTATCTAACTTTATATTATCAATATCAAACTTATATTAATATTATTTACATATTCATATTAATAATTAATATTTTAATAATTAATTATTTTATATAAATACATGTTTAAATTCTTTTGATTAATCCTTTGTAGGATTATTGTAATTTAAATTATAGTAATAATTATATAAAATAATAATGTAATAAAATATTATTAAGATTAAATAAAATTTATATTTTAAATAAAAATTTTAATTATAAAATTTACTAATAACAATATGTTTTAAATAAGAGCAAAATTAAGTTATTAATTAATTACTATAATTTGGCATCTTGACCTAATCGTTAAGACCAAATTATCTTAAAACTTTGACAGTTTTTAGATAATTTTTAATTTATTAATGTGATTGGGAAGAAGTCGAAGTTTTGTTTAAAATTATTTGCAATAATTTTATACACGTGATTTTTAATAGATTTATTTCAATTTTACTTAAATTTATGATTAAATTTAATTAAAATTTATAAAGATATTAATAATATCTTTACAGTTACTAACCGCCGAAACTCTGTTTATGAGCTCTAATCGCTCCTAGTATATTTAAATATTATATTTACCTGTAATATTCTTTAAAAAGTCTCAAGAACTGTAGAACTTCTTAAAGAATTTTTTTTTTTTTTTTTTTTTTTTTATATCAAAATTTTTTTTTTTTTCGCCTAGATAGATTTTGGTATTATTGTGAGTTTGCTATTAATACCAAAAACCGAGAATTTTATTTTTTAAAAAAAAAAAGTAGATTCAAGAAGCAAGGCTGAACCCAAAGAAGATATCAGAGACTAAGAGAAGAAGAGATTTTGTCCAAAAGTAGAAACCAAGAATCAGAAACCCGAAACCAATGGAAACAAAAACCAAGTCCAAAACTAAGAAATCTGAAACCAATGGAAACAGAAACCAAGACCAAAAATAAGAAATCCAAGGCAAACAGAAAGAATCTAACCAAAAGTGGAAACCTGAAGCCAATAAGATAAGTAGCCAAACAGAAACCAAAAACAAAGGAAACAGAAAATCCGAGAGATTCAAAAAATAAAGTCCAAAAAGAAAACAAAAAGGCAGTAGACACTAATTCCAAAAGAAAGCTTCAAACCAAACAAAAGGGTAGATATATCAAGGCACGGCGTCTAAATCTTGGGTGTTTTTTATTATAACAAAATATTATAATAAATATAATAACACTCAAAAAAAAACAAAAATTATTTTATTTTTTATTTATTTTTTTTCTTTTATTATAATTATTTTATTAATTATATTTATTATAATACTATAAGCCGCAAGGGTTGATATAGTATTAATATTAAAAAAAGTTTTATTAAAAATTAAGTTTTATTAACTAAACAAAATTAAAATAAAAAACACAAAGAAAAGAATATTTGTTAATAAGAATTTTACTCATATTTATATTTTTTTCAAAAGTTAAAGTTATTAAAAAATAAAAATAAAAGTTTCTAAAAAGTTCTTAAAAATCGAAAAATTTAGAAAAAATAGAAAACAATAGAATTAAGAATTTAATAGAATAAATTTTAATTAATTAAACACAAGAATTATCAAGAAATTCTAGTAATTTCTTGAACTATAAAGAATCTTCTAGATATTTTTTAGAATAAAACTATAAAATAATAATAAATGTGAATCGAACCCTAAGTAGTTTGATTCATGGTATTAGTTACTAACAACTATACCAGAAATAATATTTTTTAAATTTAATTATTTGTTTTAAAACTTTATTGAAAAATAATACTAAATATTAAAATAATAAAATAATTGTAATTATTGATTCTGTTATAACTCTCTCCCTTAGAGACGGATTCCAGACGTCTTAGGTTTTGGTTTATTTGGAAACTTCTTGTGGAATTCGGCAAGAAGTTTATTGCAATGAAGATTCTCAAAAGGTTCCCATGAGTTTTCAGAATCATCATAACCTTTCCAATGAATTAAATATTTAATTTTGTTATGAAATTTCTTTGAATCAAGAATAGATTCAACTTCATATTCTTTTTCTCCATTAAGTATAATAGGTTTTGGAGTTGGGATATTTCTTTCTGTAAATTCATTTTCATAGGCTGGCTCAAGAAGTGAAACGTGGAAAACTGGAAAGACCCTAAAAGAGTTTGGTAACTTTAATTTATAACTTACATCTGAAATTTTCTTTAAAATAGTAAATGGACCAGATTTCTTAGGAGCAAGTTTACCTTTTTTATTATTTATTAAATCATTCCTTAACAGCCAAACTTTTGAGCCAACTTTAAACTCAGGCGGAGACATATGTTTATCATCATAATATTTTTTTTGAAAATTAACTGCACTTTGAAGATTTTCTTTAAGTACATTTCTTAATTCTTTTAAGTCTTTAGCAATAATTTCAGCACGAGGGACAATAGAAACATCTGGAGTAGAAGGATCAAATTTAGGATTTAACCCATAATTAAGAAAGAAAGGAGTAGCATTTGCAGATTCTTGTATTGTGTTATTGTAAGCAAATTCTGCAAGAGATAAATATTCCATCCAATTATTTTGTTGATAATTAACATAACATCTTAAGTATTGTTCAAGTATTGCGTTTACCCTCTCCGTTTGGCCATTAGTTTGCTGATGATGAGCAGATGATAAACAAAGATCAACATGAAGTAAATTAAATAATCTATTCCAAAATTTAGAAGTAAACTGAGTACCTCTATCCGACACAATATCCTTTGGCAGACCATGAAGTTTGAAAATAGAATTAAGAAATTGTTCAGCACAATCCTCAGCAGAGGGAACTGATTTAAAGGGAACAAAATGAGCCATCTTCGTAAAGCGATCAACTACGACAAGAATACAAGACATACCATTGGAAGAGGGAAGATCAGTTATAAAATCCATTGAAATTGATTCCCAAGGATTATTGCCAATGGGTAAAGATTTAAGTAAACCGTAAGGTTTATGACGAGGAGCTTTTGAAGCGCAGCACACATTACAAGTACGAATATATTTTTTAATATCCTTATGCATACCAGGCCACCAATAATTTCTAGAAACTAAGTCAGAGGTTTTATTTATGCCAAAGTGGCCAGCAGTAGGAGAATCATGACAAGAACAAAGAATTTTAAATCTAAGGCATTCAGGAATATAAATAAGATTGTCATATAAAAGAATACCATTGGAGAACGAAAGGAGATCAACCGAAGCAATGGGTTTCTCATTAGCAGAAGGCTTTTCAAAATATATCTTAACATTATTAAAGAAAGGATCCTTGGAGTAACACTTTTTAATTTCATCTTGTAGATTTGATTCAATAGAGATCCTTGAAGTAAAACAAAAATTTTCCGGTTTAAGTACTTGGTAAGGTTTAGCAGATTCATGATTATCATAATCAGGACGGCGAGATAAAGCATCTGGCTTACCACCGCGAGAACCTGGACGATACTCAATTTGAAAGTCAAATCGAGTAAAGAACATTGACCATCTAATTAAACGTTGTGAAAGCTGTTCTGGTTTCTTAAAGTAGAGTAGATTTCTATGATCAGTAAGAACTTTAATAGTATTCTTAGCACCTTCTAAATAGTACCTCCAAGTTTCAAAAGCAGTCTTAATAGCAAGTAACTCTTTATCATAAATTGGATAATTGCATTCAGCAGAGGTAAAAGCTCTAGAATAGAAAGCAATTGGATGAAGCTTATTATCTTTAGAGCTAACTTGGGATAAAATACATCCAAGCGCAAAATTACTTGCATCCGTTTCAACAAAAAATTGAGAATTAGGATCAACAGGAATAAGGATGGGAGCAGAAGTAAAAGAACGTTTAAGAAGTTCAAAAGAGTCATTAGCATCTTTTGACCAAACAAAAGGAACATTTTTTCTTGTAAGTTTATTAAGAGGATAAGCAATTTTAGCAAAATTTTTTATAAAGCGTCTGTAGAAATTGGCTAGGCCAAGAAACGATTGAACTTCTTTAACTGTAGTTGGAGCAGGCCAATCTAAAATAGCTGAGACTTTCTTAATATCCATCTTAAGACCATCTGAAGATACATAATATCCTAAAAATTTAACTTCGAACTTATCAAACTCACATTTTTCAAGGTTAACATGTAAATGAAATTTCCTAAGTTGTAATAGTACTTTTTTAACGTGTAAATGATGTTCAGAAAGATCATCAGAAAAAATGATAATATCATCAATATAGGCATAGCAAAATTTACCTAAATAGTCACTTAATGCAGTATCAATCATTCTTTGAAAACAGGCAGGTGCATTCTTGAAACCGAAAGGCATAACTCTAAATTCAAAGTGTCCTAAGCTACATACAAAAGCTGTTTTGTATTCATCTCCAGACCTGATACGAATTTGGAAGTAAGCAGATTTTAAATCAAGCTTTGAGTAATACTTATGACCAGGAGCTTTATTAAAAATAACAGTTGTTAAAGGCATAGGATAACTATCTCTAATGGTGATTTCATTAAGTTTCCTAAGATCAATACACATACGTAACTCACCATTATCTTTTGGAGCAAATAAAATTGGATGACCAGCTTCTGATTTTGACCTAACAATAAAGCCGTATTTTAAATAGTCTTTAATAATTTTTTCTAAAGCTATTTCTTCGGGAATTGTAAGGGGATAAATTGCACTATAATATAACTTAGTATTAGGTTTAAGGTCAATAGCACAATCAAAACTAGAATGAGGAGGTAAGATTTTAGCTTCTTCTTCACTAAATACATCAGAGAATTCTAGATAAATGGCGGGAAGTGTTTTATTTGGAGTATCCATGTTTGGGGAAGAGGCAATTGAATTCTTCAACACTGAAGGAGAAATAGAAGAATTATCAAACAAAGAATTATTAGGGGTGTATGAACTGGAATAGGCTGATTTCGAAGAGATAGAGTCGGAAGTATTCGAAGTAAGAGAAAGTGAAGTAGAGTTAACCGAGGTTGAAGGTATTGATTCAACAAAGGAAGAATCTGACGCATTGTTATTACTATTGCAAAAGCTTAAAATATTATTGTTGAAATCAATTGATGATTTATTTTCTTTAAGAAATCTAGAACCAATTAAGCACTCAAATTTGTCGTTCAAATCAATAACAAAAAATTCTGTTAAGACCTGAAGGTTACTAACTTTAAATAATATTGGTATAGTTTTACCAACAACGTCTTTGCCACCACCAATACCAGTAATGTTATCAGCTTCTAAATTATCATGTACAAGCTTAAAATTATTAATTTTAGCAAAATTACTATCCATAAGATTCAAGTCGGAGCCGGAATCTATAAGAGCCTTAGCTTTAATCCATTTATTTTTGTAGTTAAAGGAACACTTAATAATACAATCTTTATTAAATTTCTTAGAAGAATTAGATCTAGCCATATGGGAGGAGCCAGGTTTATTTGCTCGCTTTGGACAATTTATTAATTTATGGCCTGATTGTCCACAATATAGACAAAGCCCTTCTTTAATTCTTCTTGCTCTTTCTTCAGGGGATAAATGAGAGTAATTTGAATCATTATTTGATTTGAAAAAAGAATTAGAATTGGCGTTTCTATTATTACTAGAGTTAAATCTAAAATACTTCCTATTATTACGAGAATTATTATTATTATTACTGTTATTTCTAGAATTGTAATTGTTGATCGTTGCAAATCGAGTCATTTGATGATCTATACGATTGGTAATTCGCATTAGTTCACTTAATTTGGCAGGAGGAGGGAACAAACTAATTACTCTTTCTTGAAGTCTTGGTAGCAATCCTTCAATATAAGCATCCATTAAGGCAAATTCATTCCAGTCCGTTTTTTCCGAAAGCCTACGGAATTCATTATTGTAATCAGTGACTTTACCATATACTTTTTGCTTAATATGCATAAGAGCTTGATTACAATTAAAAACTGCATCTACGTCACTGAATCTATCCTTCATAAGTTCAATGAAAGCGTTAAAATCGTCAAGGACTGGGTTATTTTCATTCATCAAGTCTGCAGCCCAATCCATAGCTTCATCTCTTAACAAAGTGATGGTATAAGCTACTTTTAACGGATCATTGGTGAAATATTCAGGACGAAGTGCAATGGCTAACCCAACATAAGCTAAAAATCCCTTGAGCTTAGCTGAATCGCCATTAAAATGAAAATCGTTTGATGAAGAAGACATTGAAAGAATTATTAAATTATAAACAAGTTTAAGAATAGTTTAAGAATTGCAATAGGAAGATTTATTTAATATTATCACTATTATTATTATTATTTTTTTTTTTTTTTTTTTTTTTTTTATTAGTGCTCCCGAATGAAAATTGTAATGATAAAGAATTATAAATTATTATTTTTCTAGGCGTTTAGTTTAATTGCTGATTTAAATTTTTTTTTTTTTTTTTAAATTTAATTTGGTAAATATAATAACTAGACTAAATTTCACTCTTTTATGCCTTACAACAAAATAAAAAACCGGCAAGAGTTACTAACTAGAGGTATATACTAGACCTCAAAATAAAAAATTATAAACTATATATTTTAAAGTCGCTTTACCTTCACGACCAACCTATAGCCTTCGGTGACTATAGTTCCTTATTCGCCAGAGCTTATTCGAATAGAGCAACCACCGAACTGTTGAAGTTGGTTGGTAGGATGTGGCTTTCGTTTAATCCACACGCTCTTCACGCCCTAGGGTTTTGAAGCCCGTTTATATTCGAATAATTAACGGCTATAGTTTCTAACCTACTGAAACTAGTTACTATAAAGTTTTGATTTAAAAAATAGATTATAAGTCAAAAATTATAATAACACTAAATAACACAAAAATGTTTTATAAACAAATAAGTTTTATTATATTTAGATTTTAAAATAATCTTTATTAATTATTAGTGTTATTAACAATAAATCGTTAATAACAATTACATCGATTAAAATACATGAAATTTGGTTAACTATTTATATTTTTATCTTATTACATTTAGAATATATAATTCCTATTGAATTATATTATCTAACTATTTATTTAAAAACAATACTAACCTAAACTAATAATAAATAATTAACTATTACTAAATAAAGAGAATTATAATTAATAACTAAAATAAATATAAACAATTTCAATCGAGCTCATTTATTATTTATTTATTATTTAAATATTATTAATAAATTCTTATTATATTTTCTATTTAAAATTAATATAAAAGTTGTCATAATTATTTAATATGATTTTAGCATAAAATGCCGCAAGTTTCAACATGACTAATTGCATAGTTTCATGTTGTTAATTTATCTTGTAAAAAACCTTAACTCTTATTATTTAAATTAAATTACATAAAAAGAAATGATTTTCAATTACTAGTTTCACAAGAGAAATTTTTAATTTATTAATGTGATTGGGAAGAAGTCGAAGTTTTGTTTAAAATTATTTGCAATAATTTTATACACGTGATTTTTAATAGATTTATTTCAATTTTACTTAAATTTATGATTAAATTTAATTAAAATTTATAAAGATATTAATAATATCTTTACAGTTACTAACCGCCGAAACTCTGTTTATGAGCTCTAATCGCTCCTAGTATATTTAAATATTATATTTACCTGTAATATTCTTTAAAAAGTCTCAAGAACTGTAGAACTTCTTAAAGAATTTTTTTTTTTTTTTTTTTTTTTTTATATCAAAATTTTTTTTTTTTTCGCCTAGATAGATTTTGGTATTATTGTGAGTTTGCTATTAATACCAAAAACCGAGAATTTTATTTTTTAAAAAAAAAAAGTAGATTCAAGAAGCAAGGCTGAACCCAAAGAAGATATCAGAGACTAAGAGAAGAAGAGATTTTGTCCAAAAGTAGAAACCAAGAATCAGAAACCCGAAACCAATGGAAACAAAAACCAAGTCCAAAACTAAGAAATCTGAAACCAATGGAAACAGAAACCAAGACCAAAAATAAGAAATCCAAGGCAAACAGAAAGAATCTAACCAAAAGTGGAAACCTGAAGCCAATAAGATAAGTAGCCAAACAGAAACCAAAAACAAAGGAAACAGAAAATCCGAGAGATTCAAAAAATAAAGTCCAAAAAGAAAACAAAAAGGCAGTAGACACTAATTCCAAAAGAAAGCTTCAAACCAAACAAAAGGGTAGATATATCAAGGCACGGCGTCTAAATCTTGGGTGTTTTTTATTATAACAAAATATTATAATAAATATAATAACACTCAAAAAAAAACAAAAATTATTTTATTTTTTATTTATTTTTTTTCTTTTATTATAATTATTTTATTAATTATATTTATTATAATACTATAAGCCGCAAGGGTTGATATAGTATTAATATTAAAAAAAGTTTTATTAAAAATTAAGTTTTATTAACTAAACAAAATTAAAATAAAAAACACAAAGAAAAGAATATTTGTTAATAAGAATTTTACTCATATTTATATTTTTTTCAAAAGTTAAAGTTATTAAAAAATAAAAATAAAAGTTTCTAAAAAGTTCTTAAAAATCGAAAAATTTAGAAAAAATAGAAAACAATAGAATTAAGAATTTAATAGAATAAATTTTAATTAATTAAACACAAGAATTATCAAGAAATTCTAGTAATTTCTTGAACTATAAAGAATCTTCTAGATATTTTTTAGAATAAAACTATAAAATAATAATAAATGTGAATCGAACCCTAAGTAGTTTGATTCATGGTATTAGTTACTAACAACTATACCAGAAATAATATTTTTTAAATTTAATTATTTGTTTTAAAACTTTATTGAAAAATAATACTAAATATTAAAATAATAAAATAATTGTAATTATTGATTCTGTTATAACTCTCTCCCTTAGAGACGGATTCCAGACGTCTTAGGTTTTGGTTTATTTGGAAACTTCTTGTGGAATTCGGCAAGAAGTTTATTGCAATGAAGATTCTCAAAAGGTTCCCATGAGTTTTCAGAATCATCATAACCTTTCCAATGAATTAAATATTTAATTTTGTTATGAAATTTCTTTGAATCAAGAATAGATTCAACTTCATATTCTTTTTCTCCATTAAGTATAATAGGTTTTGGAGTTGGGATATTTCTTTCTGTAAATTCATTTTCATAGGCTGGCTCAAGAAGTGAAACGTGGAAAACTGGAAAGACCCTAAAAGAGTTTGGTAACTTTAATTTATAACTTACATCTGAAATTTTCTTTAAAATAGTAAATGGACCAGATTTCTTAGGAGCAAGTTTACCTTTTTTATTATTTATTAAATCATTCCTTAACAGCCAAACTTTTGAGCCAACTTTAAACTCAGGCGGAGACATATGTTTATCATCATAATATTTTTTTTGAAAATTAACTGCACTTTGAAGATTTTCTTTAAGTACATTTCTTAATTCTTTTAAGTCTTTAGCAATAATTTCAGCACGAGGGACAATAGAAACATCTGGAGTAGAAGGATCAAATTTAGGATTTAACCCATAATTAAGAAAGAAAGGAGTAGCATTTGCAGATTCTTGTATTGTGTTATTGTAAGCAAATTCTGCAAGAGATAAATATTCCATCCAATTATTTTGTTGATAATTAACATAACATCTTAAGTATTGTTCAAGTATTGCGTTTACCCTCTCCGTTTGGCCATTAGTTTGCTGATGATGAGCAGATGATAAACAAAGATCAACATGAAGTAAATTAAATAATCTATTCCAAAATTTAGAAGTAAACTGAGTACCTCTATCCGACACAATATCCTTTGGCAGACCATGAAGTTTGAAAATAGAATTAAGAAATTGTTCAGCACAATCCTCAGCAGAGGGAACTGATTTAAAGGGAACAAAATGAGCCATCTTCGTAAAGCGATCAACTACGACAAGAATACAAGACATACCATTGGAAGAGGGAAGATCAGTTATAAAATCCATTGAAATTGATTCCCAAGGATTATTGCCAATGGGTAAAGATTTAAGTAAACCGTAAGGTTTATGACGAGGAGCTTTTGAAGCGCAGCACACATTACAAGTACGAATATATTTTTTAATATCCTTATGCATACCAGGCCACCAATAATTTCTAGAAACTAAGTCAGAGGTTTTATTTATGCCAAAGTGGCCAGCAGTAGGAGAATCATGACAAGAACAAAGAATTTTAAATCTAAGGCATTCAGGAATATAAATAAGATTGTCATATAAAAGAATACCATTGGAGAACGAAAGGAGATCAACCGAAGCAATGGGTTTCTCATTAGCAGAAGGCTTTTCAAAATATATCTTAACATTATTAAAGAAAGGATCCTTGGAGTAACACTTTTTAATTTCATCTTGTAGATTTGATTCAATAGAGATCCTTGAAGTAAAACAAAAATTTTCCGGTTTAAGTACTTGGTAAGGTTTAGCAGATTCATGATTATCATAATCAGGACGGCGAGATAAAGCATCTGGCTTACCACCGCGAGAACCTGGACGATACTCAATTTGAAAGTCAAATCGAGTAAAGAACATTGACCATCTAATTAAACGTTGTGAAAGCTGTTCTGGTTTCTTAAAGTAGAGTAGATTTCTATGATCAGTAAGAACTTTAATAGTATTCTTAGCACCTTCTAAATAGTACCTCCAAGTTTCAAAAGCAGTCTTAATAGCAAGTAACTCTTTATCATAAATTGGATAATTGCATTCAGCAGAGGTAAAAGCTCTAGAATAGAAAGCAATTGGATGAAGCTTATTATCTTTAGAGCTAACTTGGGATAAAATACATCCAAGCGCAAAATTACTTGCATCCGTTTCAACAAAAAATTGAGAATTAGGATCAACAGGAATAAGGATGGGAGCAGAAGTAAAAGAACGTTTAAGAAGTTCAAAAGAGTCATTAGCATCTTTTGACCAAACAAAAGGAACATTTTTTCTTGTAAGTTTATTAAGAGGATAAGCAATTTTAGCAAAATTTTTTATAAAGCGTCTGTAGAAATTGGCTAGGCCAAGAAACGATTGAACTTCTTTAACTGTAGTTGGAGCAGGCCAATCTAAAATAGCTGAGACTTTCTTAATATCCATCTTAAGACCATCTGAAGATACATAATATCCTAAAAATTTAACTTCGAACTTATCAAACTCACATTTTTCAAGGTTAACATGTAAATGAAATTTCCTAAGTTGTAATAGTACTTTTTTAACGTGTAAATGATGTTCAGAAAGATCATCAGAAAAAATGATAATATCATCAATATAGGCATAGCAAAATTTACCTAAATAGTCACTTAATGCAGTATCAATCATTCTTTGAAAACAGGCAGGTGCATTCTTGAAACCGAAAGGCATAACTCTAAATTCAAAGTGTCCTAAGCTACATACAAAAGCTGTTTTGTATTCATCTCCAGACCTGATACGAATTTGGAAGTAAGCAGATTTTAAATCAAGCTTTGAGTAATACTTATGACCAGGAGCTTTATTAAAAATAACAGTTGTTAAAGGCATAGGATAACTATCTCTAATGGTGATTTCATTAAGTTTCCTAAGATCAATACACATACGTAACTCACCATTATCTTTTGGAGCAAATAAAATTGGATGACCAGCTTCTGATTTTGACCTAACAATAAAGCCGTATTTTAAATAGTCTTTAATAATTTTTTCTAAAGCTATTTCTTCGGGAATTGTAAGGGGATAAATTGCACTATAATATAACTTAGTATTAGGTTTAAGGTCAATAGCACAATCAAAACTAGAATGAGGAGGTAAGATTTTAGCTTCTTCTTCACTAAATACATCAGAGAATTCTAGATAAATGGCGGGAAGTGTTTTATTTGGAGTATCCATGTTTGGGGAAGAGGCAATTGAATTCTTCAACACTGAAGGAGAAATAGAAGAATTATCAAACAAAGAATTATTAGGGGTGTATGAACTGGAATAGGCTGATTTCGAAGAGATAGAGTCGGAAGTATTCGAAGTAAGAGAAAGTGAAGTAGAGTTAACCGAGGTTGAAGGTATTGATTCAACAAAGGAAGAATCTGACGCATTGTTATTACTATTGCAAAAGCTTAAAATATTATTGTTGAAATCAATTGATGATTTATTTTCTTTAAGAAATCTAGAACCAATTAAGCACTCAAATTTGTCGTTCAAATCAATAACAAAAAATTCTGTTAAGACCTGAAGGTTACTAACTTTAAATAATATTGGTATAGTTTTACCAACAACGTCTTTGCCACCACCAATACCAGTAATGTTATCAGCTTCTAAATTATCATGTACAAGCTTAAAATTATTAATTTTAGCAAAATTACTATCCATAAGATTCAAGTCGGAGCCGGAATCTATAAGAGCCTTAGCTTTAATCCATTTATTTTTGTAGTTAAAGGAACACTTAATAATACAATCTTTATTAAATTTCTTAGAAGAATTAGATCTAGCCATATGGGAGGAGCCAGGTTTATTTGCTCGCTTTGGACAATTTATTAATTTATGGCCTGATTGTCCACAATATAGACAAAGCCCTTCTTTAATTCTTCTTGCTCTTTCTTCAGGGGATAAATGAGAGTAATTTGAATCATTATTTGATTTGAAAAAAGAATTAGAATTGGCGTTTCTATTATTACTAGAGTTAAATCTAAAATACTTCCTATTATTACGAGAATTATTATTATTATTACTGTTATTTCTAGAATTGTAATTGTTGATCGTTGCAAATCGAGTCATTTGATGATCTATACGATTGGTAATTCGCATTAGTTCACTTAATTTGGCAGGAGGAGGGAACAAACTAATTACTCTTTCTTGAAGTCTTGGTAGCAATCCTTCAATATAAGCATCCATTAAGGCAAATTCATTCCAGTCCGTTTTTTCCGAAAGCCTACGGAATTCATTATTGTAATCAGTGACTTTACCATATACTTTTTGCTTAATATGCATAAGAGCTTGATTACAATTAAAAACTGCATCTACGTCACTGAATCTATCCTTCATAAGTTCAATGAAAGCGTTAAAATCGTCAAGGACTGGGTTATTTTCATTCATCAAGTCTGCAGCCCAATCCATAGCTTCATCTCTTAACAAAGTGATGGTATAAGCTACTTTTAACGGATCATTGGTGAAATATTCAGGACGAAGTGCAATGGCTAACCCAACATAAGCTAAAAATCCCTTGAGCTTAGCTGAATCGCCATTAAAATGAAAATCGTTTGATGAAGAAGACATTGAAAGAATTATTAAATTATAAACAAGTTTAAGAATAGTTTAAGAATTGCAATAGGAAGATTTATTTAATATTATCACTATTATTATTATTATTTTTTTTTTTTTTTTTTTTTTTTTTTATTAGTGCTCCCGAATGAAAATTGTAATGATAAAGAATTATAAATTATTATTTTTCTAGGCGTTTAGTTTAATTGCTGATTTAAATTTTTTTTTTTTTTTTTAAATTTAATTTGGTAAATATAATAACTAGACTAAATTTCACTCTTTTATGCCTTACAACAAAATAAAAAACCGGCAAGAGTTACTAACTAGAGGTATATACTAGACCTCAAAATAAAAAATTATAAACTATATATTTTAAAGTCGCTTTACCTTCACGACCAACCTATAGCCTTCGGTGACTATAGTTCCTTATTCGCCAGAGCTTATTCGAATAGAGCAACCACCGAACTGTTGAAGTTGGTTGGTAGGATGTGGCTTTCGTTTAATCCACACGCTCTTCACGCCCTAGGGTTTTGAAGCCCGTTTATATTCGAATAATTAACGGCTATAGTTTCTAACCTACTGAAACTAGTTACTATAAAGTTTTGATTTAAAAAATAGATTATAAGTCAAAAATTATAATAACACTAAATAACACAAAAATGTTTTATAAACAAATAAGTTTTATTATATTTAGATTTTAAAATAATCTTTATTAATTATTAGTGTTATTAACAATAAATCGTTAATAACAATTACATCGATTAAAATACATGAAATTTGGTTAACTATTTATATTTTTATCTTATTACATTTAGAATATATAATTCCTATTGAATTATATTATCTAACTATTTATTTAAAAACAATACTAACCTAAACTAATAATAAATAATTAACTATTACTAAATAAAGAGAATTATAATTAATAACTAAAATAAATATAAACAATTTCAATCGAGCTCATTTATTATTTATTTATTATTTAAATATTATTAATAAATTCTTATTATATTTTCTATTTAAAATTAATATAAAAGTTGTCATAATTATTTAATATGATTTTAGCATAAAATGCCGCAAGTTTCAACATGACTAATTGCATAGTTTCATGTTGTTAATTTATCTTGTAAAAAACCTTAACTCTTATTATTTAAATTAAATTACATAAAAAGAAATGATTTTCAATTACTAGTTTCACAAGAGAAATTTTTAATTTATTAATGTGATTGGGAAGAAGTCGAAGTTTTGTTTAAAATTATTTGCAATAATTTTATACACGTGATTTTTAATAGATTTATTTCAATTTTACTTAAATTTATGATTAAATTTAATTAAAATTTATAAAGATATTAATAATATCTTTACAGTTACTAACCGCCGAAACTCTGTTTATGAGCTCTAATCGCTCCTAGTATATTTAAATATTATATTTACCTGTAATATTCTTTAAAAAGTCTCAAGAACTGTAGAACTTCTTAAAGAATTTTTTTTTTTTTTTTTTTTTTTTTATATCAAAATTTTTTTTTTTTTCGCCTAGATAGATTTTGGTATTATTGTGAGTTTGCTATTAATACCAAAAACCGAGAATTTTATTTTTTAAAAAAAAAAAGTAGATTCAAGAAGCAAGGCTGAACCCAAAGAAGATATCAGAGACTAAGAGAAGAAGAGATTTTGTCCAAAAGTAGAAACCAAGAATCAGAAACCCGAAACCAATGGAAACAAAAACCAAGTCCAAAACTAAGAAATCTGAAACCAATGGAAACAGAAACCAAGACCAAAAATAAGAAATCCAAGGCAAACAGAAAGAATCTAACCAAAAGTGGAAACCTGAAGCCAATAAGATAAGTAGCCAAACAGAAACCAAAAACAAAGGAAACAGAAAATCCGAGAGATTCAAAAAATAAAGTCCAAAAAGAAAACAAAAAGGCAGTAGACACTAATTCCAAAAGAAAGCTTCAAACCAAACAAAAGGGTAGATATATCAAGGCACGGCGTCTAAATCTTGGGTGTTTTTTATTATAACAAAATATTATAATAAATATAATAACACTCAAAAAAAAACAAAAATTATTTTATTTTTTATTTATTTTTTTTCTTTTATTATAATTATTTTATTAATTATATTTATTATAATACTATAAGCCGCAAGGGTTGATATAGTATTAATATTAAAAAAAGTTTTATTAAAAATTAAGTTTTATTAACTAAACAAAATTAAAATAAAAAACACAAAGAAAAGAATATTTGTTAATAAGAATTTTACTCATATTTATATTTTTTTCAAAAGTTAAAGTTATTAAAAAATAAAAATAAAAGTTTCTAAAAAGTTCTTAAAAATCGAAAAATTTAGAAAAAATAGAAAACAATAGAATTAAGAATTTAATAGAATAAATTTTAATTAATTAAACACAAGAATTATCAAGAAATTCTAGTAATTTCTTGAACTATAAAGAATCTTCTAGATATTTTTTAGAATAAAACTATAAAATAATAATAAATGTGAATCGAACCCTAAGTAGTTTGATTCATGGTATTAGTTACTAACAACTATACCAGAAATAATATTTTTTAAATTTAATTATTTGTTTTAAAACTTTATTGAAAAATAATACTAAATATTAAAATAATAAAATAATTGTAATTATTGATTCTGTTATAACTCTCTCCCTTAGAGACGGATTCCAGACGTCTTAGGTTTTGGTTTATTTGGAAACTTCTTGTGGAATTCGGCAAGAAGTTTATTGCAATGAAGATTCTCAAAAGGTTCCCATGAGTTTTCAGAATCATCATAACCTTTCCAATGAATTAAATATTTAATTTTGTTATGAAATTTCTTTGAATCAAGAATAGATTCAACTTCATATTCTTTTTCTCCATTAAGTATAATAGGTTTTGGAGTTGGGATATTTCTTTCTGTAAATTCATTTTCATAGGCTGGCTCAAGAAGTGAAACGTGGAAAACTGGAAAGACCCTAAAAGAGTTTGGTAACTTTAATTTATAACTTACATCTGAAATTTTCTTTAAAATAGTAAATGGACCAGATTTCTTAGGAGCAAGTTTACCTTTTTTATTATTTATTAAATCATTCCTTAACAGCCAAACTTTTGAGCCAACTTTAAACTCAGGCGGAGACATATGTTTATCATCATAATATTTTTTTTGAAAATTAACTGCACTTTGAAGATTTTCTTTAAGTACATTTCTTAATTCTTTTAAGTCTTTAGCAATAATTTCAGCACGAGGGACAATAGAAACATCTGGAGTAGAAGGATCAAATTTAGGATTTAACCCATAATTAAGAAAGAAAGGAGTAGCATTTGCAGATTCTTGTATTGTGTTATTGTAAGCAAATTCTGCAAGAGATAAATATTCCATCCAATTATTTTGTTGATAATTAACATAACATCTTAAGTATTGTTCAAGTATTGCGTTTACCCTCTCCGTTTGGCCATTAGTTTGCTGATGATGAGCAGATGATAAACAAAGATCAACATGAAGTAAATTAAATAATCTATTCCAAAATTTAGAAGTAAACTGAGTACCTCTATCCGACACAATATCCTTTGGCAGACCATGAAGTTTGAAAATAGAATTAAGAAATTGTTCAGCACAATCCTCAGCAGAGGGAACTGATTTAAAGGGAACAAAATGAGCCATCTTCGTAAAGCGATCAACTACGACAAGAATACAAGACATACCATTGGAAGAGGGAAGATCAGTTATAAAATCCATTGAAATTGATTCCCAAGGATTATTGCCAATGGGTAAAGATTTAAGTAAACCGTAAGGTTTATGACGAGGAGCTTTTGAAGCGCAGCACACATTACAAGTACGAATATATTTTTTAATATCCTTATGCATACCAGGCCACCAATAATTTCTAGAAACTAAGTCAGAGGTTTTATTTATGCCAAAGTGGCCAGCAGTAGGAGAATCATGACAAGAACAAAGAATTTTAAATCTAAGGCATTCAGGAATATAAATAAGATTGTCATATAAAAGAATACCATTGGAGAACGAAAGGAGATCAACCGAAGCAATGGGTTTCTCATTAGCAGAAGGCTTTTCAAAATATATCTTAACATTATTAAAGAAAGGATCCTTGGAGTAACACTTTTTAATTTCATCTTGTAGATTTGATTCAATAGAGATCCTTGAAGTAAAACAAAAATTTTCCGGTTTAAGTACTTGGTAAGGTTTAGCAGATTCATGATTATCATAATCAGGACGGCGAGATAAAGCATCTGGCTTACCACCGCGAGAACCTGGACGATACTCAATTTGAAAGTCAAATCGAGTAAAGAACATTGACCATCTAATTAAACGTTGTGAAAGCTGTTCTGGTTTCTTAAAGTAGAGTAGATTTCTATGATCAGTAAGAACTTTAATAGTATTCTTAGCACCTTCTAAATAGTACCTCCAAGTTTCAAAAGCAGTCTTAATAGCAAGTAACTCTTTATCATAAATTGGATAATTGCATTCAGCAGAGGTAAAAGCTCTAGAATAGAAAGCAATTGGATGAAGCTTATTATCTTTAGAGCTAACTTGGGATAAAATACATCCAAGCGCAAAATTACTTGCATCCGTTTCAACAAAAAATTGAGAATTAGGATCAACAGGAATAAGGATGGGAGCAGAAGTAAAAGAACGTTTAAGAAGTTCAAAAGAGTCATTAGCATCTTTTGACCAAACAAAAGGAACATTTTTTCTTGTAAGTTTATTAAGAGGATAAGCAATTTTAGCAAAATTTTTTATAAAGCGTCTGTAGAAATTGGCTAGGCCAAGAAACGATTGAACTTCTTTAACTGTAGTTGGAGCAGGCCAATCTAAAATAGCTGAGACTTTCTTAATATCCATCTTAAGACCATCTGAAGATACATAATATCCTAAAAATTTAACTTCGAACTTATCAAACTCACATTTTTCAAGGTTAACATGTAAATGAAATTTCCTAAGTTGTAATAGTACTTTTTTAACGTGTAAATGATGTTCAGAAAGATCATCAGAAAAAATGATAATATCATCAATATAGGCATAGCAAAATTTACCTAAATAGTCACTTAATGCAGTATCAATCATTCTTTGAAAACAGGCAGGTGCATTCTTGAAACCGAAAGGCATAACTCTAAATTCAAAGTGTCCTAAGCTACATACAAAAGCTGTTTTGTATTCATCTCCAGACCTGATACGAATTTGGAAGTAAGCAGATTTTAAATCAAGCTTTGAGTAATACTTATGACCAGGAGCTTTATTAAAAATAACAGTTGTTAAAGGCATAGGATAACTATCTCTAATGGTGATTTCATTAAGTTTCCTAAGATCAATACACATACGTAACTCACCATTATCTTTTGGAGCAAATAAAATTGGATGACCAGCTTCTGATTTTGACCTAACAATAAAGCCGTATTTTAAATAGTCTTTAATAATTTTTTCTAAAGCTATTTCTTCGGGAATTGTAAGGGGATAAATTGCACTATAATATAACTTAGTATTAGGTTTAAGGTCAATAGCACAATCAAAACTAGAATGAGGAGGTAAGATTTTAGCTTCTTCTTCACTAAATACATCAGAGAATTCTAGATAAATGGCGGGAAGTGTTTTATTTGGAGTATCCATGTTTGGGGAAGAGGCAATTGAATTCTTCAACACTGAAGGAGAAATAGAAGAATTATCAAACAAAGAATTATTAGGGGTGTATGAACTGGAATAGGCTGATTTCGAAGAGATAGAGTCGGAAGTATTCGAAGTAAGAGAAAGTGAAGTAGAGTTAACCGAGGTTGAAGGTATTGATTCAACAAAGGAAGAATCTGACGCATTGTTATTACTATTGCAAAAGCTTAAAATATTATTGTTGAAATCAATTGATGATTTATTTTCTTTAAGAAATCTAGAACCAATTAAGCACTCAAATTTGTCGTTCAAATCAATAACAAAAAATTCTGTTAAGACCTGAAGGTTACTAACTTTAAATAATATTGGTATAGTTTTACCAACAACGTCTTTGCCACCACCAATACCAGTAATGTTATCAGCTTCTAAATTATCATGTACAAGCTTAAAATTATTAATTTTAGCAAAATTACTATCCATAAGATTCAAGTCGGAGCCGGAATCTATAAGAGCCTTAGCTTTAATCCATTTATTTTTGTAGTTAAAGGAACACTTAATAATACAATCTTTATTAAATTTCTTAGAAGAATTAGATCTAGCCATATGGGAGGAGCCAGGTTTATTTGCTCGCTTTGGACAATTTATTAATTTATGGCCTGATTGTCCACAATATAGACAAAGCCCTTCTTTAATTCTTCTTGCTCTTTCTTCAGGGGATAAATGAGAGTAATTTGAATCATTATTTGATTTGAAAAAAGAATTAGAATTGGCGTTTCTATTATTACTAGAGTTAAATCTAAAATACTTCCTATTATTACGAGAATTATTATTATTATTACTGTTATTTCTAGAATTGTAATTGTTGATCGTTGCAAATCGAGTCATTTGATGATCTATACGATTGGTAATTCGCATTAGTTCACTTAATTTGGCAGGAGGAGGGAACAAACTAATTACTCTTTCTTGAAGTCTTGGTAGCAATCCTTCAATATAAGCATCCATTAAGGCAAATTCATTCCAGTCCGTTTTTTCCGAAAGCCTACGGAATTCATTATTGTAATCAGTGACTTTACCATATACTTTTTGCTTAATATGCATAAGAGCTTGATTACAATTAAAAACTGCATCTACGTCACTGAATCTATCCTTCATAAGTTCAATGAAAGCGTTAAAATCGTCAAGGACTGGGTTATTTTCATTCATCAAGTCTGCAGCCCAATCCATAGCTTCATCTCTTAACAAAGTGATGGTATAAGCTACTTTTAACGGATCATTGGTGAAATATTCAGGACGAAGTGCAATGGCTAACCCAACATAAGCTAAAAATCCCTTGAGCTTAGCTGAATCGCCATTAAAATGAAAATCGTTTGATGAAGAAGACATTGAAAGAATTATTAAATTATAAACAAGTTTAAGAATAGTTTAAGAATTGCAATAGGAAGATTTATTTAATATTATCACTATTATTATTATTATTTTTTTTTTTTTTTTTTTTTTTTTTATTAGTGCTCCCGAATGAAAATTGTAATGATAAAGAATTATAAATTATTATTTTTCTAGGCGTTTAGTTTAATTGCTGATTTAAATTTTTTTTTTTTTTTTTAAATTTAATTTGGTAAATATAATAACTAGACTAAATTTCACTCTTTTATGCCTTACAACAAAATAAAAAACCGGCAAGAGTTACTAACTAGAGGTATATACTAGACCTCAAAATAAAAAATTATAAACTATATATTTTAAAGTCGCTTTACCTTCACGACCAACCTATAGCCTTCGGTGACTATAGTTCCTTATTCGCCAGAGCTTATTCGAATAGAGCAACCACCGAACTGTTGAAGTTGGTTGGTAGGATGTGGCTTTCGTTTAATCCACACGCTCTTCACGCCCTAGGGTTTTGAAGCCCGTTTATATTCGAATAATTAACGGCTATAGTTTCTAACCTACTGAAACTAGTTACTATAAAGTTTTGATTTAAAAAATAGATTATAAGTCAAAAATTATAATAACACTAAATAACACAAAAATGTTTTATAAACAAATAAGTTTTATTATATTTAGATTTTAAAATAATCTTTATTAATTATTAGTGTTATTAACAATAAATCGTTAATAACAATTACATCGATTAAAATACATGAAATTTGGTTAACTATTTATATTTTTATCTTATTACATTTAGAATATATAATTCCTATTGAATTATATTATCTAACTATTTATTTAAAAACAATACTAACCTAAACTAATAATAAATAATTAACTATTACTAAATAAAGAGAATTATAATTAATAACTAAAATAAATATAAACAATTTCAATCGAGCTCATTTATTATTTATTTATTATTTAAATATTATTAATAAATTCTTATTATATTTTCTATTTAAAATTAATATAAAAGTTGTCATAATTATTTAATATGATTTTAGCATAAAATGCCGCAAGTTTCAACATGACTAATTGCATAGTTTCATGTTGTTAATTTATCTTGTAAAAAACCTTAACTCTTATTATTTAAATTAAATTACATAAAAAGAAATGATTTTCAATTACTAGTTTCACAAGAGAAATTTTTAATTTATTAATGTGATTGGGAAGAAGTCGAAGTTTTGTTTAAAATTATTTGCAATAATTTTATACACGTGATTTTTAATAGATTTATTTCAATTTTACTTAAATTTATGATTAAATTTAATTAAAATTTATAAAGATATTAATAATATCTTTACAGTTACTAACCGCCGAAACTCTGTTTATGAGCTCTAATCGCTCCTAGTATATTTAAATATTATATTTACCTGTAATATTCTTTAAAAAGTCTCAAGAACTGTAGAACTTCTTAAAGAATTTTTTTTTTTTTTTTTTTTTTTTTATATCAAAATTTTTTTTTTTTTCGCCTAGATAGATTTTGGTATTATTGTGAGTTTGCTATTAATACCAAAAACCGAGAATTTTATTTTTTAAAAAAAAAAAGTAGATTCAAGAAGCAAGGCTGAACCCAAAGAAGATATCAGAGACTAAGAGAAGAAGAGATTTTGTCCAAAAGTAGAAACCAAGAATCAGAAACCCGAAACCAATGGAAACAAAAACCAAGTCCAAAACTAAGAAATCTGAAACCAATGGAAACAGAAACCAAGACCAAAAATAAGAAATCCAAGGCAAACAGAAAGAATCTAACCAAAAGTGGAAACCTGAAGCCAATAAGATAAGTAGCCAAACAGAAACCAAAAACAAAGGAAACAGAAAATCCGAGAGATTCAAAAAATAAAGTCCAAAAAGAAAACAAAAAGGCAGTAGACACTAATTCCAAAAGAAAGCTTCAAACCAAACAAAAGGGTAGATATATCAAGGCACGGCGTCTAAATCTTGGGTGTTTTTTATTATAACAAAATATTATAATAAATATAATAACACTCAAAAAAAAACAAAAATTATTTTATTTTTTATTTATTTTTTTTCTTTTATTATAATTATTTTATTAATTATATTTATTATAATACTATAAGCCGCAAGGGTTGATATAGTATTAATATTAAAAAAAGTTTTATTAAAAATTAAGTTTTATTAACTAAACAAAATTAAAATAAAAAACACAAAGAAAAGAATATTTGTTAATAAGAATTTTACTCATATTTATATTTTTTTCAAAAGTTAAAGTTATTAAAAAATAAAAATAAAAGTTTCTAAAAAGTTCTTAAAAATCGAAAAATTTAGAAAAAATAGAAAACAATAGAATTAAGAATTTAATAGAATAAATTTTAATTAATTAAACACAAGAATTATCAAGAAATTCTAGTAATTTCTTGAACTATAAAGAATCTTCTAGATATTTTTTAGAATAAAACTATAAAATAATAATAAATGTGAATCGAACCCTAAGTAGTTTGATTCATGGTATTAGTTACTAACAACTATACCAGAAATAATATTTTTTAAATTTATGATACAGATTGGAATTCTTAAGCATAAAATTATTAGAAAGCTTGAATAATATCTAACCTATTCAACAACAAATTAATAAATTAAAATTTGAAATTAAAATCATAATAAAAAAATTTATTTTAATTAAATTCTAAAACTCGAAATTATACTTTAATTCTATTTTAATTTTTAAAATAATGAAATATTAATGTTAATTAATTTCTCTTTTTAATTAAAAGTAAATAGTTTGTAAACAATTTTCTCTTTTTTTTTATTATTTTGAATTCTTTGTTTATAATAATTCTTGTATTAATTGTTTATTTGTTTATTTTATTGTTTATTTTTATAAATATAATTATTCTTAATTATTTTATTATTAAAAATTGTAAATACTTTAAATTATTGTAAAAATATAAATACTTGTAAATATTTTATAAAATTAATTTCTCGTTGTTATTAGAAATGTAATAAAAAAAATAATAACCAAATATTATAATAATAAATAATAATAAAAATTAATAAATAATAATAAAAAAAATTAATAAATATAATAATAAAAATTAATAAATATAATAATAAAAATTAATTCTAAACACAAAAGAAATGTATAATTTTGAAAAATTAATAACAATTCAGTGTTAAGCTAGAATAATAATAACTTAATTATTAATAATAATAACATAAATTCATTTATATTAAATTTATATTAATTCAAACTTGATACATCTATTATCACTTTTGAAGTAATAACTTCAAATTAAGATAATAGAATCGTTTGTCAATTGGTGGAGAGTGAGTGATATAACTCCTATATCTATTTTAATTATTCAAGTAGATTTAAGTAGTATAAAAAAAAAAAAAAAAAAAAAAAAAAAAAAAAAAAAAAAAACAATTATTAGGACGAGTGTTAGAATACTCGGTTATACGTTGTTTTTGAGTGTATTCAATAAGCTCATTTGCAACTCGTTTAGACGAATCTATTTGGTTAGAGACTGCGTAAAGGATTACTATAAAAGACGTAATCTAATCCCATATCTCTTCAACAGAGTGAGGTTGCAGTAAACGAGTTAACAACGGTTAATGCGCTTAGATCACCGAAGGTCTAAGATTAAATATATAGTTTTAAAATTTTCTTTTAAGGGTTTACTTGTTCCCTTTTTGTTATATTAACACCGCCGGTTTTTTTTATGGTTGTGAGGCAAAGGTGTTAATTAAAATAAAATTGTATACAAATACTACTATCTACAGTCGAAAGAATAATTAAAAAAAAAAAAAAAAAAAAAAAAAAAAAAAATTTTTCTTTTTGCAAGAATAAATAAAAAAGAAATAAGTAAAATAATTCATAAATTCATAAATTAAGATAAGCGAAAATATAAATTGTAAGGTTTCTTTTTAAAATTTATAAATAAAATAATAATAATAATGGAAAATTCAACCAAGGCAATAACCTTTAATAGGTTACCTATATTAGGGAAGGATAAGGTTTCCTTTGAGGAATGGCATTTTTCGTATGAACGCTGGTGTAAAGCTAATAAAATAGAAGAAGAAGAAGATAAAATTGAATACTTAATCTCCTTAACTACAGATATAGCGAGAACCATTGTATTCAATTCATTAAACAAAGAAGCACCAGATAGTTACAAAACTATAATAAATAAATTAAGAGGACATTTCAGAGTCTCTACCTCTAAAAATGCCAGATTATTGGAATTATCTACAGTCACTATTAAAAAAGGGGAAAGAATTTCTGAATTTGATGTAAGATTCAATACCCTGTGTAATCAAGTGAATTTAGAAATTAGTGACCAAGTTATCACTTCATATTATATTAATGCTTTTAAGAATTGGGGTAAAATTTATGAAGCCTTATTAGAAGAGGAACCAACCTCACTTCAGGATGCAATGAAAATAACATCCAAGAAAGGAAAAATTATTGCTTTAATGGAAGAAAATAAAAATAAATATAAAAAATTACACGGAGTTAACAAGAAAGAAATAAAAGATTTCAATGAATCTAAAAATTATAATAATAATTATAACAATTATAATTATAGAAATGATTATTTTTCAACTTCAAATTCCAGATCGAATAATAAGCAATATAACAACAATAATAATAATTATAATCGTTACGATAATAAAAATAAACATAATGATAACTATAATAACAATATAAGAAATAATAGGTATAAAATGCAATCAAGAGAAGAAATAAACAAAGGAATTGAACATAGAATGAACACTTTAAGGTACCCTCAATCAACAATAGAAGATTTAGATGACATTACAAAAAAATTAGAACAATTAAAAATAAATTTTTGTGTACAATGTAAACGAATTGGTCACAAAATGAATGATTGCCCTGAAAACGACGAAAGCCATTTAAATTAATAATCGGGAGTACGCAATCTCCCAGGACAATTAAAATTGCAAATGAAAATGAAAATGAAAATGAAAATGAAAATAATTTCGAAAGAAGTGAAAATGACAAAGAAAATTTCACTAAAGAAGAAAGTAATATTGAAAGAAATTCTTCAAACTTTATCGGTACAGTACAAAAGAGAAAAACTTCGACAAGAAAATTAAATAACAAATCTATAGTAAAGCCTTCATTATTAAGTGAACCCAAAACAAAATTAGTAAAACAACAAAAGAAAGTAATTAAAGATGCTAGAAGAAGAAAGCTTAGCAATTCTGAAGAAAATGAACCAAATACTAGTGATGATATAGTGATGGAAGTTAATGAAGAAGAAAATAGCAATGAAAATGAGATTAATGGAGCCTCATATATTGAAAGTAATAATGAAAAAGAATCAGAAAAACCAAAAACTATTAAGAAAAGAAAAATGACCAATATCCAAATGTTAAATGAAAATGAAAAGTTTAGTATAACTGAAGAAGCTAATAACCTTTTTCCAAAAATTAGTTTATCTCAATTATTATCTGCAAGTCCGTCCATTAGAAAAGAACTTGAACAAGGTTGTAAACCAAGAGTTGAGAAAATTCTTTGTTCCTTAACTAATACAAGTCTTCCTATTATTTGTGGTGAAATAGATAATAAGACATTTAAAATCTTATACGATACCGGTGCAAACGTTAATGTTATAACAAATAATTGTCTAGGCAAACTAAAACATAAAGTAATTAAACAATGTGAAAATTTAGAAGATATTACCATTGTGGATGGTACTAAAGTAACTACAAATAGTTACATTGAATTAAAAATAAACGTAAATAATAGATTAACTATTACAGAAAAATTCTATGTAATTAATTATACGAATCCATATTTTGAAATTATATTTGGTAGAGGAATTCAGAAAAAGTATCGTTTGTATATAGATCCAGATGATGATGCTGTCTACCAGAAAATTAAGAAAGGAATTAAACAAGTAACTTATATAATTAATAGTAAATCAGAAATACCTCTTGTTAATTCCATTATTATAGAAAAAGATGAACAACAAGAGTTCATCGATACATTAAATAAAATTATTGAATCTGTCCCGGAAAAATTTAAGACAGAATTTAAAAATTTAATTGAGAAGTATAAAAACTGTATGGCAACTTCAATGTCACAATTAAGTACAGCTAATTTAGAACCACATTCAATTGTGACAATTAGTAATAAACCTATAAAATTAAAACCATACAAATTATCAAAAGAGCATGCAGATATTCTTAAATCGGAAATAATTAAACTATTAGAAAAAGGACTTATAGTTCCTTCACATTCTCCATGGTCTTTTCCTGTTCTATTAGTTCAAAAGAAAAATGGGAAATGGAGAATGTGTATTGATTATCGCAAATTAAATGAAATTACTATAAAAGATTCTTACGCACTACCATTTATAGATGAACTAATTTATTCAGTAAATGGTGCGACGGTATTCTCCGCATTAGACTTATATTCTGGATATCATCAAATTCCAATGAATCCAGAAGATATAGAGAAAACAGCATTTACCACAAAATTCGGCAATTACAATTTTAAAGTAATGCCATTTGGCCTTACCAATGCTCCCGCTACCTTCCAACGGGAGATGAATAGAATATTACTTCCTTTAATCGGTAAATGTTTATTTGTTTACTTAGATGATATTGTAATTTATTCAAGAACTCTTGATGAACATCTTAAACATTTAAAGTTAGCTTTTGAAATATTTTCTAAATACAATCTTTCTCTTAACTTACAAAAATGTAAATTCTTTCAAGAAAGTGTTGAAGTATTAGGTCATGTTCTAACATCAAAAGGATTAAAAACAATTCCATCAAAAGTACAAAGTATTGCTTTGTGGGACAATCCTAAAGATGTAAGTGAACTTCGTTCTTTTTTAGGTTTAGCTAGTTATTATAGAAAATTTATTCAAAATTTCTCAATTATTGCTGACCCTCTTTTTAAGTTATTAAAAAAAGAATTCAAAATATATATGGTCAAATGAATGCGAAGAAGCTTTCGAAAATATTAAAGAATGTTTACTTAATGATCCAATATTAAGTTACCCAGATTTTAAAAAGGAATTCATCATTCGTACTGATGCTTCTCTTAAAGGTATTGGTGGTGTTCTTTTACAGAAGGAAGAGGATAGTCTTGAACATCCTATCTGTTGCGTAAGTAGAACACTCTCTACATCTGAAAAGAATTACTCCGTAACGGACTTAGAAGGATTAGCTGTTATATTTAGTTTAAAATATTTTAGTCAATATATATTAAGCAATAAAAATTTAACAAAATTTATTACGGATCATAAACCATTACTTGGGTTTTTCAAAAAAAGCATTCCTACTTCTAATCGTCATGCAAGATGGATAGAAGAATTTAACAAATATAAGATTGAACTTATTTACGAGAAAGGAAAGAAAAATGTATTCGCTGATGCGTTATCAAGATTACCTTCTAAAAATTCAAAAGGAATTATTCAATGCGCTAATGCAATATTAGCCGACTTTAATCCAAGGGATTTGGATCTACCAGAAGGTATAATAAAATACTTCACTAAGAATTATCAAGTTGTTGATAATACTCTATATTATAAAAAAGATGATCTTTATTTAAAAGTCATCTATAAAGATGAAGACAAAAAGGATATTATTAATCGTGCCCATTTAGTAGGACATGAAGGAGCAGAGAAAACTACTAATAGAATTATGCAATCTTACTATTGGCCTGGCATTTGGAATGATGTAAGAATGTGGATAAAAAGTTGTCACAAATGTCAAACATGCAGGCCTAAACCATTTCCAAAAAGTTCTGGAGATAATGCTACCCCTGTTGAACAACCATTTACTAGAGTAGGACTCGATATAATAGGACCGTTACCAACTACTAAAAATGGTAACAATTATATAATAACCTTAGTCGATTATTTTACCAAGTGGGTTGAAGCTAAAGCAATCCCGAACATGAAATCCGAAGAAGTAATAAAATTTCTTGTTGAAATATTTACAAGACATGGACCACCTGAAATAATAATTACCGACAATGGTAGTTCCTTTATCTCTGAAGTAACAAAGATGATGATTGACCTTTATGGTTCATGGGTTCATTACGTTTCCCCGCATCATCCTGAATCGAATGGAATGATTGAGAATCGAAACAGAGAAATAGGGAAGTTATTAAGATTATTAGTAGAAAATGAGTCTGAATGGGATGAATATCTTCCATCGGCTTTATGGGCCTTAAGAACTACTAAAAATTCAAAAACAAAATTTAGTAGTTTCGAATTACTTTATGGCAGACACGACACTTGGCCATTAGAAGTCATGTTCCCCGATATTTATAAAGATCCAAATGAATCAGAAGAAGAATATATATTTCGACGTTTCTTAAGACATCAAAATTGGGTAAAACAGGCTACTGAATATTCAGAATATGCAAATAAATATTGGGAACACCGTATTGGATTTCAAAATGCACTAAAGAAGAAATATAAACCAGGAGATTACGTAATGATAAGACTTATAGGAAGAAGTAAATTAAATCCTTACTTTTACGGACCTTTTAAAGTTGTTAATAAACAAAAATTCAATACCTTAGTATTAGAAGATCCAACTACTGGAAAACTCTTAAATAGAAATGTTCATATTAAAAATGTTTTTCCATATGTACTTCAAGAAAATTCTTTGACTTCAAGGGACGAAGTCATCTCTTAAGGGCCGACGAATTGATACAGATTGGAATTCTTAAGCATAAAATTATTAGAAAGCTTGAATAATATCTAACCTATTCAACAACAAATTAATAAATTAAAATTTGAAATTAAAATCATAATAAAAAAATTTATTTTAATTAAATTCTAAAACTCGAAATTATACTTTAATTCTATTTTAATTTTTAAAATAATGAAATATTAATGTTAATTAATTTCTCTTTTTAATTAAAAGTAAATAGTTTGTAAACAATTTTCTCTTTTTTTTTATTATTTTGAATTCTTTGTTTATAATAATTCTTGTATTAATTGTTTATTTGTTTATTTTATTGTTTATTTTTATAAATATAATTATTCTTAATTATTTTATTATTAAAAATTGTAAATACTTTAAATTATTGTAAAAATATAAATACTTGTAAATATTTTATAAAATTAATTTCTCGTTGTTATTAGAAATGTAATAAAAAAAATAATAACCAAATATTATAATAATAAATAATAATAAAAATTAATAAATAATAATAAAAAAAATTAATAAATATAATAATAAAAATTAATAAATATAATAATAAAAATTAATTCTAAACACAAAAGAAATGTATAATTTTGAAAAATTAATAACAATTCAGTGTTAAGCTAGAATAATAATAACTTAATTATTAATAATAATAACATAAATTCATTTATATTAAATTTATATTAATTCAAACTTGATACATCTATTATCACTTTTGAAGTAATAACTTCAAATTAAGATAATAGAATCGTTTGTCATTTAATGGTAAAGAACGAACATATAATGGATTATTAATTAGAATTTCAACTTACTTTAGAATCCATTATATTATTCTTTACTTAATATTACTTTACTATATTTTCTATACTAAAATATTTTCTAAATATATTTATTTTTTTTTATATTTTTATTAAAAGTTTCTAAAATATTATCAATAATTTTATATTTTTATTATTAATATCAATATCTATAATTTAACCTTAAATTTTATTATTTTATTAAAGTGTTTATTATCAATATTAATATTTTATTTTTATTTTCAAATATATTATTATATTATTATTATATTGTATCAATATTAAACTTGTATTCTTTTTAGTATTTTATTTTATTTTTAAATTGATTATTTTATATTTTTATTCCCCACAAATAAAATCAAATCTTAATTGATTAATAATAAATATTAAATATATTATAGTTTTTAAATTTATTTTATATAAAATATAAGAATATTATATTAACATTCTTGATTAAAATAACTTTATTTTTCTGTAAAATCTTTTTAAATTTTGCTTGTTACTTTTCGTATATATTAAATAATTTAGTTTTAGTATATGAAAAATAATATAAAATTATATAAACAAAATTTATTAAAATAAAAATACTTATGAATTAGTTAATTTAAATTAATATAAAATTTTAAGTAATTAGTAATAGTAAATATTTTTTTTTTTTAAATATGATAATAAAATGTAGAAAGGCTTTACATATTTATTTTTTTTCAAAAAGTATAAATAAGTGAAGTTTTTCAATAATTAAAATGTAGACAGAAAAATATTGAAAATAAATAATTAAATAAAAATTCTAATAAAACCCGAACCATAACATAATTTATGGTGGAGATATCGGGGTATATTAGAAAAATAAAATTTAATATTATTTATTAATTAAATTATTTAACAAAGCCTTGGATATAGATTTCCGGGCTAAGTTTAACCTACATAGTAATTGGGCTAGTAGGCTCTGGACTGCTGTATTTTATATTGAATACAGTAGCCGTGGTACCCGCGTGGCATGACGCCGTGAAGAGGCAAGCTGCACGTCAGACAGGGTATACTATCAGATTATCCATAAGTTTTGTTAAATAATAATAATTAATAATTTAATATTAATATTAATAATAATAAAAGTTATCATAAAAAAAAAAAAAAAAAAAAAAAAAAAAAAAAAAAAAAAAAAAAAAAAAACTCTGGAAAACTTTAGTTTTTGTAGTAACTTTATTTAATTATAGATTATAGATAAAAAAATAATAATAAAAAAAAAAAAATAATAAAAAGTTAACAAATTTACGAAGTTAATATTCGAGTAAGACAGTGTTAGCTTGCAGGATATTAATTTCATAAACTCTTATTTACAATTTTGCAAGGTTTTGTAGATTGTAAACGCGAGTATCTCAAGGAACAAATCCTTGACAATTAGGCAAATACGCCCTAGAACTATAAAACCTTCACGCTGAAGGCAACTACACACTTCAACAGGTGATAGTTTGTTCACTCGCGCAGAAAATAAGAGGTGGGTCAGGTTCGATCCCTGATAAAACCCTGGTCATTCTTGCGAAGTGACGTTAAAATATATAGTTTTTTTTTTATTTTTATTTTAGGCTTTTATAAATTTGTTCGCCTATTATTATTATTATTATTATTATTTTTTTTTTGCAATAAAATAAAAATATATATATATTTTTTCCTTTTATTAAAATAATAAATATTTCATTAATAAATTTTTTTTTTTAATAAATAATAAATTAAATTTTTCTTTAGTGTAGAACAAACTTTTAAAAAAAAAAAAAAAAAAAAAAAAAAAAAAAAAAAAAAAAAAAATTTTTTTTTTTAACCAATAGTATTATCATAGATATAGATTTATATATGTAAAAAAAAAAAAAAAAAAAAAAAAAAAAAAAAAAAAAAAAAAAATTTTTAATTAATGATAAATATTAAAATAATAAGCAAAAAAAAATTTTTTTTTTGTAGTACAAATTTTTAATTTTTTTTTAAATAAGAATAAATTTTATAAATAAATTTTTTTTTTTTTTATTAATAATTCTAAATAATAAATTGTAATTTTTTTTTATGTTTATCAGTTTATTTTATTTTTTTTTAATATATACATGTACAATATATATATATAGAATATATAAAATTAGATTATTATTATTATTTTTCAAATAAGTGTATTATTTTTATGATTTTATATAATTAAATTTTTTTTTTTCGAAATTTTTATAATTGAAATATTTTTTTGTGTGTGTTAAATTTTCTATTATTCGTTATATAATTAATTAAATTTTAATTAAAAAGAAAAATATAAATAAGCTGTCTTACAACTCTCTACGCGGGATAGTTGAACACCCACACATAATACTTTATTGTTTTGATCTTGTTGATACTGGGAAGGATACGTTATTATCTTCTTTATTACTAACAATAAGTTAGCCAAATTAAAAAGAATTTAATATTGCTACCTTCTTTTTATTAAGTTTCTTAATAATTAACAATCGACATTATCAACTTATCAATAAAGAGCTAAGGGGACTTATTGTAAGAAGGGTTAACAAGCTATATATTTGATGGTTCAACACTATATAGTTTGGCTTGTATTTTAACTTTTTATTTAATATTTCATTAAATGTTATAACAAAGAATTAATAGAATAATAAATATATACAAAAAAGAAATAAAAATAAAAATAAATATACATTATTATTATTATTTAAGTATTTATACAATTTGCTTTATGTTATATTAATTATTTTAATAAAGGAAATAAATATATTAAATAAAATTAAATAAAGAAGTTATTACTACAAATAAATTTAAAAAAAAAAGATTAAGATATACATATTTTGTGTATTAATGCTTAAGAGAATATAATAAACATTAAAATTCATAATAAAAAGCTTCAGATTTTCAAATTGCGTTTTTGAGTCTGAATATTTTTTTTTTTAGTTTCAGATTTTCGAAGGGTGTTTTCGAGTCTGAATTAATTTATCAGATTTTCAGAGAGAGATTCTGAGTCTGAATTATTATTGGAATAAAGAATTGGATTGTCAGAGGGTTTTCTGAGTCCATAATTATATTATTATAAAACAAAGATAAATTTATTTTTTTTTTTTTGTTATTAAATATATTTTTAAAGTAAACATATTTTTAAATTGGATATCATAGCATTAATACCATTTTTAAATTTTCAAATGGCTGAAAATAAAATCAATTTTAAAGAATTAAAAAAGGAATTAAAAGATATCGAGAAAATTTCAAAGGAAAATCTCGATATCAAATCTTGGGAATCAGAAATCCGATTATGGATAAAACTTGAGGAAGTTACTGATCCCAAAAAGATTTTTACCGCCTGCTTACTCACGTCTACTGGAGAGCCTCGCGAAGTTATCCAGGATTTAATTGAAAGTTACAGTACCGATTCGGAATCAGAAAGTGAGGACGAAGAAGAAGAAGAATCTGATTCAGAAGAAAAGAAAAAAGATGAATATCCTTCCTTAAAGGAAATTGTAGAAGCAATAGAAACTTTTTATGGTCTTAAAGAAGACCAGAATATGTTACTTCGTGAGCTCCGTGCTTTAAGAATTAAAAGAAATGAGCGAGTAAAAGACTTTAATACTCGTTTCCGATCCATATATTTGAAATTAGATAAGAAAAGAAAGAAGCGAGTCAGTGTTCTCGATTATATTGATGCTCTTAGGAACAATGAAGAAGCTTGGAAAAAGGTCTCCCTTAAGGATGACATTTCTTTAAATCGGGCGTTTGACATTGCCGAAAAAGTTGATAGAGTAATGAATTTGAGACCCTCAAAAGAGTACTCAACTGAAATTGTCAACCCAAGAATAAATATCAGGAATAATTATCAAAACAACAGAAAGGTAGTAAGAGAGAATTATGAAGTTAGAAGCCCAAAAAGAAATAAAGATTACGAATTGGAGGACTTAACAAAAAAAATGAAAAATCTTACCATTAAAGCCTGTTTTTATTGTAGCGATCCAGGACATTTGCAGTATAATTGTCCTAAGTTAAATGCAATTATTCAAGAAAATAAGAAACGGTTATATAGTGGAAAATCTTTAAACCACTAAAAGGGAGAGGAAGCACTCCCTATAAAAATAAAATAGCTTCATTACAATACAAATCCATTCCTAGTAGTACAAATGATTATAATAAGGAAGAAAAAGAAGATGCTTCCTATACTAATGAAACTCACAAAGAATCCGATAATGAGAATGATGTAGAATTTATAGTTAGTGCGACAAAAAGGAAGTTGACGACTAACGATGAAACTAGTGAAAATAATGAAAAGAGACAACGTAAAAGTCTCAAAGATAATCCTACCCCTATAACAACTCCTGCAATAAGAAAGATAAAAGAGAAGGAAATAGAAAATAGAATAATTGTTAAAAATAAAAATCAACTACATCCTTCGATAATGGCGCAGCCTAATATAAATATTGAGAAAGCCAAAGAAAAACAAATTCGGAATAAAGAAAGAGCTAACTTTGGAAATAACAAGGGAAAAAGGAAGGAAAGGGAGGATAATATTACTATAAGAGAAAAGCAAAGTCTGGATTCTTCAAAACAAAAAAATAGCATCATTACTACTAGTGATAAAATGCATCAACGATTAAATAAATTAATTGATAATGAAAACGATAAAATTATTAAAACAAAACAAATCAATGAAATGGAAGTTATTGAAGTTCCTGAAAAGCTTAATGACGAAGGTCATGAGAATATTACATTACAGAAGCTCATAGATTTTCAAGAGCCTAAAGAAAAAGCAACAATTAGTAGAACGCTTAGGAACATCAAGATGTGTAAGGATCAGGAAGAATATAATGTTTTACAAGATTTGAATGAAACCAAGTGTAATATTAGTTTCGGTCAGCTCCTCAATGTTTCTCCAAAAGTCAGAAGTCAAGTAAGTCAAGGATTAAAATTAGAAAAACCTGAAAAGAAAATAATAGGTGCATTAAACAATACTATTGCTGCTGCTACCTTGGTAAATAATATTGATCACTCTTATATTAGCAAAAGTAAGGAAACCTCAGAAGAAGATATTGCCATGGTTGATGTAACAGTAGATGAAATTCCTGGTAAAGCACTAATTGATTCTTGTAGCAATCTCAATGTTATCACAAAAAAATTTTATGAGAAATTACCTGGAAATTATGAAGAAGTAGGTATTAGTCGTGGAAGGATACGTTTAGCGACTAAGAATGATGAGTATTCAGAAGGAATCATTGTACGAATACCTGTTAAGATTAATGATTATAAAATGATAGTAGATTTTCGTATAATTGATGATGATGACCCATTTTATGATTTGTTGATTAATTTTCAAACTCAAGTAGAACACAATCTTTTTATCCATCCTATAAGATATAGTTTATGTCAATTTAATTCTCAAGGACTAATCGACGTTATAGCTCCTATTAATAATAATTTCCAAGAAGAAGAAAAATTAGTATGTATAGTAAGGAAAATACTTGAAGATGAAGACACAACTAATGAATTAAAGAAACTTGAAGGTCTATCTCCGCAAGAGTATATCCATGATAAAAAATTTTTAGCAAGCCTTTGTAAAGATTATAAAGATGTAATAGTAAAATTACTTGAAGAAAACTTGGACATTATAGCGACATCTTCTGAAGAATTAGCACCGTCAGACTTGGCCCCTCATAAAATTAACTTGAAAGCGAACGCAAAACCTGTTAAACAAAGATGTTACAGAGTAACCAAATTTAAATCTGATATTATTAAAGAAGAACTAATTAAACTTATTAAGAAAAAGCTAGTTGTACCATCATATTCAGAATGGTCTTCACCTGTTGTTGTGGTCCCAAAGGCTAATGGAAAATGGAGATTGTGTGTGGACTACCGCAAGGTGAATGATCTAACCGAAAAAGACTCTTATGCCCTTCCTTATATTGACGAGATATTTGACAGTCTAGATGGTGCCAAAATCTTTACTACTATGGATCTATACTCAGGTTACCATCAAATCCTAATGGACGAAGAAAGTGTTGAAATAACCAGTTTTACAACCAAATTTGGCAACTACCAATTCAAAGTTATGCCTTTTGGATTAACTGGAGCTCCGGCTACCTTCCAACGGGAAATGAATAGAATTTTATTTCCTTTAATTGGAAAATGTGTTTTCAACTTTATTGATGATATACTTATATATTCAAAAACTGTCGAAGAACATATCCAACACATAAAACAAGTATTAGCAATCTTCAAGGAACATAAATTAAAAATTAATATTGAAAAATGTCACTTTATGCAAACGGAAGTTGAAGTTCTTGGTCACAAGATTTCTACTAAGGGTCTTAGTCCTCAAAATAGTAAAATTGAAGCAATTAAAGCCTGGAAAGAACCCACGAATATACATGAGTTAAGATCATTCTTAGGTGCTGTAGGATATTATAGGAACTTTATAAATGAATATGCTCAAACCTCAGCTCCTCTTTGTAAGCTATTAAGAAAAGGCGTAAAATATAAATGGAATAATGAACAAAAACAAAGTTTTACCAAATTAAAAAAAAATTAATTAATGCTCCTATTTTAAAATATCCTGATTTTTCCAAAGAATTCATTATTCGAACAGATGCATCATATGAAGGTATTGGTGGAGTTTTATTGCAGAAAGACGAATCGGAAATAGAACACCCGATTCATTTCATTAGCCGTAGCTTAACCAAAGCAGAAAAGAATTATGGAATAACTGATTTGGAAGGAACGGCTTTATATTATTGTATTACTAAATTAAAACCTTATATTATGGGAAGCCCCTTTAGAACCATAGTTTTTACAGATCACAAACCTCTACTAGGTTTATTTAATAATAAGGAACCGAATAATGCACGACAAACAAGATGGTGTTTGACTGCAAGTATGCTAAAAGTGGATATTCGCTATGAGCAAGGTAAAAAGAATGTAGTAGCCGACGCTTTATCTAGAATGAAGAACGATAAAGAACAAAAGGTATTAGCTATAAAAACGAATAAAGATGATGAAAATGATTCACTTTCTAAAGTAATTAAAGAATTTATTGAAGAAAAATTTACAAAGATTGATGGTATAGATTATTTTATAGATGGAAATAATTATAGAAAACTTGTTACCGAAACAAATGAAAAACTAAAATTAATTATCGAAGCACATCATGTTGGCCATGAAGGTTATTATAAAACATATCAAAGACTTAGAAAAAGTTACTACTGGAATGATATGGTCAACGATATAAAACGAATAATTTCAAAATGCGAAAAATGTCAGTTAAATCGCCCTCAGCCATATCCAGAACCAACCGAAAACATTCCAACAGAAGTTGAAGGCCCTTTTACTCATCTTGGACTTGATATTATTGGTCCCTTAATAAAGACTGGTAATAAAAACCAATATATCATTGTTGCGGTGGATTATTTCACAAAGTGGGTGGAGGCTGAACCTACTGAAAATATTACATCTAAGGACATTATTAAGTTTTTAATAAATGTTTTCGCTAGACATGGAGTTCCTCAAGTCATTACAACGGATAATGGCGTTCAATTCGCATCGGATATGACTAAAATATTCCTGGACTTATATGATGTTTACGTAAAATTTACCACTACCTATCACCCAGAAAGTAATGGATTGGTTGAAAATAGGAATAAAGAAATTGGTAAATTATTGAGATTACTTGGTGAAGAAAATAAAGACTGGGATGAGGTATTACCTTCAGCCTTGTGGGCCCTTAGAACTACAAAGAATTCTGTAACCAAACATTCTAGCTTCGAATTAGTTTATGGTCGTGAGGATCAACAGCCTTTCGACATTGCTGCTAGACCTACACAAGGAGTGAATAAATCTTCAGATGAAATTCTTTTAGAAAAATTTATCTCACATTATAGGTGGACCATAGAAGCAGCTGAAAATGTAAAGAACGCAAGTAAATATTGGGCCAATCGAAGGGAAGAAAAAAATAGCATGAAAAATTCCAAAAACATAAGAATCGGTGATTTAGTTCTTGTTCGAAATTTTAGTCGTTCTAAATTAGAACCTTATTTTGTCGGTCCTTTAAAAGTAATAAAAAAACAATTTAATACCGTAACACTTGCGGACCCAAATACTATGATTCAAATGAATCGTAATGTCCATTTGAAAAATATAGTAAAGTATAACTCAGCTATAGATTAGCTTGAGTCTTAGTGGGGGCATCTTGGTAAAGAACGAACATATAATGGATTATTAATTAGAATTTCAACTTACTTTAGAATCCATTATATTATTCTTTACTTAATATTACTTTACTATATTTTCTATACTAAAATATTTTCTAAATATATTTATTTTTTTTATATTTTTATTAAAAGTTTCTAAAATATTATCAATAATTTTATATTTTTATTATTAATATCAATATCTATAATTTAACCTTAAATTTTATTATTTTATTAAAGTGTTTATTATCAATATTAATATTTTATTTTTATTTTCAAATATATTATTATATTATTATTATATTGTATCAATATTAAACTTGTATTCTTTTTAGTATTTTATTTTATTTTTAAATTGATTATTTTATATTTTTATTCCCCACAAATAAAATCAAATCTTAATTGATTAATAATAAATATTAAATATATTATAGTTTTTAAATTTATTTTATATAAAATATAAGAATATTATATTAACATTCTTGATTAAAATAACTTTATTTTTCTGTAAAATCTTTTTAAATTTTGCTTGTTACTTTTCGTATATATTAAATAATTTAGTTTTAGTATATGAAAAATAATATAAAATTATATAAACAAAATTTATTAAAATAAAAATACTTATGAATTAGTTAATTTAAATTAATATAAAATTTTAAGTAATTAGTAATAGTAAATATTTTTTTTTTTAAATATGATAATAAAATGTAGAAAGGCTTTACATATTTATTTTTTTTCAAAAAGTATAAATAAGTGAAGTTTTTCAATAATTAAAATGTAGACAGAAAAATATTGAAAATAAATAATTAAATAAAAATTCTAATAAAACCCGAACCATAACATTAATTATTTGTTTTAAAACTTTATTGAAAAATAATACTAAATATTAAAATAATAAAATAATTGTAATTATTGATTCTGTTATATCCATGAGGTAGCTGCAATTATACTAGGGTTGGCATTTTGATTAAAGGAAGTTAGCCTTCTTCCATTATCTAGTTTTTTTGAGAATATAAGGAATTAATATAATTTTCATAATTTGGATCATTTTGGAATCTATCAAAAGCAACGCAATCTTTTAAAACATGATCCGGTTGATGACAGAAATAACAGGTTTTAATTTTTAAATTTTTCATTTGATTAGTTAAATCGTCTATAACATCGGAATTATTATTATAATTATTTGTATTGTGATTCATATTACGATTATTGTTATTACTATTATTATAATTATTACCATTGTTATAATTATTATTAAAATTATTGTTACCAAGATTATTGTTATTATTAAAACTATTAAAATTTGGGTTTCTAAAATTTCTCAAAACGCTAGAATTCATTCTAGATGATGAATTTAATGATACATTATTAAATCTTCTTATTCTATTAAAATTTCCTGAATTGTTAAATGTATTAAAATTATTATTAAATGGAGTGAAATTTGAATTATTATTATATTGATCAATGAAAGCATTATTAAGGTTTGATCTACCAGATTGGGAAAAATTATTTCTTCTATTATAATTATTGATATTACCATAAGGACCCCACATTTCTTGGTTTCCTTGAGATTGAGTTAATATATTTTCATATTTCTCAGCTAATTTACAGGCAGTTTCAAGGTCAGGAGCTTCAGCCATGGCGATTCTTTCATAAATTCTACTACGAGGTCTCAAGGCATTTTCATAGTCGATCACTGAGAAGGAAGATTGGTCTGCGGAATCTAATTGATCATATAACTCTAAGAATCTAGTATTAAAGTCGTAAATACTTTCATTTGGATTGATCATAATTTTCTTAATTTGTCTTAATTTGTCTTCTTTCAGATTTTCTCTCCAATATTTCTTTTTAATTAGGTATACACATTCATCTAGTGTTAGAATCCGATTCAACTTGACTTGTTCCATATGAAGTACACGAACTATATCATCCTCACAGGATGCAATGATATAACTGAATTTTCCTGCATCCGTTACAATACGTTCCCTTCTAAACCAGTCAGTAATACGAAACTTCCAAATTTCTGCATCTTTATGAACACCTCCAATCCTTGGTAGAGTTCTAGTATCGACATCATCGTTATCCACTAGAGTTGTCGAAGTAGTAGGTGAACTTGACATTTTAAGAAAATTCCAAATAATGAGTAGTATATATATATAAATACAATAATATATAGTCTTATTAACTAATAAAACGCGTTCAATAATTTATAAAATTAAATATATATTTTATCACTATTAAAAATTTTTACTATTTATTTTTGTTACTAAGTATTATTATCAATATTAATATTATTATAATTATTATTTATTATTATTATATATATAATTTTTTTTTTTTTTTTTTTTTTTTTTTTGACGCGTAATTATTAATTTTCAACTAATATTTTATTTAAACTTAATAAATTAACACAGGAAAATAATTATAATAAAAATATATCTCTTAATAAAACACTTATAAAAATAATACAACTATATTATTGCACATCCCCGATATCTCCACCAATTTTTGATATACGGGACTTTTATGTGCTATATTTTAATTATAATAATATAGTTATATCTTTATTTAATTTATTATTCCTTTTCCTAAAAACTAAAAAACCCCCTTTCTAAATTAATTTATTAGAAATTGGTTATTATTAAGAAATTACATTTTAAAATTATAAAATTTAATAGTATGAAATATATTTTAAACATATAATATAAATTATATATATATAAGAATACAATATCTATATTTAAATAATAAATGTATATTATATGTAAAATAAAAAATAAATATAAAATAATACATAATAATATATTGTATAATATAATAAAAATCCTATTAAAGTTAAATATAAAAATATTATTATATTTTAATATAATAATATATAATTATAAAATAAATAATATAATATAATATATTATAAAATAATATGTAATTTAATATATATTATAATAGTAATTATAATATAATAATGAATAATTAATAATATATTATAAAAATTATTATCAAAAGATATAAATTTAATATTTAATAATTATTATTAAATATACAAATATGTTACTACACATATTTGTTTTAGATCATTATTTAATATATATTAAATTCAATATGTTAATAATATTTAGTAATTAGTTGGCCTAGACTAATTCCTAAATATTTTAATAATAATTATTATATTATTAATTATTAATATTGAAATTCAAATAACTGAATTATTGAAATTGAAATTGAAATTGAATTAAATGGAAATTCAGTTATTATCTTAACATTACTAAATTGTACTTTCCTATATTCTTGATAACCTAAACTTAATAATAAAATTTAATTTATTTTGATATAAATTAATTTTAACTTGTAAATAATGTAAATAAATTTTAATTAATTATTTTATTGTTATATTATTAAATATATGTATATTAAAATACAATTGTAAATATTAAAATTATACTTTTAAGATACTAAACTATTAAAACTATTAATTAAATATTATTATAAAAATTATTATAAAATTATTAATATTATAAAATTATTAAAATTATTAAATATTATTATAAAAATTTATATATTATAACTATTAAATATTATTATAAAATTATTAAGATTATTAATTAAATTTATTATTAAAAATTATTATTAAAAATTTTTACTTATTATAAAAATTATTATTTAAATATTATCAAATTTATTAATTAAATATTATAAAAATTTTATTTTATTTTGAAAATAATTACAAGTATTATTTAAAATAATTAAAGATTATTAAATTTATTATATTAATCTTTAAAAACAATTTATTTAACTTAAAAATATCACGGAAAATAGTAAAAACTATTTTCTATATATTTATTTTATAATTATTTTTAATTAAATTATATTTGAATATTATATTATTATATTTATAAAAATTAAAACAAAAATGAATTATTGATATAAAATTAATTCAATAATTCTATAAAATTACTTAAATTATAAACAATTAATTATACTTTAAATTTATAAAAAAATATAAATATTGTAACAATTTCTTAAAAATTAAATATGTGTACTTTAAATAATAAAATTTTATATTAATAAAAAAAAAAATAAATAACTTTTAATAAAGAATTATTTTTTTTTTATTTAAAATCAAAGCAGGGTAATACCCGTCCCCCCCTGCTTGATTTTAAATATCTAAGTGTCAACCCCGAGTCTACCAAGAATTTGTAAGAAATTACTTATAAAATTAATTATAAATAATTTCTTAACTACAAATTAACATTAATTATTACTAATTAACATTAATTTGAGAAAATAAAATTAAATATAATTAAATAAATATAAAATAATATAAATAAATAATTATACTTAACTTAAATATAAGATAGAGTTTATTATAGAAAGTTTATAATAAACAATAACACAAAAGGAATAAAAGACACAAATATTTATAAAATATGTTTTATTTAAAAGGTTTTGGTTTATTAATTAATTATTTTATTTGAATTATTATTTATTATAAAAATTCTAAAATAATAACTCTTGATTTCTCGAAGAGAACTCAAGAGAATCAAATATATATAAATTAATAAATAAATATTATTGGTTAAAATAAATACAATAATTTAATGTATTAAATTAATGTATTAAATAAGAAAGATAGATAAATTTTATAATAAATTTATCTATATTTCTTACATTGCTCCCTTTACTTAATGAATTTGTATAAATTCATTATTATAAAGGAAGTAGTAAATTTAAAATAAAAATTATATTAACCAAAAATATAAAATTAAATAATTTATTAAAAGTTTTGCTAACCTTAACTTTTTAACATCTAGAGAAAAGATTAGCGGAAAAACTCTAGACGAATCAATATTAAGTAAAACCAATTAACTTGGGAAAAACCTTAATATTGTTTTCTAAACTAATATATAAATATAAGTGAATAAATAATTATAAAATTAAATAAAATAACTATAATTATTAAATGTATAAATAAAAATAAAGTTAAATAAAATGACTATATTATTAAATGAATAAATAAATATTAAATTAAATAAATTATAATAACTAAGAAATGTAAATGAATTATTAATAAATTTATTTGTATTTCTTACATTGCTCCTTTTCATTTGAATTGTTCAATGAAAGAAGAACAATTTAAGAAGTAATAAATTAAGAAATATTAAGTAGAAATAAAATAAAATTTAAATAAAATTAAAATAAATATTTAATTGCAATTTCAATTTAAAATTGAAATTTAAATTTTGAATTAAAATTTTATTTTAGATAAATAATTAAATGAACAATAATTTATAAATTTATATTATATATTATATATATTTTGTATTAATAAATAAATAAATAATAATAATAATAATTAATTTTACAATATATATATATATTGTATATTATTCATTAAATGAAAGAAAATAATAATAATTTTAAATTATATATTATATATTATATATTTTTCATATTTATTAAATAAATAATAACATTTTATTATTTATATTATATATATGTTATATTATTCATTAGATAAATAAATAAGTAATAATTTAAATTATACATATGAATTATTTATTAAATAAATAAATAATAATATTTTATAATTTTTTATATTAAATTTTATATGTATATTTTGAAATATTTATTAAATAAATAATAATAATATTTTATAATTTTTTATATTACATATATATATATATGTATTTTTTTTTTTTTTTTTTTTTTTTTTATAGATATAACGAGATATAGCTTTTGCCGATATCTGTTTTAACAAAGGGCAATTAGTAATTAACAATTATATTATTAATAATAATATATTATTTCAATTACGTAGAAGTGAATTTCAATTTTTATATCACTTCAGCCCTAGTGTTAATATCTATATGTGATCATAGAACATTGTAATTATATATTTAAATATATCTTATAATTTTTTAAAATTTTATTTTCGTTCGTATGATCAATATTAAAAACTTTTTATTATTATTATTTATTATTATTATTACTTTATTTATCATAATTATAATTTTATTTACTATTATTATTATTATTATTATTATTATTATTATTATTATTGTTAGCTTTATTAAATTTAGATCTATAATAATATTCCTTATGGAATATGGTATACAAGGGAAATAAGTGTATGATCTATCTTTCAGCTTTAAATAAGTAATAAAGTCACATGTTACAACATGCGTTTTCCATAACATAAAATAAATTAAAAATTAATTAAATAAATATTAAAAGATAATTAACATAGATTTATACAAGACGATAGATCATAATACATTTAAGTAATCATTAAATATAAATAAATAAATACACATAAATATAAATAAATACTATAAATAAATAAATTAAATATATAGTTAAATTATGAGTGCAGTTAACACTCCCCCTCAAATAATATTTTTAGATAAAAATGTTGTTTGTAAATTTTTGTATCTTTGGTCCATTTGAGTCCTTGGTTAATATGTCCGCTAGCATGTTTTCAGTATCAATATATTCTAATTTTACTTTCTTCTTTGCAATATTGTCCCTGTTGAAATGATATCTTACACTTATATGCTTTAATTTTGTATTTATTTCTCCGTTCTCCATTATTTTCTTACTTGCTTGATTATCTGTATAGATTTTAACAGTTATCCATTTGTTTAAAATTTCTTTTATTATATTTCTAATCCATAATATTTTCTTTATATTTTCGGAAGTGCTTATGTACTCTGCTTCAGCAGTAGACGTAGCAACACTTGTTTGTTTCTTGGACAACCAGCATATCGGACTTGTTCCCATAAGTATTATTCCTCCTGAGGTAGATTTTCTATCTTCCAAACAGCCGGCAAAGTCAGAGTCGGTATATGCAACAAGCTCCCCCTTTCCATTATATTCTATCTTAAATTCTTTGGTACTATTAATATATTTTAGAATATTTATTATTTTGTTCCAATCCGATATAGTTGGATTTTCACATTTTCTTGAAGCTTTATTTACAGCGAAAGTTATGTCAGGTCTAGTACATTTCGAAAGGTATATTAAGGAACCTATTGCGCTTTTGTAGATTGTTTTATCGAAAGGTTTATTGTTTTCTGATATTTTATTATCACCAGTACATGGTGTTTTTCTTTTCTTTGTATTATCAATATTAAATTTATATAACATATTATTTATAAAATTTTTCTGTGAAATAATATATGAATTATTTTCTTTCTTTACTTCAATTCCTAATATGTATTCAATTGGATCACATTTAGATATTTTAAATTTTGATTTTATTTTATTTATTATTTGTTTAATGTATTCGTTTTCTCCAGCGATGACCATGTCGTCCACGTATAAGCCGATAATGCATTTTGTTATATTATTTTTTGTAAATTTGAAAATACATTGTTCGGATTTAATTTGAATGAACTCATTTTTTATTAGGAATTTTCTAATGGTATTATACCATTGTCTACCAGATTGCTTAAGGCCATACAAAGCTTTGTTGAGCTTCCAATATCCCCGCCCAAAGCGCGTATCGCCTTTAGGAATAGTAGTATAAATATCTTTATCAAGCGGAGCATTAAGGTAAGCGGCCTTTATATCTAGCTGGAAAATATTCCACTTAAGAGCAGCAGAAATAGCGAATATTAATTTAAGACCATCAATGTTTAGAGTAGGAGAATAAGTTAATTCATAATCGATTCCCCATTTTTGTTTAAATCCACGAGCAACTAAACGAGCTTTATATTTATAAATATTATTATTTGAATCACGTTTAGTGTTGAAAACCCATTTTGTGGTAATGATGTTCTTGTTTTTAGGTACATTTTTAACAAAAGTCATAATATTATTAGAATAAAGGTTATTAAGTTCATCATTAATAGCCTCAATCCAGTTATTTTTGTCTTCACTGTTTATTGCTTCTTCATACGTATTAGGAATGTGACAAAATATAGAAGCAATAATAATGTCGTTGATTTGGTCTAGTTTTCTACGAGAACTAATATTAGTAGGTGCAGTCTCTTTATATTTTGGACTAAGTGGTCTTTTATGGATATTGCCATATTCTGTATTGGCTACAATGTCATCCATAATTTCATCTTTATTAAAATCAATAACACTTGATGCATCTATAAGAGATTTGTGGGCATAATTTTCTTTGTTTACTATATTATTGTTGTTAAATTTATTATTTATTTCGTTATTATTAGTAGGTGAAATTTCGTCTGTTTTTTGAGAAATTTGGTTGGTTGAAGAATCGGTTATTAAAGGTAAATTCTGATTAATATTATATGGAAGAGTTATATTTTTAAGATTTTCCATTACCGTATTTTTATTATCTGAAGGAATATTATTGATATCTATTGTAGGAGTGGAGAAATTATAGTTTTTCTTCATAGAGTCGCTGGATTTTGAATTTTGTTGAATTAATTTATTATTTTTCGATAAAAAATTTTTATTAATAAAATTTTGATCATTTTTTGGAAAATTTTTGATATTCATTGATTTATTTGAATTATTAATAGATTTATGTGAATCATTATTGTTGTCATATGTAATATGTGATTCATTAGTGTTATTTGAAATTATTGAATTATTTGAAAATTTTTTGATATGATATGAATGTGATTTTGCTTCGGCCAATAGATTTTCTTGAATTTTTTCATCATTTTTTGAAAAATTTTTATTATTAAAATTTTTTTTCATATTATTATTATTTATTGTAAAATTCTGTAAATTTTGGCTTGATTTTTCATTATTTAAAAATATTTTATTTTTATCAAAATTTTCAAATTCGGTTATTTTTTCTTTTCCTTTGTTCCTGCTGGAAGTTGAGGCGGCGTAAGCAGGATCTTCTGGTTTATATTTTTCAATAATGTTAGAATTAAAATTGGTATTCTTAGTATTATTTCTAAACTTTTTATTATAATTTTTATTTATTATTTCTAAATTTCTATTTATCTCATTCAAATAACTATTTTCAGAATTATTTTTGTCAACATTGTTGAAATTGAATTTCAATTTAAATTCACAATTATTTTTATTTTTAATTTCAGGATTAATTTTAGAATTAATTTCAACATCTTTATTTAAATTATGGTTATTTTTCTGGTTTATATCTTTATTATCAAATTCTTGATTTTCTTCATTTAACGATATATTATTGACATGCTTATTTTTAATGTAATTACTTTTATGTTCTGTATTAGTAGTCCTTTCATTATTAATATTTTCATTTAAACTGTTTTCTTCATTTAAGATGTTTCTTCCATTAAAATTATTTTCATTGTTCATATTATTATCTTCATTTATATTATTATCTTCATTTATAATATTATCTTCTGGATTCATATCTTTTCTATTGTTATCTTTCATAAATGAGAAGTAAGAGTCTTTATAATTGCTTGTTTCGTATTTGTGTTTACTAGGCTCTTCTTCAACGAATTCTACATCGTTAGTATAATGTATTTTATTATTTTCAATATCCATGATAATATATGAATATTTTTTATCATCAAATCCCAAGAATACGCCCTTCTTAGCATTTGGTAAAATTTTTGATTTGTGTTGTGTATCATCCCTGTAATAACACACACAACCAAAAGTTTTTAAATGTTTTAACTCTACCTTTTTGTTGTAAAATACTTCATTGGGTATTAAAAATTTATTTCCTGAATGGGGAATTAAGTTATATATGTAGCATGCCTGTTTTATGGCGAAATTCCAAAAGTTTTCTGATAATTCTGCCCAATATAGAAGAGTTTTAGCTGAATTTCTAAGAGTTCTGTTTATTCTTTCAGCTTTTCCATTAACTTCAGGACAACCTGGGGGAGAATAGGTTTTTTCTATTCCATTTTCTTTACAGTATTTATTAACTGTTTTATTTTTAAATTCCTTTCCTCCATCTGATTTAAATATTTTAATATTATATTCTTCAAATTGGTTATTTAAGTACTTGAAGAATTCCACAATTAATTCGGGAGCTTCGGCTTTAGATTTTAAAGTATATATCCATACTTTTCTTGAGAATTCATCCATGAATGTAATAAAGTATTTTTTATTATTGATAGATGAATTGTATGGACCTGAAATGTCTGAATGTATTATTTCTAATATTTTCGTAGCTTTCGGTATTTTTCCTCCGTGTGATTTTCTTGACATTTTAGCTACTTTACATTCTATGCATTTAGGAGTTTTTATTTGGTGTAAACTTAGATATTTGTTTATGTTTTCTAGGTAATAATGACCTAGTCTTCTATGCCAAATTTCAAGGCTTTTTTCATCAACTTCGTTTAAAGCCATAATATTTTTATCCTTTTCTTCAAAGTTTTTATTAATCTTGTAAGTATTTACTAAGAATTGATTATCATTTGTAGAATAATAAGTTCCTATATATACATTATTTGGACCCCATAAGTTAAATCTACCACGTGTATAATCATCAGTGTCAATAATGACTCTATATCCTATTTTGGCCAGTTCTATTCCACTAATAAGATTTTTAGTTGCAGATTTTGAATATAATACCTTGTCTAGTCGTAAATATATTCCATTAATGTAACATTCGTAAGTACCATATCCTTCGAAGCTACACATTGTCCCATTGGCACATCTTAACTTTATTTTGCAGTGAATAAAATTATTTAGCAAATTAAAATCATTAGTTATATGTTCTCCAGCACCAGTATCATATAACCATTCACTAGTCTTATCATTTTCTTCATAATAATTGATGTTGTTTACATATAATTCCTCTTTTTTATTAGGAATTGTTATCTCCTTTGGAATAATAGAACTATCATTCACGTATTCAATTAATCCAGAAAATTTAACCTTATTGTTAATGTTTATTTCTTCTTGTTTTTCTATCAGTGCCCTTGCGTCTTCAAAATCAAAATTATCGTCATAACTACTGGCACTGTCTGGATCAGAAATTTTACTTATTAAATGTAAAGACTTCTTTGGATGATCATTTAATGTGGTCTTTACTTGAAGCTTTTCTTGCCTCCCTTTATTATGATTTGACTTCGTCTTCATATTATATATGCAGTTTCTGGTAGAGTGTCCTTTAACTTCACAAATGTGACGATATGATTTATTATTATTGTCTTTGTTACTATTATCTTTATTATTATTGTTATATTGGTTACCATTTTGCTTTCCTCTTTTCTTAGAGTTAGAGCTTTTGTTATTATGGTTGTTGTGTTCATTTTTCTTTGAGGAATTACTAGTTCTTCTTCCTCTACTGATAAAATCTAGATCCATTGGATCATCTTTTTCAATGGTTTTGTTATCTTCCCAATTTTCTAGGTAAGATTTTGCATAAATAAAACTTTTGAGATTATTAATATATACATTAGGGTCACTATTCAAATTAATTTGAATGATATTTTTATAATCATCCGGTAGTACGTTATAGAGATATTTTAATTTTTCCTTATCAGTGATCTCCACATGTTGTTCTTCCATATCATCGAAAGTTTCTTTCATAAGTTCTAGCTTTTCGATGATTTGATTTCTATCTCTGGCTTTAATACTTCTTAACCTTTTAAGCCAGTATTCCATATCAGCATTTGAATTTCCATATTTTGATTTGAGTCTTTCCATTATACGGAAACCATTATTAAGTCTGCTGATTTCTCTTAAGACAGAATCATCAACATTCTTACTGATCATGAGTATCATGTCAGCATCGATCCTTTCTGCTTCCTCAACTAATCTGATATGATTAAGAGGATTACCAAAAAAGTTAGTTAGCTGAGTATTGATATCAACGTCATTGTTTCGATTAACCTCAGCATTATTGTTTCGAATAGGTGCGGCAGGAGCTTGCGGCAACATTTTGGTAATTAATTTAGTAATTACCTTGTTGATAACATCGTTGACATTGGGGTTGTAATCAAAACCTACATCATTAAGTTTTCCAACGACGTCGACTTCCATGAATTCCTTAATACCTTGACGTTTAGCGGCATTGTCAATAAGGAATTTCCACTCATTAAAGTTGGATTTTCCATGGAGGCGTTGGTCTTTAGCTAAGTTAAAGTCTTGCATGATTTCGGAGCGGTGAAGCGAATTAATTAAGTACTTTTAATAATAAATAATATGAGTCAACTGAGACTCTTAATCTGTTAGCTTTATTAAATTTAGATCTATAATAATATTCCTTATGGAATATGGTATACAAGGGAAATAAGTGTATGATCTATCTTTCAGCTTTAAATAAGTAATAAAGTCACATGTTACAACATGCGTTTTCCATAACATAAAATAAATTAAAAATTAATTAAATAAATATTAAAAGATAATTAACATAGATTTATACAAGACGATAGATCATAATACATTTAAGTAATCATTAAATATAAATAAATAAATACACATAAATATAAATAAATACTATAAATAAATAAATTAAATATATAGTTAAATTATGAGTGCAGTTAACAATTATTATTATTATTTAATTTATTTATTTTTTATTTTTATTTATTTTAAAGAAAAGAAAACTGAACAACTTATCTTTTAAATTATTAATTTATTTTATTTATTATTTGTTTTTTGTTTGTTTATTTGTTTGTTTTGTTTTGTTTCCTGTTTTGTTTCCTGTTTTGTTTCCTGTTTTGTTGCTTTGTTTTGTTTTATTTTGTTATTTTGTTTTTGTTTTTGTTTTTGTTTTTTGTTTTGTTTTTGTTTTTTGTTTTTATTTTTGTTTTATTTTATTTTATTTTTTTTTTTTTTTTTTTTTTTTTTTTTTTTTTTTTTTTTAATAAGAAAAATATATATATATAATGTATATAATGTTATATATAAAAACAATTATATAATATTAAAATATAATATAAATATAATATTATAATAGATAAATATGTTATATAAAATAAAATAAAGTAAAATAGTTAGTATTTAATATTGTTAATTTTTATGAAATTTATAAAGACTTATTTTTAAAAGTAAATAGGCAAAGTAAACAGAATAAGTGTTGTCATATTATTATAAAGTTATAATGTTTAATATATATAATAATAAAGAATTGTTAGTAAATGTAATAATAAATTAAACAAAATAAATAATATATATATGACATAAACAAACATAAACAATGAAAAGAAAAATAAAAAATAAACAAAAAAAAATTTATAAATTTAAATTGAGAGAAAGAAAAAAATTCGTAAATAATATAAAAATGAATTTATTTAATTTAATTATTCCATTATAATTATAATTATTATTTTTTGTTATATTCATATTAAATTATTTATAAAATATTTTCTTCCTAAAAAGAAGAGTTATTATTGTAAGAAATTACTTATAAAATTAATTATAAATAATTTCTTAACTACAAATTAACATTAATTATTACTAATTAACATTAATTTGAGAAAATAAAATTAAATATAATTAAATAAATATAAAATAATATAAATAAATAATTATACTTAACTTAAATATAAGATAGAGTTTATTATAGAAAGTTTATAATAAACAATAACACAAAAGGAATAAAAGACACAAATATTTATAAAATATGTTTTATTTAAAAGGTTTTGGTTTATTAATTAATTATTTTATTTGAATTATTATTTATTATAAAAATTCTAAAATAATAACTCTTGATTTCTCGAAGAGAACTCAAGAGAATCAAATATATATAAATTAATAAATAAATATTATTGGTTAAAATAAATACAATAATTTAATGTATTAAATTAATGTATTAAATAAGAAAGATAGATAAATTTTATAATAAATTTATCTATATTTCTTACAGAATTGATTTATACCTAATATTCTTAATCTACAAAAATTAAATTTTGTAGAAGTGAATAAAAGGATAAATACTGAATAAAATTGATTTAAGAAATTTAAAAAAAATAAATATGTTTTATTATTAAACACAAAAATGTTTTATTAAAAAAAATTTATTTTTATTTTAATATTAATCTTTATTTATTTAATAATTAATTTTGTTTAAATTAATAAAATAATTGTTAAAAACTAATAAAATAATAAAATGAAATATTTATTATTTATACTAATTTATTTTAAATTTTAATAATAAAATTGATTATTAATAACTAATAAAATATATAATAATTTATCAAAATAATTAATAATCATAAAAAATTGATTATTAAAAACTAATAAAATATCTATAATAATTTATTAAATAATTAATAATCATACTTTTTGATTATTAAAACTAATAAAATATTTATAATAATTTATTAACTAATTAATAATAAAGAATAATTTATAAGAAATATTTACATGTTTTTATATTTTTCTTTGATTTTAAACTATTTACATTAAAAATAATAAAATTAATAAAAGAGAAATAAAGAATAATTTATTATTAAATTAAATAATATTTACAATTAAAATGTTGATAAAGATGAGTTTTAAAATGTTATTTTAATTACAATTTGTTTATAAAAGTTGAGTTATAAAATAAATAAAATAATCATTATTTTAAATAAAAGTAACTTAAAAAATTATTTAACTATTTAATTTTAATTTTGCGATGTTTATATAAGTTTGTTTATTTGTTATTTATAATTTATTAAATTTGTTTATTATTTTGTTTATTTGGAGTTTTAGAAAAATATCATTTATTAATTTATTTTAGTTTTTAATTAAAATTATTAATGATTAATTAATTTATTATTATTTTATTTTAATTATTTTTATTTAATTAATTTTTCTTAAATATTGATTTAATTTTTTTTAGAATGGATTAATTTTTGGGTTAAGTTAGACAAGAATTTGTTTTTTATTATTTATTTTAATTTAATAATTTTGTTATTTATCAGAATTTGTGTAAGAATCTATAATTATTTTTAACAAAATAATTATATTTTCTTAGTTAGGTTATAATTAATATAACTTTTATTTAACTCATATTTCATTTATACAATTAATTATAATTAATAATTTATTTAATTATATATTAAAATTTTATTTAGTTTAATATTAAAAATTTATTGAATCAAATAATTTTTATACATTTAAAATAATATTAAATTTATTTAATTATTCACTTAATTATTAAATTTATTAGTTTTAGTTTTCTCTCACTTATTAAATCATAAACTAAAACACTATTCTGTATTTTATCATGTATTCTGTATTCTATCATGTATTCTGTATTGTATTAATCATGTATTTTATTATTAATGTATTGTTTTATATTTTTTATGTAAAGTTCTATAAAATAGAACTAAATAGATTAAATTTTAAATTTTATGATCGAAATAATTTTCATTATTTTATTCTTTTATTTTCGATCATTATATTAGATTAAGTAATCGGTTAATTAAGGTTTTTCCAATTACTTCTTAAAAGTAATCGGTTTTACTTAATTAACGCAATGATCGATATGGATAGAATATCGATCAAAAAACTTATCTAGGTTTTTCTTCTAGTCTTTTCCTAGATAAGAGATTTGTTAAGATTAGAACCCCTTTTGATTTTAACCTTATTTTGACAAAAAAGTATAAATAAGGCTCTTGAGTTCTCTTTGAGAAATCAAGAGTTATTATTATAACAATTATAATATAATAATAATAACAATAAGTTTTAACATTTAAAATTTTTAATAAATAATAAAACAAATTATTTTAATAAAACAAATTTTATAATTAAAACTTTTCCTTATCAATTTTAGTGTTTCGTCTATTATAATTCGTTATAATAAACTCGATAATTAGAAAGAACCATAGGTAAGTATGATTCTTTTCTAAACCTTTAATATTAGCAGTTAGAGCTAATATTAATGATTAATAATTTAATTATAATTTTTTAATTAAATTATTACAATTTGATACAATACAGCTAGAAATACGCAAGAAAATTAACAAAAGAGAAAATCCTATAATAATATAGTGAAAAATAATTACAATATATAATATACTAAATCATTATATAAATAGATTAAAAATTAATTAGACAGCCAATAATATTCAAGATAAAATTAATTAATAAATTTAAAAGAAGAGAATGAAATAAAAGTTAAAGAGAGAGTTTTTCTTGTTGTTTTAAAAATTCTAATTGAGTAAAATAATAGTTTTAGAGAACTTATAGTTTAGTTTAAATAATTAAGTAATTACTTATAGTTAAAGGATAAGAGTTGAATCCTACAATTATAAGTAAAATTATTATTAAGATATTAATATAAATTGAATTATTAGAGATAGATAAAAATCATTATATTCAGAGGAATATAAATATAATTGTAATAATTTATGTAAAATAAATAAATAAATAAAAACAAGATTTAAAAAGAAATAAATAAATTTTATTATTTGTGTAAATTATTATTTATTATCTTTGAGTTGGAATATATTATTTTACAAATTCCCTATTTGCTCGACCTCGTTATAAATAGAAATCTGATACTTTATTACTTATATTGTATCATAAATTTTTGGTGGAGAATCCGGGCGAGCAAAATAAAATAATATGAAAACAATGAAAAGAAAATAATAATAATTAAATAATAGTTTGAATAATATTGATTTAATTTCTTTCTAATAAAACAAACCTTTCAAAAAAAAAATTAGATTTTTTTTTATCTTATTTTATCTTATTTTATTTTTCTTTATTTTCTTTTTTTTAAAATTTTTTTTTACAAATAAAATACTTTATTAATCATATTATATAATATATCAATAATATAAAAATTTAATTACAAATATTCTACCTATTCTTAATTCTACATTTAACAATTTACATTAACATTAATTATAAAAAAAAAATGATTGATGCCGAAAAGTTACAAAGGGTTCTACCTCGCTTGAACGATTATGACAAAGACGTTGATACTTGGATTAGCGACCTAGCTAAAACCCTTGAATTATATGATATCATCGAACCAAGAAAGATTTTCATCTGGGTATTAGAAGCCACAGATGAAGATGTACATGGAGATTTGAATTCTCTTAAAGTGAAAAAGGGAAATGAAGTGAAATATCCTTCCCTTAAGCAAATTCAATCGTGCATCGAAGAATACTTAAACATCACTGAAAATGATAAATGTTCTATTCTAAAGGATTTAAAAATTAGTAACAATGAAACAATAAAAAAATTTAATTATAGACATAAAAGATTATATCACAGGCTAAGCAGAGACCGTCAACAATTTGTCTCCGTAAAAGACTACATAAATGCAATAAAAACTCGAATGTATCCTTGCTCAAGAGTATTGGAGGCTGAATGAGAAACATTAAGCGAAGCTTACAAGGTAGCTGAGGTTGCAGAAGAAACAGAGAGAGAGATGAATACAGTTTCATTCAATGAAAATAATTATCATAGTAATAATTTGATGATAGCTCAGAATAACAGAGGTTTATCGATTATAAATCACCCATTCTATCAAGGATTTTTAGTAGGACAATCCCGTCGTCGTGGCATCCAGAGATATTTTAATCCTAATTATAATAATTATAACACTTATGGATATAAAGATAATAATAATAATAGTCAATATTATAATAACTATAATAATTATTATAATAATAAAAACCTCAATGGAAATACTTATAATAATGTAAATGGAATTAATAATAATACTAATTCAAAATATAACAGTCAAAATTTTAATAACTATAGAAACTATATGGAAAATAATAATCAATCTTACGGTAATAACAAACGAAATATTGCGGCCTTTACCCCTGGAAATAATCTCATGTCGATCACTAACTTAAATGGTGATAACAAAAATAATAATCAAATTAAGGAGGTTAATACTTCCAATTTTGGTAATAATTTAAATAAACGACTTATCTGTTTCCGTTGCTCACAACAGGGACACAAATTTACGGATTGCCCCTATTCCTTTAAACAACTTGCAGAAATGAAAGAAAAAGCATCAAGTAGTACTAGCCATTTAAACCAATAATTGGGAGAAGGATGACTCCCAGTAAACAAACCAACCAAGTAGAAAATAACCCAAAGACACTTCCAATAAATAACAACTCACCTGAAGTCATTGCTACCGCCATCAAGAATACCAAAACAAAAAGTAAGAATCTTACACCATCTAGAAGAGAAATATTAAAGAACAATCCAATTCCTATACAAACAACAGCAATGAATCATAATAATCATTTAGTGAGTTCAAATAATAAAAATAAACAATTAACTAATACTAATAAACATAACAATAAATTAAATAAATTAAAAAGTAATACTATATCAGACAAGGGCGAAGAAGATGTCTTAATGCCTGAAAAAAGCAATCAAGATTTTAATAAAAATACTAATGAGAGTAATAATACTTCAATATATAATGAGAATGATAACAATGAAATTCAAGAAGGTAATAACCAAATTGAGAATAATGATGACTTACCTATTAATGAGACAGAAAAATTAAACTACCTAGATCCTTCCTTTATTACCGAAAAGAATATCAGGAGCGTGAAGAAATCTAATAAATTAAAAAGAGCACAAGAAATTTTAGATAGTCCCACACAAGGTGATAATAAAATGAATAATAAAGAAGAAAATAAAGAAAGGCACATAAAATTAGTAGAAGAATTTGACGAATATCTGATAGAAGATTTAGTTAAAGAAATAGCTTCTACTGAAATTAATACTAAATTAGTACACTTACTTGATTTATTTCCGAAGTTTAGGGCAGCCTTTTCGAAAGCTTTAAAATTAAATCCTAGAAATTCTACAAGCACTCTATTATCAATATTTAGTAAATTTAAAATTAGTAAAACAAAAGGAAAAGTAGAAGGTGCCGATACTGAAATATTTTTGGACACTTGTGCGAGTCTTAATATAATTACTCGCTCAGCTTTACAAAAATTAAAAATTAACAAACCTACCTTAGAAACTATCAATGAAACCATAGTACAAGCCTGTTCCGAAACATCCGTACAATCCGAAATTATAGAATTAGAAATAACAATTGGGAACAAATCATTCAAAGATTATTTCAGAATAATAGAAAAGGATAATTTATTTGACATATTAATTGGAGTTGATTCTTTAAAAAAGAATAGATTTATTTTAGATTTTGTTAATGATACTCTGTACTATGTTGATAACAATAATAATTACCATAAACTATCAGATCTACAATATGACACTCGTCCCATGAATCAAGATGATAATGTTAATACAGAAGATTTAGATCCTCAGCCCTTATTGTGCACCTTAGTGGTAAATAACACAGACTTTAATAAACAAGAAGATCCTAAACCAAATAAAAATGAAATAATTGATAAAATTGTTAATTAATTACCATCTAATGTTCAAAAAGAAGTTAAAGAAATGTTTCAAAAATTTATTAATATATTAGCTTTAAAAACCGACGAATTGGGAAAATCAAAGTTATTCTCACATAAAATAAATTTATTAACTGGGTCAAGACCCATAAAACAAAGAGCCTATCGATTAACCAAAGATCAAACCATAGCTTTAAAGAAAATATTGAAGAAGCTAATTAGAGACTGGCTTATCGAACCATCCTCTTCCCAATGGTCTTCACCTATTGTTTTAGTCCCAAAAAAGAATAAAGATTGGAGGTTATGTGTAGATTATCGGAAATTAAATGATTTAACTATAAAAGATTCGTATTCTTTACCTCTTATTGACGATATTCTATCATTAGCTGGTGATAACATAAAAATTCTATCCACTATTGATTTGTACTCTGGATATCACCAGATTCCCATGGATACAGCCGATAAGGATAAAACCGCTTTTACAACTATGTTTGGCAACTACAACTTCCGTGTAATGCCCTTTGGACTTTGCAATGCCCCCGCCACTTTTCAAAGAGAGATGAATCGTATCTTCTTTGATTTATTAGGAGACTGCATGTTCGTGTATATTGATGATCTAATTATATTTTCAAAGTCTTTAGATGAACATATTTGTCACTTACATAAGGTATTTACAATTTTACAAGAAAATGAATTAAAAATTAATTTAGAAAAATGTTCTTTCTTTAAAACTGAAGTCAAAATCTTAGGGCATTTGCTTTCGACAAAAGGATTATCTCCTTTAAATGACAAGGTAAAGGTTATATCACAATGGCTACCTCCGAAGAATTTGAAACAGGTAAGGTCGTTTTTAGGAGCAGTTTCGTATTATAGAAAATTTATTAAAAATTTCGCCATGATTGCAAAGCCTTTATATCAACTATTGAAGAAAGACGCACCTTTTTGTTGGACTGAAGATTGCACTAATTCATTTCATTTATTAAAGAATAAGCTAATTGAAGCACCTATTTTAACCGCTCCTAATTATTCAAAACCGTTTATTATTAGAACTGACGCTTCTCGTGATGGTCTAGGAGGTGTATTGTTACAAAAGAACCAAGATGGTATAAAAGTCCCAATTTACTTTGAAAGTCGTACCTTATCCAACTGTAAAAGAAAACACTAAAATAGATTACAATAACAAAATACAATAAATTTTATTTTATTAAAAAATTTTTTATTAAAATATATTTTATTAATATTTAATAATTATTTGTTAAAAAATAACAATTACATCGAGAAAAAATGTGAAAAATATCTTCTATTTATACTTTTCCTAAATACATTGATAATATATTATTTTATTTAAATTACATATATTTTAATATAAAACTATCCTAATGAATTTTATTAAATAATAAATTTATAAACTATAACTAAATTTAGAAAAATATAATTATTAATTAAACTAAATACTAAATAATTAAAATTAAGTACATTTATTATCTATTTATTATTTTAATATTATAAGTAAAGTCTTTATTTATTTTCGATTTAAAAACAATGTTAAAGGAGTCATGATTAAATTTTGAAACTTAATTTTCACAAAATAAATTATTAATTTATTTTGTTTTAAACTTTAATAAATTCATTTAAATTATTTTACAACAATAATTTTCTCAGAATTAAAATTTATAAAAATTATTACATTAAAAATTTATCTTGTGGCTTAAAGAATATAATTCAAAAATTTAGTTCATATGATTTATTTACTTTGTTTATTATTTTATAAATCAAAGAATAATTTACATTTTTGAATTACACAAGAAAAATTTTTAATTTAAAATGTGATTGGGATAATCACATCTTTACACCAACTCAGAACTTAACAGAACTTGAAGGAAAAGCAGTTTATCACTGTGTTCAAAAGTTTAAATCATATATTTCTGGAAGCCCGTTTAATACAATGGTTTATACTGATCATAAACCACTTGTATATATATTTGCTGTAAAGATGTGATTATCCCAATCACATTTTAAATTAAAAATTTTTCTTGTGTAATTCAAAAATGTAAATTATTCTTTGATTTATAAAATAATAAACAAAGTAAATAAATCATATGAACTAAATTTTTGAATTATATTCTTTAAGCCACAAGATAAATTTTTAATGTAATAATTTTTATAAATTTTAATTCTGAGAAAATTATTGTTGTAAAATAATTTAAATGAATTTATTAAAGTTTAAAACAAAATAAATTAATAATTTATTTTGTGAAAATTAAGTTTCAAAATTTAATCATGACTCCTTTAACATTGTTTTTAAATCGAAAATAAATAAAGACTTTACTTATAATATTAAAATAATAAATAGATAATAAATGTACTTAATTTTAATTATTTAGTATTTAGTTTAATTAATAATTATATTTTTCTAAATTTAGTTATAGTTTATAAATTTATTATTTAATAAAATTCATTAGGATAGTTTTATATTAAAATATATGTAATTTAAATAAAATAATATATTATCAATGTATTTAGGAAAAGTATAAATAGAAGATACTTTTCACATTTTTTCTCGATGTAATTGTTATTTTAACAAATAACTATAAAATATTAATAAAATATATTTTAATAAAAAATTTTTTAATAAAATAAAATTTATTGTATTTTGTTATTGTAATCTATTTTTGTGTTTTCTTTTACATTTGCTAAGAGAGAACCAACCAACAGCCGTCACTTGAAATGGATTACTGAACTCAGTATTTTAAATGTTCAAGTAGCATATGAAGAAGGCAAAAATAATTTTGTTGCTGATACACTATCAAGAATGGTAGCAGTTAATAATGATGATAATAATAATATTAATAATAATGATTTAATTATGAATAATATTTCTTCTTACAAACCTGCTTCGGATCAACTTGTAGAAACTATTAATATAATTACTACTAATAATAATTTACCTTCTAATGTTGTTGCGGATTCGGACTCTGATACTATTAACACATATATGAGAGAATTTATTAAAAAGAAAATTATTAATATAAATGGTATTGAGTATTATAAACAAGATGGTAAGCTCAGAAGGATTATTAAAGATAAAACTGAACAAATAAAACTTATTAATGCAGCACATAACATAGGACATGAAGGAATTTATAAGACTTATTATCGTTTAATGAGAGACTATTACTGGATGAACATGAAACAAGATATAACTAACTTCATTAAATGTTGTCATAAGTGTCAAACTTGTAGACGACAACCACTTAACCACTACACTGAAAATATTGCGACACCGCCAGGATATCCATTCTCCAGAGTTGGATTAGATCTGGTTGGGCCCCTTCCTCTCACCAAAAACGAAAATAAATATATAATTGTACTTGTAGACTATTTTACAAAGTGGACTGAAGCTGAGCCACTTAAATCTACTGAATCCGAAGACGTTATTAGGTTTTTAAAGTCGGTGTTCTCGCGTCATGGAATTCCTGAAGTTTTGGTTACGGATAATGGTCCACAATTCGTATCGGATAGGACAAAAGCATTTTTGGATTTGCATGATGTATATGTGCAATACATTGCAACATATCATCCTGCCTCAAACGGGGAGGTGGAAAACCGCAACCGTGAGATCTGTAAATACCTTAGACTACTGGGTGAGAACGATAAACAATGGGATGAAACACTATATAGCGCGTTATGGGCACTAAGAACGAGCAAAAGCGAAGTTACGAAACACAGTAGTTTCGAATTATTGTATGGCCGTAGAGATCTTCAGCCTTTTGAATTATCTTTGAATATAGACCGGAGAAACGAATTCGAAAACGAAGAAGAATATATATTAAGGAAGTTCATTACCCATGATAGATGGATCCGGGAAGCTATTAGAAACATTGAGACTGCGAATAAACTTTGGATGGACAGAAGAAAACAAATTAGAAGTTTAAAGAGCAATTATAAACCTGGTGACTTGGTACTAGTGAAGGTGTTTAACAGAAGAAAACTCGACCCATTCTTTACAGGTCCTTTGAAGATTATAAAACAAGAATTAAACACTGTATCCGTTTGTGACCCAATTACAGGAGAAGTTGCTGATAGAAACATCCATTTGAAGAACATTATTCCATACTTCACGGAAATAAATATAGAAGATGATGAAGAATAAAATATATAACGTATAAATATATAAATATAATCAGATAGGTATAAAATATATATATATATATTTTATAAATCATTATTAATTAATTAATAAAAAAATAAAAAAAAAATAAAAAAAAAAAAAAAAAAAAAAATTTTAGTAAATTGAATAGTAATAATCAATAATAGGATAGTATATATATAAATAAACAACAGTAATCATATACAATAAATAATAAAAATATTTAATGAATAAATAAGTATATATAATAGTATAATAAATAAATAAATAGTATAATAACATATAGGATAATAGTAATAAGATATAAGAAAGGATAATATATATAATAGAACAAAATATATAAAACAATATATATAATAGATAATAAAATAAATGATATATAGTATAAACAAATTTATATAGGACTTAGGTAATATAATAAGAGATAGATAATAAAATAAATGATATATAGTATAAACAAATTTATATAGGACTTAGGTAATATAATATGAGATAGATAATAAAATAAATGATATATAGTATAATAGTATAATATAATTTATTACGACACTTTATGAATAACAAAGATATAATATATATACATAGAAAAATAATTTAAAAATAATTTATTTTGGAAAATAAATAATATCATAATAATAATGATAAATAATATTATTAATATTAATAATTGAGAAGATATATATATACTTAACACTCTAATAATAGTTAAACTACAATACAAGATTCAATTATTTTCTTTTATTATTATTTATATATTTTATTTTAAATAACAACGCAAATAAATCACATTATGAATGACACGTTAAGATATAAACAATATACATAAAAAAATTATAAATACATCTATATAAATATTTAGAATAATAATAAATTAATAATTCAATTTTAAATTTCAAAATTTAAATTTCAAAATCTCATTTCAATTTCAATTTCAAAGTTAAGTTAAAATTATTCAATATATATAACAAAAATAAAATGATGACTTACCTAAAAAAAAAAAAAAAAAAAAAAAAAAAAAAAAAAAAAAAAAAAAAATATTTTATATTTTGTAAATCATTATAAATTTATTATAAAAAAAAAAAAAAAAATTTTTTTTATAGTTTGATGTAAATAATATTAATTAATTTTTATTAAAATAAAAAATAATTATTAATCTTTATTTAATAAAATAATAATTATTTAATAAAATTTATTAACTTTATTATAAAATATTTTTAATATAAAATTATTATTAATAATTTAAAACTAATATTGTAAAATTATTATTCTTTATCATTGTATTAATTAATAATATTAAAATAATTAAACATTAATATTTTTTATATTTGTTAAAATTCATTTGATAATTAAATGTTAAGTTTTAATTTAAATAATTGTTACATTAATATAATTTTAAACAAATCTAATATAAATTATAGAATTATAATTTAGAAATAATTATAAAATTATATTAAAAATCATAATGTAACAAATCAAATGAAAAAAGAATAATTAATATTTAAAAAATTAATTAAAATAAAACAATGTCATGTATAATTGACATTGTTTAAATAAAACAAATGTTAATTGAAGTTTTCCGATTGGAAAATATCGGTTTTTATTCAATTAACATATGATCAATTTTATTAATAATTGATCATTAAACTTTTTAGGTTTTTCTCCCAAATCTTTTCCTAAAAAGTTATTCATTAAGATTTGGAACTTTACTATAAATAATTCTTGATTTTCTTTATTTTGAAAATCAAGAGTTGTTATTATAAGAATATAATTATAATAATAAACAAAATAAATTTTTAATTATTTTAGAAATAACAAAATCTTAATAAAAATTATTTTTTAATAAAAAATATTTTAATAAAAATAAAAATTTTATGAAATATTGGTATAATTAAATCTCTTATAATAAACTCCTCCATCTATTTTGTGTGTTAAGTATTTTCTTTTATTTTTGTTTTATTCCTCGATTAATATTAATTATTAGTATTAATTGTAGAAAAGGGTTAAATTTAATTAAGTTTAAATTTAATTCTTTACATTTGATCCTGTAAGAATCTATAATTATTTGTTAACAAATAATTATATTTTCTTAGTTAAGTTATTATAACTATAACTTTATTTAATTACATATAATATTTATTAAATTTATTTAATTTAATTTTAAATATTCATTAATTTTAACAAAATTTATTTAATTAATTTTAAATAATATATTTACAATATGTTAAATTCTCTACTGTAACTAATGTATTCTGTATTGTATTGTATTCTGTATTTTATAATGTATTCTGTATTTTATAATGTATTCTGTATTTTATAATGTATTGTGTATTTTATTAACTATTTAATTTTATATTTTTAATATAAGGATAAATTATATGATCGAAATATCTTTTATTATTTTATTCTTTTATTTTCGATCATTAGATTAGATTGGAAAATCGGTTAATTAAGATTTTTTCCAATTACTTTTTAGAAGTAATCGATTTTACTTAATTAATGCGATGATCGATATGGATAGAATATCGATCGAAAACTTATCTAGGTTTTTCTATCTAATCTTTTCCTAGATAAGAGATTTGTTAAGATTAGAAAACCCTTTCTTATTTAACCTTATTTTCATAAAAAAATATAAGGCTCTTGAGTTCTCTTTGAGAAATCAAGAGTTATTATTATAAAAAACATAGTTATAATAGTAACAATTTTATATTTTTAACTTTAATAAATTAATAAAAATATTTTATTCAAAAACATATTTTTAAAATCAATTTATACAAACAATTCTTCTCTTACTTTTTGTGTTATTATTATAATTAATTTTATAATAAACTCTACTCTAAAGGTAAAAAAAATTTATTTTATTTTATTTTCTCAACTTAATGAATTAGTCGTTAAGTTGTAGTTAATAATTCTATTTTGAGTTAGTTCTTAATAGAATTATTACAGATCCGGAACTAGCTTATTTACCTCAAATAAACATATATAAGAATGATAAAAAGAAAAAAATATAAAATGTTTAAAATAATGAAATTATTTAAAATTAAAATAGTTATAATAAAAAAAAAATATTATTTATAATAAAATTATTTATAATAAAAATAATTATCTATAAATTGTTTTTAATAAAATAAATACAGAAATATTTAATTCTGTATAAAATTAAATCGATTGACAATACTAACTATTATTTTTATTGTTTTCTCTAAAATAGGTTATTATTTTCTGTATTCTTTTTACAATAATAAACTTTATGAGAATATAATATTAATAATTTACAAGAATATTAAATTATATATTAATTGATAAATTAAAACATTATTAAAATAGATAGTTAAAATTTTAAATATAAATAAATCATTAATAATTATACAACTATATTTTAAAATAGATACTTTAGAATAGGTTGATTTTAAAATATATTAATATTAAAATAACATTCATAATAGAATAATATAAATAAATGTATATGTTAATGTTCAATTCAAGATTCATGTAAAAAACTATAAAAGGAAGAAATTTTCTTTCTTTTGAAAAGGAGGACAATAAAATAAAATAAAAATTTATAAAATACTTTTAAACTAATAAAAATTTATTTATAATATTTAATATTGTGTTTTTAAAATATTGTGTGTGATCTGTGCCCATATCATGTTTGTGTAAAGAATTAAATTTAAACTTAATTAAATTTAACCCTTTTCTACAATTAATACTAATAATTAATATTAATCGAGGAATAAAACAAAAATAAAAGAAAATACTTAACACACAAAATAGATGGAGGAGTTTATTATAAGAGATTTAATTATACCAATATTTCATAAAATTTTTATTTTTATTAAAATATTTTTTATTAAAAAATAATTTTTATTAAGATTTTGTTATTTCTAAAGTAATTAAAAATTTATTTTGTTTATTATTATAATTATATTCTTATAATAACAACTCTTGATTTTCAAAATAAAGAAAATCAAGAATTATTTATAGTAAAGTTCCAAATCTTAATGAATAACTTTTTAGGAAAAGATTTGGGAGAAAAACCTAAAAAGTTTAATGATCAATTATTAATAAAATTGATCATATGTTAATTGAATAAAAACCGATATTTTCCAATCGGAAAACTTCAATTAACATTTGTTTTATTTAAACAATGTCAATTATACATGACATTGTTTTATTTTAATTAATTTTTTAAATATTAATTATTCTTTTTTCATTTGATTTGTTACATTATGATTTTTAATATAATTTTATAATTATTTCTAAATTATAATTCTATAATTTATATTAGATTTGTTTAAAATTATATTAATGCAACAATTATTTAAATTAAAACTTAACATTTAATTATCAAATGAATTTTAATAAATATAAAAAATATTAATGTTTAATTATTTTAATATTATTAATTAATACAATGATAAAGAATAATAATTTTACAATATTAGTTTTAAATTATTAATAATAATTTTATATTAAAAATATTTTATAATAAAGTTAATAAATTTTATTAAATAATAATTATTATTTTATTTAATAAAGATTAATAATTATTTTTTATTTTAATAAAAATTAATTATTATTCTTTACAGTTTGTGTAATAATCATACTAAGTTCTATCACTAAATATGATTATTAACTTCAACTTAATGACTAATTCATTAAGTTGAGAAATAAAATAAAAATAAAAATTTTACCTAAAAGGAGTTTATTATAAAATTAATTATAATAACAACACAAAAAGTAAAAGAAGGAATATTTGGATATGTAATAATCATACTAAGTTCTATCACTAAATATGATTATTAACTTCAACTTAATGATTAATTTATTAAGTTGAGAAATAAAATAAAAATAAAAATTTTACCTAAAAGGAGTTTATTATAAAATTAATTATAATAACAACACAAAAAGTAAAAGAAGGAATATTTGGATAAATTTGGTTTAAAAAATATGTTTTTGAATAAAATGTTTTATTAATTTATTAAAGTTTAAAATATAAAATTGCTATTATTATAACTATATTTTTATAATAATAACTCTTGATTTCTTAAAGGGAATCAAGAGCCTTATTTATATTTTTTTATGGAAATAAGGTTAAATAAAAAGGGTTTTCTAATCTTAAATAATATCTTATTTAGAAAAAGATTAGAAGAAAAAACTAGATCATCAAATAAAAAGAAAAATCAATAATAACCGGAATGATCTAAATTATTCTATTTTTCTAAATATTATTTTTAAAATCTAATCTAAACTTATTAACATAAAACTATCTTTAAACTAGAATACAGAATTATAAAAAATACAGAAACTTATTAATTGTTCTTTTAAATGTACAATGTAAAAAATAAATAAAACTAATGTTTACATTAACTTGATAATTAAATGAATAACTAAATAAAATTAATAATATTAATAAGTGTACATATAATAATTATTTAAATAAATTTTCTAATATTATTTAAGTGTATGAATAATTACAATTATAATAAATTTGATAATAATATCTCAATGTATGAATTAATTATAATTTAAATAAATTTATAATTATTATCAATAATTATAAAGACTAAGAAATAATAATTATTTATTAGTAAATAATTATTATTTCTTACATTGCTCCATTTATAATGATGGTTCTTCCAGTTCTTTATTTCTTTTTACGTAAGGCTCCAACTGTGAGATATGAAATACCGGATGGAGTCGTAAATTTTCCGGGAGTTCCAAACGGTAGTTAATTCTTTCCTTCTTTTCGATGATTTTAAACGGGCCTAAATATTGAGAGGATAATTTCTTAGCTGGTTCATTTGTAAAATAATGTCGTTTAAGATAAACTAAATCATTGACTTGAAAATTGGGGCCAGTAGATTTTCTTGTATCACCATATTTTTTAAGATCTTCTTTGGCTTTGCTTAAATGTTGACGAAGAGCATCAAAATGAGCAGCCCAGTCTCTTGAAAGAACTGAAGCATTATCTTTAAGTAAAATAGGAGAAGAATCAATAACAGCATTAGGATGAAAGCCATAGTTAGCAAAGAAAGGAGAATGACCAATAGACTTGTTCATCGAATTATTATAAGCAAATTCACAAAGGGGTAAGTAGAAGCACCATTCACTTTGAGCAGAAGAACAGTAGCATCTAAGATATTGTTCAATGACTGCATTAGCTCTTTCCACTTGACCATTTGATTGCTGATGATGAGCTGTAGCAAGTCTTGGTTTAGCACGAACAGCGGAGCAAAGAGAAGTCCAAAATTCGGATGAAAACTGGGAACCATGATCGGATACGATGGTTTTTGGAAAACCATGATATTTAAAAACATTAAACAATAGGAGCTTGGCAGTAAGATCAGCAGAAGGGACGTCGGCACAAGACACTAAATGAACCATTTTTGTTAAATGGTCAGACACCACCATTATGCAAGTACAGTTTTGCGAAGTTGGCAGGTAGACAATAAAGTCGACCCCTATTACTTCCCAGGGTTTAGAAGGAATAGGAAGTGGTTGTAACTTACCATAGGGTTTATGCCTGCGGATTTTACTTCGACAACAAACATCACACGATGCAACATAATTCTGTACGTCTTTCTTCATATTGGGCCACCAGTAGTACCTTTGAAGTTTTTCAAAAGTCTTATCTACCCCCTGATGCCCACTAGTTGGTGCGTCATGGAACGATTTTAATAGCCTAGCCTTTAACGCGGATGGGACAATAATACGTTTTTGAAAGTGAAGTACACCCTCAATGTAACTGAACAAAGAACTTTTTAACTTTTTATCATGTTGTTTGATTTTTTTAAGAATTTCATTGCAGTATTTATCAGCTTTTTGGGCTTCAATTAAACCGCTAATATTATCGCTAATTGTGTAACAGAAAGCTTTTTCACTAATAACTGACTGCGAAACAACCGGAATATCTTTTTTATAATCCGGCCTTCTTGAGAGTGCATCTGGTTTACCACCTTTAGCACCGTGTCTATAAGCTACCCTAAAATCAAACTTGGAAAGGAATAAGCTCCAACGAATTTGCCTTTGATTTAAGTGTTGGGGCTTCTTTAAATATAACAGATTTTTATGATCGGTCAGGACTTGCACAGGGAACTTGGCACCTTCTAGATGGTGCCTCCAGGTATCAAAAGCAGTAATAATTGCAAGGAGTTCCTTGTTATAAATAGTGTAATTTAACTCAGCTTTATTAAGGGATCTGGAGTGGAAAGCAACTGGATGAAGTAAATTATCCTTATCGCAAACCTGAGAAAGGACGCAGCCAATAGCAAAGTCACTAGCATCCGTTTCAACTATGAATTCTTTATCATGGTCTGGGAATATTAAGACTTCATCAGTTTCAAAGGCACTCTTTAATTTATTAAATGCAGAATCAGCTTCATCGTTCCAAATAAACTGATTTTCTTTTTTGAGTAGCTTCCTTAATGGTTCCATGTTTTTTGCAAAGTTTTTAATAAATTTTCTGTAAAAATTGCACAAATCCAGGAAACTTTGAAATTCCTTTAAATTCTTAGGGATTGGCCACTCCAAAACCGATCTTACCTTGTTTCTATCCATTCTTAATCCATTAATAGATACTACGAAGCCAAGAAAAGTGGTTTCTTTAACATGAAACTCACACTTTTCCAATTTTGCATAAAGACCATTCTTAATTAAAAGAGAAAGCACTAATCTGACATGCTTAACGTGATCTTCTAAGTTCTTTGAGTAAATTATAATGTCATCTAAATAAACTTGAGCGCAAGTTCCAATGACTTCATCAAGAACGTCTTGAATAAAACGTTGGAAAACCGAAGGGGCATTACGAAGACCAAATGGCATTACGAGATATTCATAATGGCCAAGAGGAGTTTTAAATGCAGTTAAATATTCATTACCTTCTTTTACTCTGACTAGATTGTAAGCGGATCTGAGATCTAGCCGAGTGAATATTGAAGCTCCTTTGAAAGACTCAATCAAATCACTGATTCTTGGGATAGGATAACTATTACGGATTGTAATAGCATTGAGTCTTCTGTAATCAACGACAAGCCTTAAAGTTCCATCATGCTTCATAACAAAAAGAATTGGAGCACCTGCGGGAGATTTAGATTTTCTTATAAATTTTTTCTTCAAGTTTTCTTTAATGTATTTCCTTAAAGCCTTTAATTCTTTAACAGTTAACGAGTAAATCGGGCCATAGTAGATTTGTCCTCCAACAATAAGATCGATAGAAATATCATACTTCCTGTGTGGAGGAAGTTTCTCAGCTTCTTTCTTTTCAAAAACAATTTTGAGATCAGAATAAAATTTTTTAATAATCGATTCATTTCTTGATTTTTCTTTGTTGCCTTCAGTAGAAGTATCCATTGCAGCACAGACATCCTCGTAGAGTTCATCTTCAGAAATAGTAGTAGGAATTATGGGATCCAAAGTTTCTTTAGCAGTATAAGAGTCCTCATCCAGCATTGGAGCTGTAATATTAGGATTTTGAATAATAAATTTGTTTTTCCTTGATGAAGGACAATGAGATCTACAATGTTTTCCCAAAAAGTAGATTTTAATCCTTTCATAGTCAATGAAAGGATTGTGTTTTCGTAGCCAATCTCTACCCAAGATACCATTGACTCCTTCAAGTGATATATTTCCAATGCAAAATTCAAAATTCTCAGAGTGATCCAAAGTCTTCAATTTAAGTGGTTTAGTGGTTTGCTTAATGGTCATGCATTTGTCATTAGACAACTGAATCTTAATTGGAGAAGAGAGACCAGAAGTAGGGATTTTATTAGCATTAACAAAATTCTTGCACAAGAAACTTCTGCCGGAACCAGAATCAATAAGAATGTTATTTCTAAGGTTTTTATTATTACAGGAGATAAAGAATGTAGTTGTTACTGTTAATCTTCCCGAAGGAGTGTAGCTGACAAGATTTCCTTATTTGGCTTGTTTTTTCTGAATTTAGATTTCTTAAAGCGGTTCTCCGTTTTTGTAAGTTCTTTTCTTTTTCTGTGGAAAGACTTACTAGCTTTACTCTTATTATCGGATTTATGACGAATGCAGCTTTCAAGATAGCATTTTTTGTCAATACCGATAATTGTATTAGTAGCTTCAAACAATGTATCGGGTTTATTAAGTTTATCAAATTCTTCTCGAACCCGATCAACGAGACCCTTTCCAATGATATCGATTAGTACTTCGTCAGGCCATCCCAAACGTCCAGCTAACCTTCGGAACTCAATAGTGTATTCGGCAGCTTCACCAAGACGAAGCTGTTTTAATCTCCAAAGTTTGTCCATAATTACATACTTTTGTTTTTTCTCACTACCCGAATCAAAATTTTCCAAAAGAAGAGCTTTGAATTCATCAAATCTTAGGGATTTTAAAGTACCGTCACCAAGTAAAGAGAGACCCCATCTTCTTGCCGTCCCTGCAAGCTTATTTATTACAAATGAATTTTTTGATTCGTCGTTTCTAAAGGATTCTGGGTGTTCCTTAAAGAAATCTTCGCTTTGAATGATGGTTTCGAGGACAGTTGGTTTACTTTTTCCCTCGTTTTTAACTAATATTCCTCCTGGAGAAAAGAATGCAGGAATGAAATCAGTAATAGCTGTAATGAGTTTGGAAGCACTGCTGTTCTGGGTGATGTGATTTGTAATGAGATTATTTGGGTTATTATTAATAAGGAGATTATTTGGATTATCACCCTCTACAGTGAGATTATTTGAGATATCACTATTGAATTCCATCTTCCTAAATCTAAAAATTAAATTTCATCCTCTTTTCCTTATTATTAATAAGGAAAAGAGGTTAGTGATACAGAACTTGCATCTACTTCCACCTCGCCCATTGAAATTGTTGATATTGATGAAACTGATCATATTATTTCTAATAATGATGAAAATAGTATTCCAAATAATACATTAAATAAACTCATTAATGAGAAACTAAAAGTAAATAAACTTCCTGGAAACAAAATTCCTAGAGTTCCAAGAAAAATCCAAATGATAGCTGATCATCTACCTTACAATGTTTTTAAAGACTTAAATACTACTAAATGTAATATTACATTTGGAGAATTATTTGAAGTATCACCAAAAATCAGATCTCAAGTTGCAAAAGGTTTAAAGTTAGAAAAAGATTCTATTAAGATAGCCGGTGCCGTTGACAACATTTGTGCTACTACTACTATAGTTAATAATCTTGATCATACTTATAAAAGTAAAAACAAAGAACCCAAAGAAGATGATATAGCCATGGTCGACGTTACTGTTGAAGGAGTCAAAGGAAAAGTATTGATTGATTCTTGTAGTAATTTAAATATTATTACTAATCAATTCCTTAGAAAGTTACCTTCTGTATATGAGCCTATTGGAATCAGTCGTGGAAGAATCCGACTAGCAACTATTAATGATGATTATTCGGAAGATTATTTAATCAATATTCCTATACAAATTAATAATTTCCATATGGTTGCTACATGTAGAGTTATAGATAAAGAAGATCCTTTCTTTGATATTCTTATTAACTTGAAAACTCAAATAGATCATAAATTGTTTATTCATCCTATTCTTTATAGTCTTTGCCAATTCAATGATAATGGATCGGTTAATGAAATTGCTCCTATAAACAATCAATATGAAAATGAAGAAAAATTAGTCTGTTTTGTAAAAGCTATTTCTAATGAATCTATTAAGAAAGAACTTAAGAAAATGGAAGGTCTTCCTCCTCGAGAATATATTCATAACGAAAAATTTACCAATACTCTTAATAAAAAGTATCGAGATCAAATAATTAAACTTTTAGAAGATAATATAGTTATAATTGCGACCTCTTCTGAAGAATTAACACCTTCGAACTTATCTCCACATAAAATTCACCTTAAACCTGGTGCTAGGCCAATTAAACAAAAATTTTATAGAATCTCAAAACTTAAAACAGATATTCTTAAAGAAGAACTTACCAAATTAATAAATAAAAGACTTATTGAACCATCATACTCAGAATGGTCTTCGCCTGTTGTTCTTGTTCCTAAACCAAATGGTAAATGAAGAATGTGTGTTGACTATAGAAAAGTCAATGATGCTACTATAAAAGATTCATATTCTCTTCCAAATATTGATGAAATATTCGATAGTTTAGATGGTGCTATAATATTTACTACAATGGACCTTTACTCCGGATATCATCAAATACTTATGGATGAAGAAAGCGTTGAAGTTACCAGTTTTACCACAAAATTCGAAAATTATCAATTCAAAGTCATGCCTTTCGGACTTACTAACGCTCCAGCAACTTTCCAACGTGAGATGAACAAAATTCTCTTCCCTTTCATTGGTGATTTTGTTTTCAACTTCATTGACGATATCCTTATATACTCAAAATCTTTAGAAGAACACCTCGAAAATATTGCTAAAGTACTCGCTGTTTTCAAAGAACACAAACTTAAAATCAATATTGAAAAATGTTCGTTTATGCAAACAGAAGTTGAAGTCCTCGGTCACAAAGTATCTGCACAAGGTCTGAGCCCTCTTGATAGCAAGATTGAATCAATTAAAAATTGGAAACCTCCTTCAAACCTCCATGAATTACGGTCTTTCCTAGGGGCGATAGGATATTATCGAGACTTTATGGATAAATATGCTCGAATCACTGCTCCTCTCTGCAAATTGCTAAGAAAAGATGTTGAATTCCGATGGAATAAAGAGCAAAATGATAGCTTTAATATACTTAAAGAAAAATTAATGAATGCACCAATTTTAAAATTTCCATGTTTCGAGAAAGAATTTATTATTCGAACGGATGCATCGTATGATGGCATTGGTGGTGTCTTATTACAATAAGATGATGAAACAAAAAAAGAGCATCCTGTACACAATAATAAATATATTTTGGTAATCGTGGACTATTTTACTAAATGGGTAGAGGCCGAGCCAACTGAAAATGTAACTTCAAAAGATGTAATAAAATTTTTAATTAATGTATTCTCTCGTCATGGTGTGCCTCAAACAATTACAACTAATAATGGTGTTCAATTCAATTCGGATATAACAAAAATGTTCCTAGATCTTTATGATGTGTATGTGAGGTTCAGTACCACTTATCATCCAGAAACGAACGGTCTTACAGAAAACCGAAATAAAGAAATTGGAAAACTACTTAGACTCTTAGGAAATAAACAAAAAGAATGGGACGAAGTCTTACCTTCGGCTTTATGGGCTCTTCGTACAACCAAAAATTCGGTTACTAATCACTCTAGCTTTGAACTTGTTTATGGACGAGAAGACCAACAACCCTTTGACATAGCTGCTAGACCAACTAAAAGTGTAAACAAATCTTCGGATGAAATCCTATTGGAAAAATTTGTCAATCACTACTTATGGACTATGGAAGCTGCGGCCAATATCAAAAATGCAAATAAATACTGGGCTACTCGTAGAGAACAAAAAAATAGTATGAATCAAGCCAAAAGAATAAAACCTGGTGATTTAGTCTTAGTAAGGAATTTTACTCGAACCAAGTTAGAACCATATTTTGTTGGACCACTCCAAGTAATTAAGAAACAATTCAACACAGTAACATTGGCCGATCCTAAGTCGGGTATACAAATGAACCGCAATGTTCACTTGAAGAACATAATCAAGTTTAACTCAGCTTCTGTATAGCTTGAGTCTTAGCGAGGGTATCTTGTTAAGGAATGAACAAATAATGTTAATTTTATTATTTTTCATAAAAATAACTTAACCACTAAAATTAAATTATTTATTTCCTTACTTGGAGAACTTTTTTATGTTCTATTACTGCCAAATTATTACTAATATTAAAATTATTATTATTAATATAAATTCTTTATTAATATCAATACTTTATTATTAAAATTAATACTATATTATTAATATCAATATTATTATCAATATCTAGTTTTATTAATATGATTTATTCTATCAATATTTTATTATTAAAGAAAATTTTATTTTACAAATATTACTAATACAGATTATTTATTATTAATAAAAATTAATATAATTAATAATGATTTAAAAATATTTTACTTAAATCCATGATCCTTGTCATTAAAATTAGTAATACTTCCTTCCAAAATACACCCTATTTATAATAAGATTAATAATAGATAATAATCTAAAATACTTTTATTTAAAAATAGTATAAAATTAAATAATACTTTATTACTAATAGTTCTGTAAAAGTAATAAAATTATTTTTAAAATTTATTATCACTACAATTAATAATAAATAGTTTAGAATTTAATAATATATAATAATTATTTATTATAATAGAATAGATTATGAATTTATAATTTAAATACAATTCAAACATGTAACTCTAAAATATTCTAAAGAAATGGCTTGACCATTTCTAACGATAAAAAAAAATATAAATAGATGAGAAAATTGTATTTGAGAAAAATAATCTTGGAAAAAAATATAATCTTATTGAAGAAATTAAATTATTTTTTAGTTTTTAATTGAATAATTTTTATTAAATAAATAAATAAAATATTTTAAAAAAAAAAATATTTTAATTTTTAATTTTTTTTATTTTAGTGTTTATTTCTATATTTATTATTATTCTGTCCTGAACCTCAACAGAGAATTTGGGACAGATCAATAATAAATATAGAAATAAACACTAAAATAAAAAAAATGTCACGAATACTAGTGGATTTGAAGTTAAAATTCACAATTAGATCAACTGAAATTTAATTTAGTTATTGACAAAAATTATTTTAATTCGATTTTAATTATAAAAATAAATATTAGAAACATTAAAGAATTAGAAACCAAAGGGTTTGGACTTATTTATTAAAGATAGGGTGTGGGGCATTTCGTCAGGTTGCATTTCGTCAGGTTGCGTTTCGCCAATTTTTTTGAAAGCGTGTGGCATTTCGCCAAATTGAGAATTATTAAATAAATAAATAAATAAATAAATTAAATATTTTTAATATTAATGTATTTATATTTTTGTAGTTAATATTTAAATATTAAAAATTTTTTTTTCATAAATAAATAGCTTTACAAATATCTGTTTAAATAAATAATAAATAAATAAAATAATAATAATAATAAAATAAACAATATAGTAATATAATTAATAAAAAAAATAATAATATAAACAGTATTGCTATAATTATAAAAGGATTGTCATTAATAATAATAATGACGATTAAAATATAAATAATATTATTATTATTTACAAATATATATATAAATGAATTAATAAAAATAATATTTACCTACTTAAGAAAAATGTAAAAAGTTTTTCTTATAGTATTTTACAAATTAATAATAAATAATATATAATAAATAATAAATAAATAATATAAACTGTAGCAATAATTACAGAAACATCAATAATAATATTTTTATAATAACGATGAAAATTATAATAGTTATTAAATATAATAATAAATATAAAATTATAATATAAAAATTTTTATACTTTATATAATAAAAAATATAATAAACTTATAAATACCTTATATTTATCCAGTTACACTAAAAAAAGGAATTATTTAAAATATAGAAGAATTAAAAAATAAGATTTGGATAATTAATCTTCATTTAAAGTATATATAATTAAAAATATATATTATTAAAATTAATCATTAGAATATTTAATTAGAAACTTTTATTAAAAGAAAAAAAAATGGAGAAAAATCTAGAAATTGAAATAAGCAAAACTAATAGAGGAAAAGAACAAATTATTTTAAACAGAAAATATAAGTTTAATCTTTCATCCAAAAGGAAAGACAATTCAAAAAAATATAAATGTACAGAATATAAAACATTAAATCAATGTCCATCTTTCATTATTTTAAATAATGAGAATCAAATCTTAGAATATGATGACTCACATAATCATCTTGAAAATAAATTTGGAGCAGCTAAATCAATTGTAAAAAATAAAATTAAAGATGAAATTTCAAAAAGTTCAATTCCTTTTAATATAAATATAAAACGTACATATGATGAAATTTCTCAAGGAATGGGTCTTATATGTCCAGGATATAATTCAATTAAATCCCAAGTAACAAGAAGTAGAAGAAAACAACTACCTCCTGATATAACAACATTTGATGAAATTCCCAATGAATCAAAATATTATAAAACAAAAAGGGATGAAAATTTTATGATATTCAAAAATAATTTTAATTGTTTTTCAATCTCCATTCCAAGCAGAGTTATTTTTTAAAAATAAACATATTTTTGTGGATGGCACATTTTATATTGCACCTATATTTAGTTATCAAGTATTCATAACTAGAACCTATGTTACAGAATTAAATTGTTTTTACACTACTTCCTTATCTATATTAAAAAGCAAACAACTTATGAAATATTATTTGAAGAAATAAAAAATAATTCTAGTAAATATAATAGTATTGAAATTACACCAAAAATATTTCATTGCGATTTTGAAAAAGCTGTATCTAATGCTGCACAAAAAGTTTTTATTAATGTAAATATTAAATACTGTATATGGCATTTAAAAGAGCATTAGAAATTAAAAAAAAAAAAAGAATTATGTGGTAATAAAGTAGAAAAAATAAAAGATTTATATATTTATTATAATAATATTTCGAACTTTCCTTTCATTAATCCTGAATATATATATGATATATATAGTAAAATAAAAAGTGAGTGCCAAGAACATAATTATGTTCAATTTTTAGAATTTTTAGAATATTTTAAAAAACTTATTTAATTAATTTTGAAACTGAAAATTGGAACTATTATGATAATATTGAGCATATTACAAATAATGTTTCAGAAACTCTTAATAAATACTTAAAAAAATTATTTGCAAAAAAACCAACTTTTTTTTCAATTACTATCAGAATTGCAAAAAGAAGAATCAAAATATTACATTGATTACGAAAGGAGAACTGCTGGAATTTTAAGAAATAAAAAACAAAAAAAATTAATAAGAACTGAGGAAATTAAAGCTTTGGTTAAATATTACAAAAATATGGAAATTCTATTAAAAAAAAAAGGAAAGTGTTAGAAATGATTTCATTGAATTATGGTTGAAATGCTTAAATGATTTAAATATAAAAATTATTGATTAAATAATAAATTATTAAGAAATGACAGAAAATTGACCAAATGAATTCTGTCATATATAATAATAATTTTTTAATAGTAAAAATAATTTTAAAAAGAGAATAAATGAATAAATACAATAATTATTAAAGTATTTTTAATCTTTATTAGATTAGGTTAGATTAAGAACATTAAAATAAATTTTTATGATAAAATATTATTATTTTAAAAATATATTTTTATAATTAAAATATTGTTATAATTTTATTTTTTTACAAAATATTAAAATATATCTTTATAATTAAATTTATTTTTATAATTAAATATTATTAATAATTATTTTATTTTAAAAAATATCTATAATTAATTATAAAATATAATAAAAACAAGTTAAAAAAACTATTTTGAATTTTTATTTATTTAAAAAAATTATTTTGAATTTTTATTTATTTATATATTCATTTATTTATATCGATAAGCCACTTGTCGAAATGCAACTTGGGGAAATGCAATCTGGGAAAATGCAACATTTTAATAATACACCACTTGGCGAAATGCAATCTGGGGAAATGCAACTCTCCCATCTTTAACAAATAAGTCCAAACCCTTTGGTTTCTAATTCTTTAATGCTTCTAATATTTATTTTTATAATTAAAATCGAATTAAAATAATTTTTTGTCAATAACTAAATTAAATTTCAATTGATCTAATAGTGAATTTTAACTTCAAATCCACTAGTATTCGCTCCCCCAAGGAAAATCGAATTCCAGGCGATTGTCAATAACCAAATTAATATAATTTAAAGTTTAAATTAATAATTTTAATTAAATAATAATTTTCTGGTAGTAAAAGTGAATATTTTAAAACTAATTTTAAATAAAGAATTGAATAAAATCCTTTATAAAACTTGATATATTTCTTAATAACTTGTTATTGAATATTATATTTGTTAATATACTATGGAGTGTATTGTAATATATATGGAAAAAATTTTAATTGAAAAATTTAATTTTTCCAAACCTTAATTAATAATATTTTTGAAAAATTTTAATGAAATTATTAATAAAAAAATTTTTTTTTTTTTGAAAATATTATGAAAAATATTTTTGTTGATGATAAAATAATATAGAATAAATGAACTGAGTATAAGATATTTAATTATTATAATTGTGTTTAAAATTTAATAATAATTGTGTGTGATTACAACTCTTTATGAGATAATAATTTGAATAAATTTTTATATTGATAAATTTGAATATTTTCCCGTTGAATTTAGAATAAAAATTGAAGTGTATTTTAATTAAATAAATATTAAATTCTATATTAAATTTTTGAAAAAATTTTTTGAAATGTAATTTACATTCGTTATGAAGTTTACTGTAATTTTGAAATAAATCGTTATGATAAATGTCTTATTGATTAATAACGTTGATAATATATAATTTTTCGTGTTGAATAATTAATTTATTGAATAATGATATAAATTGAAAATTGAATTTAATGCTTTCGAATACTTTTATTAAATTTAATTAATAATTCTTATTATTTTTTGTACAATAGTCATGTGGGTTCATAAAATTTTTAATATCTTCATCCAATTCCTTTAGTTTTTTGAATAGTTCTGTCAATAAGAGTTCTTGTAATACCTATTAAGCATGGAGTAGTAGTAATATTTTTACTATCTAAAATATTCTCTGGGCGTTTTTCTTCTAAGTCCTTTTAATTATATTCTTGAAAGAATAAATGCCAACAATGTTGTCGTTGATTTTCAACTTTTCCTCCTAATGTATAAATAAGATTTTTATGATCCGTGAATACTGTAACTTGGTACTTAGCTCCGAGTAATAAGTGTCTCCAGGTAGAAAATGCACTGTTTATAGCTAATAATTCTTTTTCAGTTATTGAATAATTAAGTTCGGCATTATTTAAACTTCTAGAATAATATGCAACAGGATAAAGCTTTCCTTCATCATCTTTTTGTGATAAAATTGCACCAATTGCGAAGTTACTTGCGTCGCATTCTACAATAAATGGTTTTTGAGTGTCCGGATGTAACAAGATCGGAGATGTAGTAAGTCTTCGCTTTAATTCCTTAAAGGCTTCTTCACAGCTTTTAGTCCAGATGAATTTCACATTTTTCTTTGTTAAATTATGTAATGGTTTAGCTATAAATGCAAAGTTCTTAACAAATCGACGGTAGTAATTGCATAAACCTAAAAATCGTTGTATATCTTTAACACATTTTGGAGTTGGCCATTCTTTTACTGATTTAATTTTATTTGGATCGGTGGCGATTCCTTTTCCAGAAATAACATGTCCTAAAAATTCGACCTTTTACTTGTGGAATTCACACTTCTTTGGTTTAGCGTATAAATTATTCTTTAATAAGGTTTTTAAAACAGTTCTAACATGTTCTACATGATCATCTAAAGTTTTTGAATAAATTAATATATCATCTAAGTATAATATGACGAATTTTTCTAAATATGGTCTTAAACTTTACTTCCAAACTAAGATTTCAATAAATAATTCAATCTATTTAATTACATTTAAGGAAAAATTTTTAGTAACAGACCAAATTCCTACTGCTTTATTTCTTGGAAATAAATTTATGAAGAAATATAAATTACATTATAATTACAACAACAAAATTATTTTTACAGATTTAAATTTCAATCATTTTAAGAAAATATTTTTATTATCAAAAATTTATAAAAAATTTCATAAAGAATTTATTTATAAAAAATTAAATAGTCCAAATTTTAATAATTATAAAAATTTAAATAAAATTAATTTTTTATCATTTTATTTTATTTTTTTATTTTTTTATTTTTTTATTTTTTATTATCAAATATATATTAAATTATGAAATTATTATATAATAAAATATTTATTTAATTATTATTTAATTATTTATTTATATAAAAAAATTTATATATAATACGCCATCTCAAAAACATGTGGCTTATATCTATTCACGTGTGGTTCCGAAACGCGTTCTCCCCATGTTAATAATATTTAGTCAATTAGTTGGCCTAGACTAATTCCTAAATATTTTAATAAAGTTAATTTAATAATATTTATTATATATTATTATTTATTAATATTGAAATTCAAATATCTGAATTATTGAAAATGAAATTGAATTGAAATTCAGTTATTATTTTAACATAAATTATAATTATATTAAATTATTATTATTATTTTAAATTATATTTCTAGGCATATGCAAAGATCCTAACGAAGCAGAAGAAGAGTATATCTTCAGAAGATTCTTATACATCAAAAATGGATACAACAAGCCACAAAATACTCGGACCATGCATACAAATATTGGGAGCATCAAATCGGTTTCAATAAAGCTTTAAGAAAAACTTATAAATCCGGCGATTACGTAATGATTAGACTTAAAGGAAGAAGTAAACAGTAAACTTGATCCTTATTTTTATAGTCCCTTTAAAGTAGTAAATAAACAAAATTTTAATACCTTAGTATTAGAAACTCCCAAACAGATAAACTTCTCGAACGTAATGTTCACATAAAAAAATGTTTTTCCTTATGTACTACAAGAAAATGATATAACTTCAAGGGACGAAGTTGACTCTTAAGGCGGAGAAATTGATAAATAATAATGAAATTATAAAATCAAAATAATTAATATATAACAAATTCTTATTTAACTTAACCCAAAAATTAATACTTTAAAGACCGAAATCCATTCTAAAAAAAGAAAGAATTAATTAAACAAAAATAATAATAATCTAATTAATCATTAACTATTTTAATTAAAAACTAAAATAAATTAATAATTAAAATAAACAAATAAAATAATAAACTCGTAAATAATAAAGAATTTTAATATAAACTTTTATAAACAATTATTATATAAACATACAAAAATCTAAAATCTTATAAATAAATAAATAGTTTTAAAATTACTTCTATTTTTTATAATAATTAATATTTATTTAATTTTATAGCTTAACTTCAATTTTAATTATTTTTAAAATAACTTTTAAAAAACAAATTATAATTAAAACTCATTTATTTTAATATTTTATTTGTAAATGCTGATAACAATTTATTTTTTTATTTATTTTATTGTTTATAAATGTAAATAGAAACAACCATTGAGCGATGCTTAGATTTTTACCATAACCTCTGGTATCACAGAATTTAAGATGATCTTCCCTATAGAAAGAGATACATCCCTGAGGGGGCATAATTTCTATTAATAACTTTTATATTTATATCTTTAACTTTATTAATATTTTTATATATATAAAATTTGGAAATATTATATATCTTTATAAGAAATAAATAAATTATAATTCAAAATAATACAACAACAATAATAGTAATAGTAATAGTAACAATAATAAAAATTTTTTAAAAAAATCTAATAAATTTTATTTTTATATTTAATTAATTTTACATCATTAAATATTACTAAAACTTTTATATATATATTATATTAATATAATATATTTAATAATAATTACAAATACTTAAAAAAAAAATAATTCATTGATATTTATATAAATATTAATAATAAGATTTTCATTTAATAAAAAAAATAAATAAATAGGAAAAAAAAAAAAAAAAAAAAAAGATACTAAAATGATAAAAAGAAATATATATTAAGCAATGATAATTTTTTAAAAAAATAAAAAAATTTTTAGAATTTTATTGATGAAGGATAGTTTGTTATTTGCTTTTAGAATAATTATAAAGCAATAACATTATCAAACCATTCATTTGATATCTTTTTTACATTGTATAATCTTTGATTTTCTGGAATATTAAATGAAAAAATTAATTCATTATTGTTTTCCTAATTTTTTTAATTTTATTTTATAAAATTTTAATATTAATTTTTTTTATTATATATAAATATATAATTAATTTAATAAGTATTTAAATATATTTTTCTTTACCTTATTTGTTTCATGATCAGCAATATATTTAATAAGTTCCTTGCACATTGAGCTCAAACAAATCTTACGCTTTAATAAAATATCATAGGTTGTTGATGTCTTTTTCATTATATTTAGCTGCTTTTGAATAGATTTTTGATTATTATTTAATTTTTCTAACAGTTCTTTGGTATTAACTATATTAAATATTTTATCACTGGAATGCTTAATTATTTCTAGATAGTTAAGGAATAATTCACCACCATTCTTCCAATCTTTAACCTTTTCTTTATCGATTTTCTTTAAAATATTTAAAGCAAATGTGGTGTCATTATTAATAATAGCTTCTGGGAGAATTTCATTAATGACAAGATTATGAACTTTATTCCAACATTTGGCATCAATCAAATAAATAGCTTCTAAAATAACATCATGATTATACCGAGCTTTCATAATTCTAGCTTCATGAATCCATATTTTTGGGATTTTTAATTCATCCACTAAGAAAGACCATAATTCATTGTCTTTTAAATTATTTTTTGAATTATCTTCAGTAAAGTCTGTACTATTACTTTTTTCATTTTCATTTTTATTTTCATCATCATTATTAGAGCATGTTCCATTGATTTCAGAAGCGCCGTCAGTATCATTATTATCAATATTAGATGTTTTAGTTGGATATAATTCTTGGTAAACACTTCCACTATGATTATTGACTGGAAAATATGTGTATAATAAATTCTTAATTGCGATTTCACGACAATTTTTATCTGTAATGAATAAACATACATAGCATGCCCAGTCCCACATTCCAAGATTTTCTAATTGAAATGCGAGAGATATAGTTAATTTATCTTGAATTTTTCTATCCTCTTCAGAAAATAATATAGATTTAGTCAATACAGAATTAATTAACCATGGAATACGATAATCAAGCATATCACTTGATATATTTTGTGGTGACAAAATTTTACTTTTGGAATAGGAACGATCAACATAATATTTAAGTAAATGATATATAATATCAAAATGTTTTGGTTTCTTTTTCATATCAAAATATTCAAATAAATTATTGTTTTCTTCATCTGGTGACTTGTTATTACCCTCATTATATAAATGTTTTTCAAAATAAGATGGTAATGGTTCTGAAATTAAATCCTCTTTACGAACAATATTTTGTTTTCTTTGACTTTCTAAAATTTGGTCATATTTTGCTAATGATTCTTTAATTTCATCCATACCACCATCGGCGAACCATACAAAAAGCGCAAAAGTCCTTTTCCAGCTATTTAAACCATAACAGACTTCATCAATTTGACCACCAATTAATTTCCAAAGATTGATATAGTTTGACTTAAAGTTATTTTCATTTACTTCATTTTCCCAGAGAGCAATTTGTTGATTTATTAAATTTTGTGTATAGTTATCCATTACACCAGAACCAGGAACACCTTTACCATAAGAAACAGATTCAGAACCTTCAAAACAGCTACCACATTGTGCAATTATAGTAGCTAATCTATAATCACCTTGTTTAATGATTTCTTTACAAGCTTTTGATAATTTTCTTCCAGAAAGAAGATTGAAAATAATTTCATTATTCAATTCTTTTAATTTAACTTTATCTTTTGTTGATTTTATTTTTTTTTTTAAAGTAATAATATTTTGTTCAATTTCATCTTGTAAAAATTCTTCAAGCCATTGATTAATTCGCTCTTTTTTATACATTTTAGAAAAGTATTCATTCTTACTTTCATCAAGAACTTTTTCTATTAATTCATCATTTTCTGACATATTAATTAATATTGGATCAAAAAGAGCCTCACAGAGTTTCCAAATCATTATCTCATTTCGACTAAATATGTTTTTCTTTTGGGAACTTATTATGTCGATGAATGATTCAAATGATATTTTTGGTGAAAGTTCAACTCTTGGAATATTTTCAATGATACTATTTTTATCATTCTTTTGAAATACATTGTCTTTAATTTCTGATTCATTCACAATCTTCGCGTTATTAAATTGATTCTGAAGAGTTATTCGATGTTGTTCTTTAATCTTTAGATCATTAGCTTCATCAAATAAATTTAAACGGTGAATAACAATTTTTTCCATTGCAACAATATTTCCATCAGATGTATTTTTTACAATATTTGGTAATTTAGTAATTAATATACCACCAGGACCCCATCCAACTCTAAAGCTACGGGAAAGTGCTAATCCTATATTTTTATAATTTTTTTCGTGATTAAATGATACGCTTTCAGTATGTTCAATGACATTATTGATATTTGATTCATTTTCCTAAAATAATATATAATAATTTAAAAGAGTAATAATATATATTTTGATAAATATTATGTAAACAAATATATATAATTATTTAAATATGTATTTATTTTAAATTAGGTATAAAACATAATAAATTTAAATCAAAGTTAAGATAGAATTATAATTTTAAACACAAAATAATACTAAAAATATATTTTATATCTCTTAATCTTTTACTTTTTTATTTCTAAAAATAATTATATTATTTATTCAACATATTATTATTTTAGTGCTTTATATCTTAACTTTGTTATTATTATTAACAATTGATCTAATAACAGTAACATTTTATATTTTGATATATATATTTCATATTTAACTTTTATTTATTGAATATAATAAATTTAAAATCATAAAAAGTAAAAGAAATTAAAAAAAAAAAATATATATATATATATATATCTTTGCTTTAAACATTGTATTTAACTATATATATTAATTAATTTCATATCAAAAAAAATTTTATTTATATAAATATACTTAAAATTTAAATAATATTTTAATAAAAATATTTCATAATAATAATAATAATAACAAGATGAACTATAAATATAAAAAAGTATTAATTAAAATTTTACTATATTTAGCTAACCTTTTGAGAAAAGGGATTAGTATTTAAACTCTTCGATTTAAGCTTTTTTATTGGATGATCATCATCAGATTTAAATGATCCTTCATATTTAGAATTATGTTTTCTTTTACCTGAAATGATTTCTTCTTTATGTTTTAAATTTTGTTCTTTTAAATTCTCATTTTCCTTTAATTTACCTTTAATCTTGTGATTATCAGATTTTTTTTCAGATTCAAATTCCTTTTTATCATTACTTTGAAATATCATTTTTTCAGAATTCTCTTCTTCACTACTTGCCTCATTATTGGAACTTTCGGATGTACTATGATAAACTTCTTCAGCTAATAATTCTAATTCTCCAGAAACAAGTTTCTTTAATAATTCTTTGTTTTCATGTTTTTTTGCTCCAGTATTAGAATTTTCATCATCTTCATCTGAAGAAATGTCAACACTTACTACTTCATAAACTCCACAGCGTGATTCATCAGTACTATTTTGACGAATTTTACAAAACTTGGTATCATTTTTTTCAACTTCAGCTTCTTCCTCTTCTTCTTCATTAAATAAACCATATCTACTAAAATGTTCAACATTAAATGACCAACAACCAGTCTCTATATCAAATGAAATAAACTCAGTATCTGGCATTGTTTTTAACTTCTTCATATGTCTCTTAAATCTTGGATGCTCAACATCAACAATTGGCTTTTGTGTTGTTTTATCCATAGTCCAACACTTTAATAATTCAATATGTGCTGGAACATTTAATCCTTGACCAACTGGTGGTTTATTTTCTTCTCCTGGATAAACAGTACATACTTTAGGTTCAATAATAATAACACTACCAAATATCTTAACAATGCCATTACGATCATGAGTTGGTGATGCTGAAATCAAATCAACTGGTTCTAAGAAATGAACGGAGCCAACCCCTGGATAAGTAACAATTAAATTCTTAATATGCCTTAATTCATCATTAGACATACGATTCATTTCTGAGAGTGAAGGTGAAACAATATAATCATTTATGTATGATGATTTTGTTTCTTCAGCTTCATCCTTTGTTATTACCTTAGTTTCATTAGATAACTTTCCATTTAGAGTTAAAAAAATACCAGGTTTTATAATATTAGTAGTATTTTTATTTACTGTAAATGGGGTAACAGCTAATTTTTGTTTGCTATTTGAAGCACTAATTTCAAGATTGTCATTAAAGTTTATCTTTTTATTTTCTTTTTGAATAGATGATGAAGAATTAAACTTAATATTTCCATTTTTATCATCGTCTTTTGTAATAATTAATTTTTTAATACTTTTTCTTGTTACAAGTTTATTTGTTAATAGAGGATCATCAATACTCTTACCACCAAATAAAGCCTTTCTACTTAATTCTGGTTTCAAACCAGGTGACGGAGCAGAGAATCCCTGAAGTTTAATTTTTGTTGTATCCTTTGGCGTAGTTTTATATTGCGAAGAGCTAATTGATTTCTTTATTTTTGATGAATCTGAAACTTCAGTTGTAGAAGCACCTAATGTACTTGAAGTTGTTGATGATTCAAATAATGGATTAATTCCATATGGTGCTTGATCAATAGCTGCTTGAAGTGGGGCTTGATTTAATCCTGTATTCATTCCACCTAACGTGGTATTAGTTGAACCAAAGAGACTTCCCGTAACTGGTTTAGCTGTATTTAATGATGAAAAGCCTGTTGTAATGGGCTTATTTTGGAATAAAGATGTACTTTGATTACCAAAACCAGTATTATTTGTTCCAGTATTACTAAATGAAAACAAAGGCTTATTTGTTGTATTTAATGTTGAAGTTGCTGGTTTATTTATATTAAAGCCACCTCCGAGAGTTGATTTATTTCCAAATAAACCGCCTGTGTTAGTATTATTATTACCAAATAAACTAGTCGAGTTGTTATTTTGAGTATTTCCAAACAAACTTGTTGAACTATTATTATTATTATTACCAAATGAGGAAAATAAGCCAGTCGAGTTTGTTGGTTTATTTATGGATAATGAATTATTATTTTGATTTGAACCAAAACCAAAACCAGAAGTTCCTGTATTATTTGTTGATTTCATTCCAAAAGCGTTATTTGTATTACCAAATGCACCAGTATTATTATTTTGTGTTCCGAAACTAAAACCAGTTGAATTATTATTATTATTTCCAAATGCGGAAGTAGCATTATTATTAGATCCAAAACCGGTATTATTACCAAATCCAAATCCTGAGTTTGTTGACTTTAATGAACTACCAAATGCTGAATTATTATTCATTTGACCAAATGCATTATTTTGATTTGAACCAAATAAGCTAGTTCCAGTATTATTATTTGAACCAAAAGCATTATTATTAGTTCCAAAAGCATTATTGTTTGAACCAAACCCATTATTACTTGATCCAAAAGAATTCATATTATTTTGGCCAAAACTACTTGTTGTGTTTCCAAATGCAGACTTTTGACCAAATGCTATAAATATATTTTAAATATATATTAATTAATTTATTTCTAATATTACAACTCTTAATAAATATGTATATATGTATATACCTTGATTATTAGAGTTCATTCCAAAACTACTACTTCCAAATGTATTAGTATTTGAAAATCCTCCTTGTGGAAACTTTTTATTCATTTGATAATCTTTTAAACGTAATTCCTATGAAATAAAAATAATATTAATTTTACTATTTATATATTCACTAATTACAAATATATAAATTTTGTAAACTTACTTCAAAAGAAAAGTTCGTATATTGTGGCATTGCCGTAATACTATGAAAGTTACTCATTTGGGTCATATTTGGTTCTTTTTCGGAATGAACTGAATATGGCGGATTACCAGTACCTTGATTTTGAGTCATACTAGAATTAAACCCAAAGCCTGTATTGTTTTGCGAGCCAAAACCACCTGTATTTCCACCAAATGTGGAACCATTCCCCATTCCAAAAGACTTTGTACCAAATGTATTATTAGTGCCAAATGTTGATGTATTATCTTTTAAATAAATATATATAATATATATATTTTTCATTATTTAATAAAGAATATACAAATTTAAAAAAAATTTATATGTATAATATAAAAAAAAATTTATCTTCATATATAAAATATTACTGTTATTTGAGCCAAATCCAAAAGAACTTTGATTATTATTTCCAAACATAGAATTACTTTGACCAAACGATTTATTTCCAAATGCATTATTTGATGAACCAAAAGCAGAATTTTGATTATTTCCAAAAGCACCACCTCCAAAACTCATTGTATTATTTTGCTGGTTATTTCCAAAACCAGTATTCCCAAAAGTAGATGAACCAAAACCTAATAAATTATTAAGTAATTTTAAATAGCAGCAATAATTTGTTTTCAATTTAAATTATTTCAATTAATCAAAATAAAAGCTTTTATTTTTAATATTACACGATTTAATATATATTTTAGATATTTAAAATTTAATATTACCATTATTGGTATTTCCAAAACTTGATTGGGCATTGTTTCCAAAAGTTGATGATCCAAACATTATCTTTTTCTTTTTCTTTTTCCTTTTTTTTTTTCTAATCTATATCTTTTTGATAATAATATAATTATGGTCTATTAAAAAGAAGATATTATCAAATAAAAATAATATATATATAAAATAGTAAATATAAAATAAATTTAAATTTGCTATTTTAAATTTTACAAGTATAAGGAATTAAAAGATCAAATTCAAATTATATTAAAATTATAATAGGTCTTCATAAATTGAAACTTTTAATGAGTTACTTTTCTTTAAATAATATAAAATTAAAATAAATTTTAATCAAAATGATATTATATTATTAATTAATTTTTAATTCCCTTATATTTCCTAAAAAGTACAAATCTCTTTATTGAATAAAATTTATATTAAGATTTATTTGCTTTATTACAACTTTGAATAAAGAAGATTATAAAAAAAAAATAAAAATAAAAATAAAAATTAAAATAAAAATAAAAAAAAATGATAATAATAATAATAACAATAATTAAATATATATATAAAAAATAAAAATAAAAAAAAAATTAATAAAAAAAAAATAATAAAATATTATTTATATACATATTACATTTAATAAATGAATATATATTTCATTTATTAAATATAATATATTAATGTTTATATATATATATTATATGCATATATAAATTTCACATTTTTATTTACAATATATATATATAATATACTTTAATAATTTAATACATTATTAAAGTAAATATATAAATAATATTTTTATGAACTTCTAATTTTTAATAATTATTTTACAAATATATTTAAATTATGAATTTAAAACAAAACCTATATATAAATAGGATAGTCAGTAATTATAAATAACTACTTTATACATTATTTATATAGTTAAAAATATGGATTAAGCAATTAATTAAATTTAATTGTTTACGTGTTTCAATGATAGTGCTTTACTTTTGGTTCAATATAAAATTTAAAATAAAATTAAAATAATAATGGTAATAACAAATTTTTATAAATATTATTTATATTAATATTAAATTTTCATCATTAATATTTAAATTTCAATATATTATATATCTTTTATGAATTTATATCTTTTATAAATCGATTTAGTATATATTGTTATATATATATATATATATATATCAATAAGGTATTTATAATAAAATAAAAATAATAAAGCAACAAAAAATAAATAAATAAAAAAATAGATAAATAAAAAAATAATAAATTATTAATAAATTCTATTTCTCTTCTATTTTTATATTAATTATAATATATTAATTTTTTTCATCATTAATTTTTTAATTATATTTAATAAACTTTTTCATCTTTTCAACAATTATATTAACTTTTTTCTCTAAAATAACTTAGACACACAAAATGAGTACTCATCTCCCATTATGATCATAATAGATATAACTATTAAGTATAATATTTACTGGCATAATAATATAGCGTCGCCCCTCCATACGTTTTTACAAGTCTTCCTGGGGCTGTATTCCCCAACATTCCTACATATATCTCTATTGATCACGAGCATCGGAATGGGAACTATTCACCCCTCTAGTAAATGTAATCATTGGCGTGAGGACATAATATCATCAGTGCCTATAATTAAGATATAGCGTAGTATCGCTGGGGTTGGGTCCAATATACTCTCAAGGAAAATCTTTTAGATATCATTGTAGTTTTATAATATCCCAGGATAGAAATCTTGAAGCATGTTATATGGCTGTGTTGTGAATCGAACCAAGAATTCTACAGTAACCTGTATTGTTCTTAACCGATTGAGCCAACTCAGCGAACCCAACAATTATTGTTTTTATCCAATGATTTTTACTAATATAATAAGCAAACACAATTTATTAAAATTAACAATAAAAAATGTGTAATAAAAATTTACATAATTTAAATATATAATTTCAAATAACAATATATGCATATTTTAATTGCATAATAATTTTTATTATACCATCATTTAACTCAACATAAAAATAATTACTACATTTTAATGAACAGTATAATTAGAAATTACATAACTTCCCATTATATCATATAAAAGGTAGTATGATGAATAACAAATCATTTTCCTTTTTTAGATACTTCATTATTTTTCTTTTTTTCCTCTTTTTACTATATTCATTAAAAATTCTATTTATTGAACTATCATCATTAAAATAAATCAATAAATCAATTTTTACTATTAATTTGTTATTGTCTATTAATATGAATTTTAATATTGCTATAATATTAGAAATGATCTTATTACCATTTTTAATAATATATTTTCAATATCTATTTTGTCATTTTTATTAAAATTATAACTCTTTTTCATGTAATATATATTTTTTATTGAAAATACGAATATTTTCTAAATTACTATTAATTTTTTTAAACTAAACTTTAATATTATTATATGTTCTTATTATAAAATACATATATAAAGTCATACTTTTCAAAATTTTTATTTTAAATTTTTTTAATATATAATACTTTAGATTTAAATTATAATATCTATTAATTTTGGATGTTACATTAATAGGATGATTGATTAAATATTGATAATAAAATTTTAAACTATTAGTATTATTATTGTAACTAAATTTCGTACATAATCCGTTAATTATTTATGTTCAACTTTAATAATTTTTATTCTATTATATATATATATATATTATTTTATTTTTGTAAAAATTTTCTTATTATTTAATTTTAAATAATTTTTTTTTACTAATTTACGGAGACTTCGATATTTGAGATTTAACTTTATTATTAATATGATTGTTAATTAATTCAATATTTTCATGAATTTGTTTTAAATTAAAATTATTTAATTCTCTTGATTTAAGTGAAGGAGAGGAAAATTCAGATAGGTTTATATAGTTTTTATTTAAATTTAATGAATAATCTAAATCATGATCACAGTATGAAGGAGTTGAATTATACAAATTTGTCGGACCTATAGATAGTGGAGTATTATTCATATATAAGTTATCCTCTTGATATTTTTTTAGGTTATCATAATATTGTTTATTGAGTTCAAAGAAATTACTAGAATTTTCTGCCAATGATTTTTCTAAATGCTTAATTTGGGATTTATAACCTTCAGAAGATAGTTTAACTTCTGATAGTTTCTTCTCTAATTCAATATGCAAATTCTTAATATCATTCATTTCTTTAGTTAAATTACTATTTTCCTTTTCTAAATTTTCAATTTCTTCTGTTTTTTGACTTAATCTTTTCTTGAGATTTTCATTTTGTATTCCAATTGTTGTTTCTTTAGCAACCCATTCTTCTTGTAATAAATTCATTTTTTCTTGCTGACGTTGAAGTATTCTTGTATTTTCGGTCAGTTTATTTTCTAAATCGTCAATTTCTTTATTCTTTTTATTTATTATATTCTTTAGTTCTTTTTCAACTTCACTTAATTTGCTATAATTTTTATTAATTTTTTCATATTTTTCCTTTATACTTGCTAATTGTTCATAATCTTTCTTCCATATTTTTTCTTTTAGCTTATAATCCATTTCATTTCTTTTATATAACATTAACTGATCATTATATTTTTTAATAGTGCTTTCCAAATTTTCATACTGAACTTTTTGTCTTGAATGTTGTGATTTTAATTGAACATATAATTGCTGCGTTTGTTGTAATTCATCTAATTCTCCTTTTAATGATTTAATAATACTTGCTTGTTCTTTTATTTGTTTTGTTAGAGATAGTTCTTTTTCATGATATTCTGATTCAAGATTAACCATATTTAAAATTTTTTGAGTTGATTCATCATAAAGGCTTTGTAACTTTTCAATTTTTTCTTTTTGATTTTCATTTAACCTTTTTAATCGATCATAATCAGATACAACAATAACTTGTTCTCTATATTTTAAATGAATATCATTTAATTCTGCTTGTTGTGAATCAATTTGTGATTGTTGAATAGGTACTAACTGTTTTAATTTTTTATATTCTAAATTATCTTTTTGTAATTCAAGAATACTATCTTCGGATGTCTCCAATTGAATTTTTAAATCATTTATTTGACTGGATTGCTTTTTGTATTTATTTTCAATTCCTTTTAGCTGTTCCAAAGTATTATTTAATTTTTCAATAACCTTAGTTTTATCCTCAACTTTCTTATTTAATTCATTATTACAATCTTTAAGAGATTCCATTTGACCTTCTAATTCTAAATATTGTGTTTTAAGTCCTAAGAATTTATCAAGTTCATTTTTATAATTATCTATATTAGAATTTAAATATTCATTTTGAGTTTTAATACTTTCATAGTCTGATTTTAATTCATTATATTGCTTTTTTATTTTTAAGTACTTATCTACGTCATTTTTATAATCAGCAATTTTTTCATTTAATTCTTTAATTTGAATAGCGTATTCAGAATATTTTTCCAATTTTTCTTTCAATTTATTAACCTGATTGATTTGGTCATTGAAATTATTTTCATATTTCTTTAATTTCTCTTCTAAAAATGAAATTCTTAAAGACTTTTTATTATTTTCATCTGTAATTTTTCTGTTCAATTTATTAATATTTTCATTGTCAGTTTTTAATATTATAATTTGGTTTTGAATATCGTTACAATTATCTTGCAAAAGTTCATTATTCTCATTCATTAATTTAATATGTCTATTATTATCATTAAGATTTGATTTTAATACGTTATTTTCATCAATAATAACATTACTTCTCTTTTGTATATCATTAATTGAGTTTTTAAGTCTTATATTTATAATGTTTAATTCTTTAAATTTATTTTTTGCGTCATTTAGCAATTTATCCATTTCTTCCATGTAGTCATTGCATAATATATTCTTATCGTTTGAATATTTACTTTTTTTATACTTTATATTTGATCCTTTTTCATTTTTTAATATAAAATTATCTTTTTCTTTTGAGGTAGAATCATCAATTTGTATAATACTTAATATTTTATTTCTACAATATAAAATATTTTCTTTATTCTTATACAAAACACCATATATTATAAATTAGTAATTATATTCACAATTTTTTTATTTATATATTTACATACTTTATTATTAATATTATTATTATTATTATATTATTATTATTATTATTATTATTATTATTATTATTATTATTATTATTATTATTATTATTATTATTATTATTATTATTATTATTATTATTATTATTATTATTATTATTATTATTATTATTATTATTATTATTATTATTATTATTATTATTATTATTATTATTATTATTATTATTATTATTATTATTATTATTATTATTATTATTATTATTATTATTATTATTATTATTATTATTATTATTATTATTATTATTATTATTATTATTATTATTATTATTATTATTATTATTATTATTATTATTATTCACAATTATATTACCTCGGTACTAATTTTTTCTAATTCTTCTTCCAAATTTTGAGTTTTGATAAATAATTTCATTTTACTTTCTTTTATCTCGTTATTTTCTTTTTCCAAATTTTGAATTTTTGTTGATAATTTTCTTTTAAGTTCTTTTATTTCATTGTTTTTTAAAAGTTTTATATTTTCTTTTTCCTCTTCATATTTTTCCAATTCATTTCTTTTTATTTTCTCTAATTGTTCTTTTTCTTCTTTCAATATTTTAATTTCATTTTTATATTTTTGAAGTAATTTTTCTTGTTTTATATATTCTGATTTAATTTTTGTTAATTTATCAATATCCTTTTTTTTATTTTTTATATCTTCAATAAGTATATCCATATCTTCCTTTTGTTTACTTAATTCTGCTATTATGCTATTTTCTTTTATTCTATATTTTTCATTTTGCTCGAATAATTCCTTATTAGTGATTCGTAATTTTTTCATGTTATCATTTAAATGATGAACGGCTTCCTCCTTTTTCAAAATGTCTTCTTGATATTGTATACATTGTTTAGTCATCTCCATTTTATCTTCTTGTAGTTGATAAATTTGCTCCATATTTTTTTCTTTCTCGTTTTGAATTTTATGCATGGTTTTAAGCTGAAGATCATTTTTTTCTTTCAATTCTTTAATTTCTTGTTGTTGCTTGTTTGAAATATTAATATATTTATCTATATTATTTGATTTTTTTTGAAGAAATTGTTTTGTTTTATTTAATTCTTCTTTTATATTTGTTAGTTCTTCTTCATGAATTTTTTCATTTTCTTCTTTTTTAGTTAATTTTTTATTAAAATATACTATTTTTTCTTCTTTTTTAATTAATTCATCATTTTTTGATTTTAATTCCTCTTGTAAACAATCCAATTTTTCTGTATATTCATTATCAACTTCCAGTGCAACACTATTTTTATTTTTTTCTATTTCTTTTTCTAATGTCATTTTGGCTTGTTTCCATTCTAAAAGATCTTTATCATATTTTTCTTTATTTTTTTTCAATTGAACATTAATAGCTTCATATTCTTCAGTTTTATTTGCTATAATTTTTTGAAGTGATTTTAATTTTGTTTCATTAAGGTCTGATATTTTTTTTAAATCTTCTTTATACTTTTTACTAAGTTTTTGGTAATCGTTTTGAAGACGAATATAATCCATTTCTAATTTTGTAGATTTATTCTAATATATATTTCCAATATTGAATTGCATTATCATTATTATATAATATTATTATAATTTTAAAATTAGTATTATAATTGTATATAAATTTAATATATATATTATTATAAATATAATAATAATAATTTTATATTATATTATATATTATTAAATGTTAATAGAATTGATTAATATAGTATTTAAATAAATTATATGAATATGAATAATATATATATATATAAATTTTAAAATAATAAATAAAGAAAAACAAACTTTATTAATATTTTTATTTCTGTCATTATTTTCATTATTTTTCTTGTCATTATCGTCATGATTTTTATTGGCATGATTTTCATTATTTTTATTACTATTATTTTTATTATTTTCATTATTTTCATTATTTTCATTATTCACATTATCCTCATTGGAATCTCCTAAAGAAGGTATTGAAGGTATTGAAGAGGAATCTGATGTTACAATAAAATTTTCCTGAGATAAATTTATTACTGAATCATGAGAATTATTTTTTATATTTTTAAGGGAAGAAGTATTATTATGATCATAATTTCGGTCAATAATAGATTCTTTTTTATCTGATGACTTCAGAAATGAAAGTGAAAGATCTGAAGACGATGATGATGAAGACGAAGAAGAAGATGGTGATGATGTTTCTTGATAATTCGATAATTCTGAAATTGAAAAATCACCAGAAGAAGATATTTTATCCATTAATTATTTATTTATTTCGATTTCACTAGTATAAAAATAAATAAAATTGGTTAAAATTTTATTTATTCTTCTCTCTAA